>CAXKWD010000003.1:185529890-186036890 GCA_964059195.1 Ectobius pallidus | reverse complement strand
AGGCGATTACGCCAATTAATAACTAATCACAGGAAGAGCTAGGACTGTAGGTAGCTGGGACAGAGATTTCAACCTGGGTAATTTGCAACGGTATATATTCAAGAAGCCTGAATTCTGAATTATTTGATACAACACTTTTACACAATAAAATATAAGAATAAATACAGTTACTGTTCTCGTAGAAAACTATTCTCCCGCCCGTTGGCGAATGTAACGCTAGACAAAGCCTGTTCACAGCACGAGGCTTCTAGGTTAGGAACAATAGAAATGCTTGTAAATGACACTAAAATACAATATTATTTCCTGAATTTCACACGTAAAGCTGCCTACACTATAGGAGCATGATATACGCGGAGTTGCAGATGAGGAATTAATATATAGAGCGAAAAGGTCCAAAACACTAGGAGCACTTGTTACGCAGACTATATACAACGGCGTCTCAATCCGAACTGAACTGCACTGCAAACTGGCGTGGTAACGCTGCAAGCACACACCTGCTCAAGAAGTGACTAATTCGCGGCAAATAATTGGCGGAGGCGCCAAATAACACAGAGGCTAATTTAAAACACTAAAACTTATAGACTCTTGATCTAACATAACTCCCGCCTAAAATCGACAGATTTTACATAACACTTTGCGGATAGATCAAGATAACACTAATAGATTTACACTTTACTGAATAGGCAAGGGACACACTTTTACAATTGGTCGCTTGTATTCACCATTGGACGTACGCACTGTCACAACACGCACTAAACCGTCGTCACCAGGATGCACTGATGAGATGATTCGCAGCTTCCACTGGAGCGGTGGAGAATTATCTTCTTTCAGGAGCACAAGAGTACCAATCTGAATGTTTTCGCTGGACGCAGACCACTTCTGCTTCTGCTGCAGTGAATGTAGGTAGTCAGCTGACCAACGCTGCCATATGTGATGTATGTAGGTTTGTAGCTGATGCCATTTAGCAACATGAGAGACATTCTCTGCCATAGGAGGAGAAGGAAGGGCTGTGAGTTTTTCACCAATGAGAAAATGTCCAGGAGATAGATAGGATGAGTCGCTAGGATCATCACTTAGGCGCAGGAGAGGTCGAGAGTTTAGACAGGCCTCAATTTGGGTGAGAACTGTAGAAAGCTGCTCATATGTAAACACTTGGCTACCCATCACTCGTCGTAAATGAAATTTCATGGATTTGACAGCAGCCTCATGAAGTCCTCCAAAATGTGGGGAGGAAGCAGGTATAAAATGCCATGTAAATTCATTAGAGAATGCATAGTCTTGTAGAACTTGTTGATGGGTGCTGGACTGAAGCAAGAGACGCAGCTCGCGAAGCTTGTTGTTAGCACCAACAAAGTTCGTCCCATTATCACTAAATATTTCCTTGCAAAGTCCTCTACGAGATGTGAATCTGCGCAGGGCGGCGATGAAGGCATCAGAAGTAAGGTCTGAAACCAGCTCAGTAGTTATAGCCCCTTTTTGAATCCCGGTAGGGGAAATGGGGTGGGGGTAATGACGTCATCAGTGGTGGGGATAATGACGTCATCACTTCCCCTCCAAGATGGCGGCACTTCCTGTTCCGGAACAAAATGGCGGCACTTCCTGTTCCGGAACAATATGGCGGATCTTCCTGTTCCGGAACAATATGGCTGATCTTCCTGTTCCGGAACAATATGGCGGCTAGCGCGAAATTCAAAATTTTAAAAATGCAAGAGTGTGCTAAGTCGAAATTAATGCAAAAGTGAGCTAAGTCAAAATTTTATGGTGGGATATTTGAAAATTCAAAATTGTTATCAAGATGGTGACTAGCGCCGACGGCTAGCGCGAAATTCAAAATTTTAAAAATGCAAGAATGTGCTAAGTCTTAATATTATTTTTACCAAATAGTTAAGCCCTTATGCCAAGGACGTCTGGATATGCACTCTTACGCTAGGTTTATTTTTACCAATTAGTTAAGCCCTTATGCCAAGGACGTCTGGATATGCACTCTTACGCTAGGTTTATTTTTACCAATTAGTTAAGCCCTTATGCCAAGGACGTCTGGATATGCACTCTTACGCTAGGTTTATTTTTACCAAATAGTTAAGCCCTTATGCCAAGGACGTCTGGATATGCACTCTTACGCTAGGTTTATTTTTACCAATTAGTTAAGCCCTTATGCCAAGGACGTCTGGATATGCACTCTTACGCTAGGTTTATTTTTACCAATTAGTTAAGCCCTTATGCCAAGGACGTCTGGATATGCACTCTTACGCTAGGTTTATTTTTACCAAATAGTTAAGCCCTTATGCCAAGGACGTCTGGATATGCACTCTTACGCTAGGTTTATTTTTACCAAATAGTTAAGCCCTTATGCCAAGGACGTCTGGATATGCACTCTTACGCTAGGTTTATTTTTACCAAATAGTTAAGCCCTTATGCCAAGGACGTCTGGATATGCACTCTTACGCTAGGTTTATTTTTACCAAATAGTTAAGCCCCTATGCCAGGGACGTCTGGATATGCACTCTTACGCTAGGTTTATTTTTACCAAATAGTTAAGCCCTTATGCCAAGGACGTCTGGATATGCACTCTTACGCTAGGTTTATTTTTACCAATTAGTTAAGCCCTTATGCCAAGGACGTCTGGATCCCCTCCCCTCTTATGCAAGCCTTTTACCAATTAGTTACGCCCTTATGCCATAGACGCCATGGACGCAATCTTACGCAAGGTTTTTTCTCGGGACGTTTGCAGTTGGGTCCTTTGGCTATCCCATATGAAGTCCCTACACTTTGAACTTTTTTATCCCGCAAACGTTATGACCTTTTGACAGTTGTAGTCGCTATCCCAGGACCTCCATATGACGTCATCATTACGGTAGGCCAACTTTTTATGGATGCAGCGCCAAAACTGTTAACCAACTCCCCTTACGAATACAGTGACTACTTTTTAAATTCAGAATTTTGTGTACGGTAGGCCACCTTTTTATGGAAGCAGCGCCAAAACTGTTAAACAACTCCCATTACGAATACAACACCTACTTTTTAAATTCAGAATTTAAAATATTGTCTTTAAATTAGATTTCAGGATAAAATGGCATTAAATAATACTAGACACCATTAGACCTAATTGAATATTTTAGCCTTTAGGATAGGAGCTGATGATGAAAGGCTGAAATAAAACTTACATTTTTCAGAAAAATAATTATTTATTTTCACACGAAATATTATGGTACCAGTATGGGAAGGTTCCCTTGCAGTTATATACAGAAAGAATTCTATTATAGATAACATCTACGCAAACATCCTGGTCTAGTTTATTTTCATAACACCTCTAGCAATAACAATCAGCCGGACACAATATAAATAGTACATGAATATGTAGGTCATCTCACTTTCACCACATCCGTTAACATCCGTATTGAACTTGTGTTTAAGTCCGCATTGATGACACAGATCTTAAAACTATTCTAGAACATAACCAAATTAGCACAAGGAAATGATTGCAACACACACACAAACATCCTGGATGCTAATTGTAACTCCTCTACAGGACATGTTCCTCAGGCTATAAAGAGATGCGTTTTTGGCAAACGTTCTCACATACTGTGTATAATCGTAAGTGGCTGTATCTCTACAACTGATTGAAACTGTTAGTGCCGTCATGTTATTCAACCTTGTGCTTTCATAATTGTCTACTAGATCGCGTTAGTTAACAGTAATTACTTTCATAATTATCTACTAGATGCCAGTTGTATACCATGCTATAAGATGGCGACTACCGCTAAATTCAAAATTCAAAACATTGTATCATATAATATTCAGTTTTTTTCTCACTGCCGTCATGTTATTCAATCTTGTGCTTTCATAAATGTTTACTAGATCGCACTAGTTAACAGTCAATACTTTCAGATTTGTCTACTAGAAGGCAGTTGTGTACCATGCTATAAGAGGGCGACTCGCACTAAGCTATCCATATTCATCCCAACGGCTGTAATTTGGCCATTTGGACCAACGAAACGTTATGGTTGTCATGGTAGTCGATTCGAACAATTGAGTTACGCCTTTTAACACTATACTATCCTCGATTCATACCGATGGCTGTAATTAAGCCATTTGGACCAAGGAGAGGTTATGGACGTGATGGTAGTCGTTTCGAACAATTGAGTTACGCCCTTTAGCACTATGCTATCCCCGATTCATCCCAAAGGCTTCAATTAGGCCATTTGGACCGACGAAACGTTATGAGCGTCATGGTAGTCGTTTCGAACAATTGAGTTACGCCTTTTAACACTATACTATCCTCGATTCATACCGATGGCTGTAATTAAGCCATTTGGACCAAAGAGAGGTTTTGGACGTCATGGTAGTCGATTCGAACAAATGAGTTATGCCTTTTAACAATAAGCTATCCATATTCATCCCAAAGGGTGTAATTAGGCCATTTGGACCAAAGAGAGGTTTTGGACGTCATGGTAGTCGATTCGAACAAATGAGTTACGCCTTTTAACAATAAGCTATCCATATTCATCCCTACTTGTGTAATTAGGCCATTTGGACCAAAGAGAGGTTTTGGACGTCATGGTAGTCGATTCGAACAAATGAGTTACGCCTTTTAACAATAAGCTATCCATATTCATCCCAACGGTTGTAATTAGGCCATTTGGACCGAGGAGACGTTATGGGCGTCATGGTAGTCGATTAGAACAATTGAGTTACGCCTTTTAACACTATGATATCCCCGATTCATCCCGACGCCTGTTGTTAGGCCGTTTGGACCAAGAGGTGTTTGTGGTATCGTGGGAATCGTTTTCGAACCAAAAAGTTACACCTTTCATACTATGCTATCCCTAAAGACCTAGATGTCCAGTAATAAAGGGGAATATAATTATCCAGGAGTTTAGGTATTCCTTATAGGAACAGAGGAAGGGTAATTCCGTCTTCATTAAAACTGGGAAATACCACCTTTGCAAAAGTATGTCATTGCTTTTTTAAATAAACAGAATAGACTTCTAATAATAATGAAAAGTTTTCTCCTCTACATTAACACCTAGGTTGAATTTATTTTCAACAACAACAAGCCCTAGGCTAAAGACATAACAGTTACAGGTAAAGATCAGCATGCATTATGAAACTATATTTGGTAAACAAGATCTCAAATATAGACAACTTTCTCCTAAACAATATTACAGAGGTCATCAAAATATGTTTATCTCTACACAACCCTAAGCTATGTGAATGTCAGTACTGAAAATGATAATAATAAAAAGTTACAGAATTACTTATACCATTTGCGAAAGCTGATTATGTTTTCCCACTGCATAGAAATTGAAAGATAAATAAGATTATACTTACATAACTTTTTTCTTCTATACAGCATCTTTTCTCCTTCCAGATGAACACTGTTAGTATTACTATCAACTAATTGAAACGACTGTGTAAGGATTAGGAAAACGGTTAAGGTTAATTTTCATATCAGAACGTCACAACTTTATTCTGTATCATAAGATTGTCACGTTCCCATGAAATAATCTGTATAAACAAAGGGCTTCACTGTAGTAGAACGGGATGATTTATTTCATAGGTAACGATGTCATATAATGATAGATTTTCCCAACTTGTACGAACAACATCTTTGTTTATATAATTAAACACTTCCCCCTTGCAAGAGTACAAATTTACTCGTGATGTCATTTATAATAGTAGTGGAATTCATAACGAGGTAAGTAATCTCCTCATTACGTAAAATAATGCGAGCACTATCGTATTGTATCACACATTCTTTCAAGTCCTTACATGTCTGTAATTGAAAGAGTCTTCTCTAAACAGTAACATTGTTATATGCAACTTATTTAACTTCAGGTTTGTTTAAAAACACGTAATGAATATTGTCTATGATCCATGACTTTAAACTTAAAACAATTTGTTGTGCACATTTTGCTTCAGGAAAAGTATGAAATTTACAGACAGTAATACATTTAGGTAGAATATTTAAATTAGGACAATTGAAATCAAACAGATCGTAGACCTCAACAGACGGAATAATGTTTTGTAGAAATTGTTTCTCACCTCCGCCTCCTTTCCGCGTTCCAAGGAATTTGCGGAAGACGTGGACTACCTATATGTTAGGAGACGTTGTAAACATGTTTTCAAACTCCTGCGTCATCCAACCCTTGATCATGAAGTAGATGAACATGTAGACATAATGTCTACAAACTCCTGCGTCATCCAACCCTTGATCATGAAGTAGATGAACATGTAGACATAATGTACACATACTGCCTTTGTCAGTCCTTGCTGTACAGCCATTGTACAGAGTTTTGTTTTTTACAAAAATCTGTTATTCCCCGTTAAGCCTGTGCTATTCCCGGAGACCAGTTTTAATTCCGGACCCTTTTAACCAGTTCGGTGCTTCATCCCTGGAGAGGACATAGCTTACCACTCATGAACAAGATGGCGGGGACTAGTGCTAAATTCAGTCATCTTACACTCTTATGCTATCCCAGGACTGCTATATGGTTTCATCATAATATGCATGTTAATTTAATGGTGTTGTTGATATTAGAAGTTTCAAAAAAGTCGCAAGAGCTAGGAGATATTTATTTTTTAAAAAAGGGGCCTGATATTAGAAGTCTCAAAAATGTTGTAAGACCAAACATCCCTACAGGAGTTGAGGATATGCAATGTGTATTTTCTAATTTGACGGAAATTCTGGATCAAGATGATTGTAAACTATTATTTTTCAAACATTCAAATCACACCATATATGAGAGCTATCGAGAAAACTAGTTAATGATTTTGTAGAGTACTCCTCAAGAGCACGGAAAGATTGAAATACAGTAGGATATACCCATGTAATGAAACCATACTAACAGATCTATAGCTATGTTTTATCATGATTACTGATTAATGATGACGTCTATGAATAAATATAATAATAGAATTCTACATGCGATGAGATAATTATCAGAATACATAATAAACACTTATGTAATACACGGAAGCAGTACGAAGTTAGAATAAACACTTAGGAATGTGGTCAGATTGTAGTAGCGAAACAATCAAAGAACGAAGATGTTTACTATATTGCTTGAGCTCAATATAAATACCCATGTGATGTTGGCGATATTTAAAGCAATCAGTTTGTGTAATCATTGTGGTTAACGACTCAAGGTAAGTAATTATTTAAGGCAGGACCTATACCTGTTAAATGCGACTTCGATAAATAAATATGATATAAGCATGTTGTGAAATATTACAGAAAGTTGACACCATACATTTAATTAAAAGACTACTATAGTTATCTAAAGACAGATCCATGGTAATATTATAATTAAAATAAAGACATCACAGTGAAGTGTAATCACATAACTTTCTCGAACCTAGACACTGACAATAGTGGCCACCTAGGGTTATGACAACACTGAACTTTAACGAGATATGATTTCATCACTGCAATATTATGGTGCAAATAAATACATCAGAGTGATATGTATGTACATAACGGTAATAAATAATTTAGTTTTCATAGCGAATGAAGTAGAAAGAATACATTTCCAAAATAACTAGGAGCAAGTTAGTAATATTTGCAACATTTAAAACAATAATTTACACTTTCTTTTTTTTATACACAAGCCATGCCTTGTAATGTCTTCCTTGTACACTTTAGGAAACTAAATTATTTATACAAGTAATGGATGAAAACTGATACTGTATAAAACACAACTTGTGATTAATGTAGAAATGATTACTAACATGAACCAAATTAATTTGAAAATGTCTTACATGTGCACTTCAATCGCTATGGAAACTAATATTTCATACAGGTCAAGGTTGAAAACTGACAAAGCGTGTCTTTTCATACTGTAAAACACAACTTGTGATTGAAAACGTACAATTGTATTCAGATGTTGGAAATAATGTTATTACAACCCAAGATGTGCCAAATTAATTTGAAAATGTCATACATGTGCACTTCACTTGCTATGAAAGCTAAAATATTTATACAACTCACGGTTGAAAACTTACAACGCATGCCTTTTCATACTGTATAAAACACAACTTGTGATTAAAACCGTTAATAAAACTATAATATTTATACAAGTCTAGTTTGAAAACTGACAAAACATGTCTCTTCATACTGTATAAAACACAACTTGTGATTGAAAACGTGCAATTGTATTCAGATGTTGGAAATAATGTTATTACAACCCAAGGTGTGCCAAATTAATTTGAAAATGTCATACATGTGCACTTCACTTGCCATGAAAGCTAAAATATTTATACAACTCACGGTTGAAAACTTACAACGCATGCCTTTTCATACTGTATAAAACACAACTTGTGATTAAAACCGCTAATAAAACTATAATATTTATACAAGTCTAGTTTGAAAACTGACAAAACATGTCTCTTCATACTGTATAGAACACAACTTGTGATTGAAAACGTGCAATTGTATTCAGATGTTGGAAATAATACTGTTATTACAACACAGCTTGTGATAAAAACGTATAACATTATTTAAATGTAGAAATGATTACTAACATGTGCCAAATAAATTGAAAATGTCATACATGTGCACTTCACTTGCTATGAAAGCTAAAATATTTATGCAACTCACGGTTGAAAACTTACAATGCGTGCTTTTTCATACTGTATAAAACACAACTTGTGATAAAAATCGCTAATAAAACTATAATATTTATGAGTGAAGAAGTAGTAAGTTTTCTTCTAAATAACAACAAGTTAGACATTGTTGTATATATATATTTTTGATTTAAATAACATTTCCTTAGTTTTCAACCAAGACTTGTATAAATAATTTAGTTTTCATAGCCACTGATGTGTAGAAAGAAGATATTTTCAAAATAATTAGGTTCAAGTTAGTAATATTCTCTACATTTAAATAATATTAAAAGTCTTTAATCACAAGTTGTGTAAAATAATTTTGTTTTCGTATTAGTGTGAGTGTAGAAGTAGTACGTTTGCTTCTAATTAACAACAAGTTAGACATTTTTGTGAATACTTTTTTGATTTAAATAACATTCTGTTAGTTTTTCAACCTTGACTTGTATAAATAATTTAGTTTATATTACGACTGAAGTGTAAAAAGAAGACATTTTCAAATTAATTAGGTACATGTTAGTAATAGTTTCTACATTTAAATAGTATTATAGGTTTTTTAATCACGAGATGTGTTGTAATAACATTATTATTGCCAAACATCTGAATACAATTGTACATTTTCAATCACAAATTGTGTTTTACAGTATGAAAAGGCAAGCTTTGTCGGTTTTAAACCGTGACTTGTATAATTAATTTAGTTTCATAGCGACATTTTCAATTTAATTCGGTACATGTTAGTAATAGTTTCTACATTTAAATACTTTATTCAGTTTTTTTATCACAGGTTGTGTTTTATACAATATGAAAAGGCATTCTTTGTCAGTTTTCAACAACGAGTTGTATAGATAATTTAGTTTTCATAGCGGTTGAACTGTACAAGGACAACATTTTCAAATTAATTATTACATGTTAGTAATAATTTCTAGAATTAATTAATAGTATACAGTTTTTTAATCACAAGTTTTGTTTTATACAGTATGAAGTGGCACGTATTATCAGTTTTCAACCAAGAGCTGTATAATATTTTAGTTTTCATAGCAGTTGTACTGTACATGTAAGACATTTGTATAAATAATTTAGTTTTCATATAGACTTAAGTTTACATGTCGACATTTTTAAATTAATTTGGTACATGTTAGTAATAATAGTATAGTTTTTAATCACAAATTGTGTTTTATACAGTATGAAAAAGCATGCTTTGTCCGTTTTCAACCATGATTTGTGGGGAACCAGTTATTTAATATCGCTATAATAAGGTTGATTTTACTGTCACCCATCATTAAACACTGTTTCATCGTTCTTTCTGTGAACACGGTAGACCAGTTTTCAACCAAGAGCTGTATAAATATTTTAGTTTTCACAGCAGTTGTACTGTACATGTAAGACATTTGTATAAATAATTTAGTTTTCATAGCGACTTAAGTTTACATGTCGACATTTTTAAATTAATTTGGTACATGTTAGTAATAATAGTATAGTTTTTAATCACAAATTGTGTTATACAGTATGAAAAAGCACGCATTGTAAGTTTTCAACCGTGAGTTGCATAAATATTTTAGCTTTCATAGCAAGTGAAGTGCACATGTATGACATTTTCAATTTATTTGGCACATGTTAGTAATCATTTCTACATTTAAATAATGTTATACGTTTTTATCACAAGCTGTGTTGTAATAACAGTATTATTTCCAACATCTGAATACAATTGCACGTTTTCAATCACAAGTTGTGTTTTATACAGTATGAAGAGACATGTTTTGTCAGTTTTCAAACTAGACTTGTATAAATATTATAGTTTTATTAACGGTTTTAATCACAAGTTGTGTTTTATACAGTATGAAAAGGCATGCGTTGTAAGTTTTCAACCGTGAGTTGTATAAATATTTTAGCTTTCATAGCAAGTGAAGTGCACATGTATGACATTTTCAAATTAATTTGGCACATCTTGGGTTGTAATAACATTATTTCCAACATCTGAATACAATTGTACGTTTTCAATCACAAGTTGTGTTTTACAGTATGAAAAGACACGCTTTGTCAGTTTTCAACCTTGACCTGTATGAAATATTAGTTTCCATAGCGATTGAAGTGCACATGTAAGACATTTTCAAATTAATTTGGTTCATGTTAGTAATCATTTCTACATTAATCACAAGTTGTGTTTTATACAGTATCAGTTTTCATCCATTACTTGTATAAATAATTTAGTTTCCTAAAGTGTACAAGGAAGACATTACAAGGCATGGCTTGTGTATAAAAAAAAGAAAGTGTAAATTATTGTTTTAAATGTTGCAAATATTACTAACTTGCTCCTAGTTATTTTGGAAATGTATTCTTTCTACTTCATTCGCTATGAAAACTAAATTATTTATTACCGTTATGTACATACATATCACTCTGATGTATTTATTTGCACCATAATATTGCAGTGATGAAATCATATCTCGTTAAAGTTCAGTGTTGTCATAACCCTAGGTGGCCACTATTGTCAGTGTCTAGGTTCGAGAAAGTTATGTGATTACACTTCACTGTGATGTCTTTATTTTAATTATAATATTACCATGGATCTGTCTTTAGATAACTATAGTAGTCTTTTAATTAAATGTATGGTGTCAACTTTCTGTAATATTTCACAACATGCTTATATCATATTTATTTATCGAAGTCGCATTTAACAGGTATAGGTCCTGCCTTAAATAATTACTTACCTTGAGTCGTTAACCACAATGATTACACAAACTGATTGCTTTAAATATCGCCAACATCACATGGGTATTTATATTGAGCTCAAGCAATATAGTAAACATCTTCGTTCTTTGATTGTTTCGCTACTACAATCTGACCACATTCCTAAGTGTTTATTCTAACTTCGTACTGCTTCCGTGTATTACATAAGTGTTTATTATGTATTCTGATAATTATCTCATCGCATGTAGAATTCTATTATTATATTTATTCATAGACGTCATCATTAATCAGTAATCATGATAAAACATAGCTATAGATCTGTTAGTATGGTTTCATTACATGGGTATATCCTACTGTATTTCAATCTTTCCGTGCTCTTGAGGAGTACTCTACAAAATCATTAACTAGTTTTCTCGATAGCTCTCATATATGGTGTGATTTGAATGTTTGAAAAATAATAGTTTACAATCATCTTGATCCAGAATTTCCGTCAAATTAGAAAATACACATTGCATATCCTCAACTCCTGTAGGGATGTTTGGTCTTACAACATTTTTGAGACTTCTAATATCAGGCCCCTTTTTTAAAAAATAAATATCTCCTAGCTCTTGCGACTTTTTTGAAACTTCTAATATCAACAACACCATTAAATTAACATGCATATTATGATGAAACCATATAGCAGTCCTGGGATAGCATAAGAGTGTAAGATGACTGAATTTAGCACTAGTCCCCGCCATCTTGTTCATGAGTGGTAAGCTATGTCCTCTCCAGGGATGAAGCACCGAACTGGTTAAAAGGGTCCGGAATTAAAACTGGTCTCCGGGAATAGCACAGGCTTAACGGGGAATAACAGATTTTTGTAAAAAACAAAACTCTGTACAATGGCTGTACAGCAAGGACTGACAAAGGCAGTATGTGTACATTATGTCTACATGTTCATCTACTTCATGATCAAGGGTTGGATGACGCAGGAGTTTGTAGACATTATGTCTACATGTTCATCTACTTCATGATCAAGGGTTGGATGACGCAGGAGTTTGAAAACATGTTTACAACGTCTCCTAACATATAGGTAGTCCACGTCTTCCGCAAATTCCTTGGAACGCGGAAAGGAGGCGGAGGTGAGAAACAATTTCTACAAAACATTATTCCGTCTGTTGAGGTCTACGATCTGTTTGATTTCAATTGTCCTAATTTAAATATTCTACCTAAATGTATTACTGTCTGTAAATTTCATACTTTTCCTGAAGCAAAATGTGCACAACAAATTGTTTTAAGTTTAAAGTCATGGATCATAGACAATATTCATTACGTGTTTTTAAACAAACCTGAAGTTAAATAAGTTGCATATAACAATGTTACTGTTTAGAGAAGACTCTTTCAATTACAGACATGTAAGGACTTGAAAGAATGTGTGATACAATACGATAGTGCTCGCATTATTTTACGTAATGAGGAGATTACTTACCTCGTTATGAATTCCACTACTATTATAAATGACATCACGAGTAAATTTGTACTCTTGCAAGGGGGAAGTGTTTAATTATATAAACAAAGATGTTGTTCGTACAAGTTGGGAAAATCTATCATTATATGACATCGTTACCTATGAAATAAATCATCCCGTTCTACTACAGTGAAGCCCTTTGTTTATACAGATTATTTCATGGGAACGTGACAATCTTATGATACAGAATAAAGTTGTGACGTTCTGATATGAAAATTAACCTTAACCGTTTTCCTAATCCTTACACAGTCGTTTCAATTAGTTGATAGTAATACTAACAGTGTTCATCTGGAAGGAGAAAAGATGCTGTATAGAAGAAAAAAGTTATGTAAGTATAATCTTATTTATCTTTCAATTTCTATGCAGTGGGAAAACATAATCAGCTTTCGCAAATGGTATAAGTAATTCTGTAACTTTTTATTATTATCATTTTCAGTACTGACATTCACATAGCTTAGGGTTGTGTAGAGATAAACATATTTTGATGACCTCTGTAATATTGTTTAGGAGAAAGTTGTCTATATTTGAGATCTTGTTTACCAAATATAGTTTCATAATGCATGCTGATCTTTACCTGTAACTGTTATGTCTTTAGCCTAGGGCTTGTTGTTGTTGAAAATAAATTCAACCTAGGTGTTAATGTAGAGGAGAAAACTTTTCATTATTATTAGAAGTCTATTCTGTTTATTTAAAAAAGCAATGACATACTTTTGCAAAGGTGGTATTTCCCAGTTTTAATGAAGACGGAATTACCCTTCCTCTGTTCCTATAAGGAATACCTAAACTCCTGGATAATTATATTCCCCTTTATTACTGGACATCTAGGTCTTTAGGGATAGCATAGTATGAAAGGTGTAACTTTTTGGTTCGAAAACGATTCCCACGATACCACAAACACCTCTTGGTCCAAACGGCCTAACAACAGGCGTCGGGATGAATCGGGGATATCATAGTGTTAAAAGGCGTAACTCAATTGTTCTAATCGACTACCATGACGCCCATAACGTCTCCTCGGTCCAAATGGCCTAATTACAACCGTTGGGATGAATATGGATAGCTTATTGTTAAAAGGCGTAACTCATTTGTTCGAATCGACTACCATGACGTCCAAAACCTCTCTTTGGTCCAAATGGCCTAATTACACAAGTAGGGATGAATATGGATAGCTTATTGTTAAAAGGCGTAACTCATTTGTTCGAATCGACTACCATGACGTCCAAAACCTCTCTTTGGTCCAAATGGCCTAATTACACCCTTTGGGATGAATATGGATAGCTTATTGTTAAAAGGCATAACTCATTTGTTCGAATCGACTACCATGACGTCCAAAACCTCTCTTTGGTCCAAATGGCTTAATTACAGCCATCGGTATGAATCGAGGATAGTATAGTGTTAAAAGGCGTAACTCAATTGTTCGAAACGACTACCATGACGCTCATAACGTTTCGTCGGTCCAAATGGCCTAATTGAAGCCTTTGGGATGAATCGGGGATAGCATAGTGCTAAAGGGCGTAACTCAATTGTTCGAAACGACTACCATCACGTCCATAACCTCTCCTTGGTCCAAATGGCTTAATTACAGCCATCGGTATGAATCGAGGATAGTATAGTGTTAAAAGGCGTAACTCAATTGTTCGAATCGACTACCATGACAACCATAACGTTTCGTTGGTCCAAATGGCCAAATTACAGCCGTTGGGATGAATATGGATAGCTTAGTGCGAGTCGCCCTCTTATAGCATGGTACACAACTGCCTTCTAGTAGACAAATCTGAAAGTATTGACTGTTAACTAGTGCGATCTAGTAAACATTTATGAAAGCACAAGATTGAATAACATGACGGCAGTGAGAAAAAAACTGAATATTATATGATACAATGTTTTGAATTTTGAATTTAGCGGTAGTCGCCATCTTATAGCATGGTATACAACTGGCATCTAGTAGATAATTATGAAAGTAATTACTGTTAACTAACGCGATCTAGTAGACAATTATGAAAGCACAAGGTTGAATAACATGACGGCACTAACAGTTTCAATCAGTTGTAGAGATACAGCCACTTACGATTATACACAGTATGTGAGAACGTTTGCCAAAAACGCATCTCTTTATAGCCTGAGGAACATGTCCTGTAGAGGAGTTACAATTAGCATCCAGGATGTTTGTGTGTGTGTTGCAATCATTTCCTTGTGCTAATTTGGTTATGTTCTAGAATAGTTTTAAGATCTGTGTCATCAATGCGGACTTAAACACAAGTTCAATACGGATGTTAACGGATGTGGTGAAAGTGAGATGACCTACATATTCATGTACTATTTATATTTCATATTTCATATTTCATATTTCATATTTATTTAATCCATTTTGACCGCAGTTCTGCGGTATAGGATACAATATAACAACAATATAACAAACTATTATAGTACAAGGGTACAAGAATAATATTAGAAATACATACATTGAAATATAAAGAGATGCAAAGAAATACAAAGAAATACAGGATCAATACAACACTACAAAACAATAAATAAATAAATAAAAAGTGCAATGTGTAGGTCAAAATAGTAGGTACTGAAAGATTATTTAAAGTTTTTGGCTACCTCAAAAAATTCATCATTTTTGTAGAAGCAGATTTGTTTTAGTTTCATCAGTACTAAGCCTTTAAAGTGTTTAAAAGTTAAATTTCTAGTAGCAACCGGAAGAGAATTAAACATTTTCACTGACATGTACCTAAAATTATGTTTGGTTGTTGCAAACAAGCATTGATCCTGTAAAATGTTATTGCAATTTCTGGTGCCAAAGGTATGTACATCAGAATAAGTTTTAAAGTTATCAGAATTACTCTTAACATATAACAAACACTGTAAAATATATATAGATGGTAGGCTGAGAATACCAGATGAGATGAAAAGAGGTTTACAGTGGGCTTTCCAATCAGCACCATAGATTATCCTTAAAGCCTTCTTCTGTAATTTGAAGATGTTAAGTGCAGAACTGCAATTACCCCAAAGTAGAGTACCATAAGTTAAATGGCTATGAACATAAGCATAGTATGCAGAAATTAATACCTCTCTAGTCACATATTTTTGCAGTCTGCGAAGCACAAATATGCCTCTGGCAATCTTATTAGAGATTAATACAACATGAGATGACCAATTTAAACCTCCTTGGAGGACGATGCCAAGAAATTTAGCATCCTTATAGAAGTACTGATGTTTCCTATCAAAAGTGAATTTCAAGTCAGTAACTTTAGAGTCATTAACATATAGAGAATTAGCTGCAGTCCAATCTAGAACAATATCATCACTAACTTTTAAGAGATTTAAGGTGTTGAGGTCACAGTCAGTTACAGCAGTCAGAGCCAGATCATCTGCATAGAGATACGAATTTAGGAAATCTTTAGATGTGTTATTATAGACAGACAAGACACTAGGCAAATCATTTATATAAATAATAAATAAAATAGGGCCCAATATAGAACCCTGTGGTACACCATGTTTGATAGACTTAAACTGTGATTGCATACCATTGAAGTGAACACATTGCAGTCTTCCAGATAGATATGACTGAATTAAGTTAAGAGCTTCATCACTAAAACCATAAAATCTCAATTTATCAGCTAGAGTCACATGTGAGATAGTGTCAAAGGCTCTTGAGAAATCATACATTTTACACCATGTAGATTCTTTCTTGTTAAGTCCTGATAGGCAGTCATACACCAGGTTAATAACAGCATCACTAGTACATCGACCCTTGCGGAATCCAAACTGACAATTTGAGAAA
Source organism: Ectobius pallidus (assembly GCA_964059195.1). NCBI lineage: Eukaryota > Metazoa > Arthropoda > Insecta > Blattodea > Ectobiidae > Ectobius > Ectobius pallidus. The sequence goes on along the minus strand of CAXKWD010000003.1, from coordinate 186,020,304 downwards.
AGATTTTCATTTTCAAAATATTTGATAATTTGATCATTAAGAATACACTCAAATACTTTAGAGACAATTGGTAAGACAGAAACAGGTCTATAATTTTTAACATCAGATTTGTCACCTTTTTTGAAGACAGGTGTGATTTTACCAACCTTCAACAGTTCAGGAAAATAGCCTAGGTTGATACATTTGTTGATTAAAAATGATATAGGTTCAGCCACATATGGTGCTGACATCTTCACTAAAACTGTGATTGCTAAAACTATATTGTGTCCGGCTGATTGTTATTGCTAGAGGTGTTATGAAAATAAACTAGACCAGGATGTTTGCGTAGATGTTATCTATAATAGAATTCTTTCTGTATATAACTGCAAGGGAACCTTCCCATACTGGTACCATAATATTTCGTGTGAAAATAAATAATTATTTTTCTGAAAAATGTAAGTTTTATTTCAGCCTTTCATCATCAGCTCCTATCCTAAAGGCTAAAATATTCAATTAGGTCTAATGGTGTCTAGTATTATTTAATGCCATTTTATCCTGAAATCTAATTTAAAGACAATATTTTAAATTCTGAATTTAAAAAGTAGGTGTTGTATTCGTAATGGGAGTTGTTTAACAGTTTTGGCGCTGCTTCCATAAAAAGGTGGCCTACCGTACACAAAATTCTGAATTTAAAAAGTAGTCACTGTATTCGTAAGGGGAGTTGGTTAACAGTTTTGGCGCTGCATCCATAAAAAGTTGGCCTACCGTAATGATGACGTCATATGGAGGTCCTGGGATAGCGACTACAACTGTCAAAAGGTCATAACGTTTGCGGGATAAAAAAGTTCAAAGTGTAGGGACTTCATATGGGATAGCCAAAGGACCCAACTGCAAACGTCCCGAGAAAAAACCTTGCGTAAGATTGCGTCCATGGCGTCTATGGCATAAGGGCGTAACTAATTGGTAAAAGGCTTGCATAAGAGGGGAGGGGATCCAGACGTCCTTGGCATAAGGGCTTAACTAATTGGTAAAAATAAACCTAGCGTAAGAGTGCATATCCAGACGTCCTTGGCATAAGGGCTTAACTATTTGGTAAAAATAAACCTAGCGTAAGAGTGCATATCCAGACGTCCCTGGCATAGGGGCTTAACTATTTGGTAAAAATAAACCTAGCGTAAGAGTGCATATCCAGACGTCCTTGGCATAAGGGCTTAACTATTTGGTAAAAATAAACCTAGCGTAAGAGTGCATATCCAGACGTCCTTGGCATAAGGGCTTAACTATTTGGTAAAAATAAACCTAGCGTAAGAGTGCATATCCAGACGTCCTTGGCATAAGGGCTTAACTATTTGGTAAAAATAAACCTAGCGTAAGAGTGCATATCCAGACGTCCTTGGCATAAGGGCTTAACTAATTGGTAAAAATAAACCTAGCGTAAGAGTGCATATCCAGACGTCCTTGGCATAAGGGCTTAACTAATTGGTAAAAATAAACCTAGCGTAAGAGTGCATATCCAGACGTCCTTGGCATAAGGGCTTAACTATTTGGTAAAAATAAACCTAGCGTAAGAGTGCATATCCAGACGTCCTTGGCATAAGGGCTTAACTAATTGGTAAAAATAAACCTAGCGTAAGAGTGCATATCCAGACGTCCTTGGCATAAGGGCTTAACTAATTGGTAAAAATAAACCTAGCGTAAGAGTGCATATCCAGACGTCCTTGGCATAAGGGCTTAACTATTTGGTAAAAATAAACCTAGCGTAAGAGTGCATATCCAGACGTCCTTGGCATAAGGGCTTAACTATTTGGTAAAAATAAACCTAGCGTAAGAGTGCATATCCAGACGTCCTTGGCATAAGGGCTTAACTAATTGGTAAAAATAAACCTAGCGTAAGAGTGCATATCCAGACGTCCTTGGCATAAGGGCTTAACTAATTGGTAAAAATAAACCTAGCGTAAGAGTGCATATCCAGACGTCCTTGGCATAAGGGCTTAACTATTTGGTAAAAATAATATTAAGACTTAGCACATTCTTGCATTTTTAAAATTTTGAATTTCGCGCTAGCCGTCGGCGCTAGTCACCATCTTGATAACAATTTTGAATTTTCAAATATCCCACCATAAAATTTTGACTTAGCTCACTTTTGCATTAATTTCGACTTAGCACACTCTTGCATTTTTAAAATTTTGAATTTCGCGCTAGCCGCCATATTGTTCCGGAACAGGAAGATCAGCCATATTGTTCCGGAACAGGAAGATCCGCCATATTGTTCCGGAACAGGAAGTGCCGCCATTTTGTTCCGGAACAGGAAGTGCCGCCATCTTGGAGGGGAAGTGATGACGTCATTATCCCCACCACTGATGACGTCATTACCCCCACCCCATTTCCCCTACCGGGATTCAAAAAGGGGCTATAACTACTCAGCTCGATGTGAACTGCTTTCGTAGCCAAGCATACGAAGATAGCAATGTATGCTTTGACCTGAGTTTTGCTGCGGGGGGATCCGTATCTTATGAAGAATGGTCCGGCGTAGTCAACCGCAGAACGTAGAAATGCTCTAGCAGGGGTCACCCTGTAGCTAGGTAGGCTGCCCATCAGCTGATGAGCACCTTTGGGTTTCAACTTAAAACAAGTTAAACATCTGTGTAGCGTAGACTTCACAATTCTACGTACACTAGGAATCCAATATCGTTCTCGCAGAGAAGATATAAGCAGCTGATGTGATGCATGAAGCAGTCGCAGATGCTCGGATTCAATTATCAATCTGGTGAGATGGTGACCTGGAGGGAGGATAAGCTGATGTTGTGCATCATGTGGTAATTCAGCTTTCTCCAGACGTCCACCCACTCGGAGTAGGCCATCCTTGTCCACAAAAGGCACCAAGGAGTGGAGCGAACTCTTGTTATTCACTTGCATCTTACTCTGAAGATCGGACAGTTCATGTGAATAGGCTGCTTGCTGAGCTATTCTTATACAAAGCAACAAAGCTTGTTGTACTTCCTCAACTGTGAGAGGGCCGTGACGTTTAACTTGGCTTCTACAGTTGTTTATGAAGCGTAGCATATATGAAGTAACTCTCTGTAAACGCGCTAGCTTGGAAAAGCGTAGCATAAAGTCTTCTTCAGCATGTGTGACTAGGCAGACTGTGTCACGCTGCTCACCCATGTCCTGCAGCTCAAGTTGCTGAGGCTGTTTGGCCATGATTCAATAGGCTGTGAAATCCACACAGGCCCGTTCCACCATAAATCAATGTCTGAGATTTGTTCTGTCACCACACCTCTCGAAATCATGTCAGCCGGGTTGTGTTGGGTGGCCACATGCCGCCAAGCTGCCGTCTCTGACATCTCCTGGATTTGAGATACGCGATTAGACACAAATGTTTTCCATTTATGGGGATTAGATTTGATCCATGAGAGCACAATCATGGAGTCAGACCACAGATAATTTTGTGATGTAGGCAATTTCAAGTCATTGACAACTTTATGATACAGTTTCGCAAGTAACAAGGCACCACACAACTCGAGTCTTGGAATTGTTTGCTTCTTCAATGGTGAAACCTTGGACTTGGAGGAAAGTAGTTTAGTTGTAACAAGACCACTGCTCTCAGTAGACCGTACATACACACAGGCACCATAGGCTTTCTCCGAGGCATCACAGAATCCATGTATCTGTATGTCGGTAACCGTAGTTGCTGTTAACACATGGCGTGGAATGCGAACATTATGAATAGTAAAAAGAATGTCACAGATGTCCATCCATTTTTCCTTTAGGTGAGATGGCAACTCTTAGTTAGCCACAGAGATTGCAAGAATATCTTGGCATGGATTACGATAGGACTTATGAGGCCTAGAGGATCAAAAATAGAGGATGTAACAGCAAGGATATTTCTCTTGGTAAACTTGTAGGAAGGAGGTTCTTGGAGAGAGGAATGTGATTGTATCTGTAGCAAATCAGTACTTGGATGCCACAGAAGTCCAAGCGCATGAGCATTTTCACTGTTGTCGAGGGACAAAGGAAGTTGCGTTTCTCTGTGCTCCACAGGTACTGCTTCCAAGATGGCCTCGTTGTTTGAACACCATTTGCGTAGTGGAAATCCTCCACTGTTTAACATGAGTATAAGTTCACTTTGCAATTGTAGAGCTTCCTGTAGATCATCATGACCTGACAGGCAATCGTCCACATAGAAAGAGGTTCGTACTGCGTCTGCAGCACGAAGATATTTAGACTCTTCTTCCTGAGCGAGCTGATTCAAAGACCGTATGGCTAAGAAAGATGCTGACTTAGTGCCATAGGTTACAGTAGTCAAGGCATAATCTTGTAGTGGCTCACTTTTGTCTGGACGCCATACAATACATTGGAGATTCTGGTCTTCACGATGCATCTGTACCCTCCTATACATTTTAGATATATCAGCTGAAAATGCATAGCGGTATGTTCTGAAGCGAAGAATAATTGATGACAAATCATCTTGAATTGTAGGACCACATTCTAGGATGTCATTCAAAGAGCACCCTGTGTCCGTCTTTGCAGAAGCATCAAACACTACTCCTGTGCGAGTTGTAGATGAAGAAGGTTTTATTACTGCATGATGAGGCAGGTAATAACATACTTCATTATCTTGAGGAGGCGAAACCCTTTTCATGTGACCCATCTGCTCGTACTCTACAAGAAATTTAGTATAGTCTTCCTTTAGAGCAGAGTCGTTCTGAAGTTTTCGCTCCAGGTAACTAAAACGCTTAACTGCTTGTTGTCTGGATTCACCCAATGAAGTTTTATCTTGTTTCATTGGCAGACGTACCATAAAACTACCATCATCATTGCGAGTGGTATTTTCTACATAGTGCTGTTCACACCGTTTCTCTTCTTGTGTTAACATCTGTTGTGGAAAGTCTTCGAGGTCCCAAAACCGTCGCAGCTGCTTGTCCACATTGTCCGTAGAGATGAAGAAGTTGTGCTGGGAACCAGTATCTAGATTGCCTTTCACAGAGGACTTAGGAATGGTTCCAGACAATATCCAACCTAGTTCTGTACTAATCAATGCAGGAAAACCAGGATTGGTCAGGATCTTACCATGGAAAAGCTCGAAGAATAGTGCTCCTCCAATCAGTAAATCAATTTCAGAAGGAATATTAAATTTAGGATCGGCTAATGGAATGTCAGAGGGAATATTCCATGAGGATGGATCAATTCGGACTGCAGGTAGCTTCCCTGTTATGCGAGGAAGGATTAGGCAATCTAGATTCCTTCGATAGTTGTAAACCATGGATCTCACATTAATGTTTACACTATGACTAGCATTTGATGAAGTACCGTTTATTCCTTTGACAGGCGTATCAGCTGTCCTTGTAGGAAGTTGCAGACGCCTAGCTAGATCCGCAGACACGAAACTGGCCTGGCTGGCTGAGTCTAGAAGGGCCTTACACTGTATGTAGTTACCATGCTTGTCTTGCACTTCGACTCTTGCAGTCGCAAGTAAGACGTGAAGCACTGGCTTTATATTCACTGAACAATAACTTGCAGGAGCCTCAGCCCTATTGCTATTTACTGTATCACTGCTTTCACTCGAGTGTGAAACCGTTCTCCTGTGATCACTGTTGTGTAACATCTTGCTATGAACTTTACCACAGCTACAGAAGGAAGATGCGTTGCACTGATTCACTCGATGCGTATTAGAAAAACAGTTGAAACACAGATTTTTACTTTTTACAACTTTCCATCGCTGTTCAACACTCAGCTGACGGAAAAGTTTACACTTAGACAGGTTATGGCCGCCTTGACACTGAGGGCATAACTGTTCAGTTGTCGACACATATGACTGACGACTATTATTATGTTGATTTCTAGGCTCACGACGTTCACTTCTAGGTTTTGATGGGCTGGACCTGTTGCAGGAATTATTCGACAGCACCTCTAGAGAATGAGACTTTGCTTCTAGAAATAACACAAGTTCACCTAATGAAGTAAATGTTTGAGAATTGATTCTGGATTCCCATTCACGCTGCACACTGTCTGGCAAATGCTCCAATAACAATTGCATTAGAATGACTTCATGAAGTGGCACTTCTAATTCTAACGCTTCAATAGCATGCAAGTTGTTTTGGAACTGATTCAACAAATTTCGCAAGTCCGCAACTGTCTCTTGTCGCGCTACCGGTAGGGACAACAGATGCTTGATGTGGGATATAGCAATTAACCGTTTATTGTTGTATCTTGCACACAATATATCCCAGGCAACTTGGAAGTTATCACTCGTCACTGGCAAATTTTCCAATAATGTTTTAGCTTCGCCCTTTAGCGAACCAATCAAATAATGGAATTTTTGAATGGGTGATAAACTGCTGTTATTTACAATTAAACTTGAAAAGGTATCAAAATAATGCTTAAATTTAGTTACATCGCCTGTAAACACTGGAAGCTGAATCGTAGGAAGTTTTATCGCATTACTTGTCTGCGAAGCACTAGAGTTCACTGATTGTCGTGTGTCACTGTTGTGTGAATTGACACTAACTGAGGGAGGTTCATGAGCATGCATCAACTCACTTAACCTTGCTTTTAGATTGATGTACACTGTTGATACCTCGTCTGCATACTGTATGTGACTATCAAGTTCTGTATCAATTTCTACCATAGATTCAATCTACGTTTGCACAGCTTCAAACTTTTCAATTTCATTCAACAGTTTCTCATAATGTGCTTTGATCACAAATATGCTAACATCTTCAGGTACGTCGTTGAGAAAGTTCTGTGTCAATGTAAACTTTCTTTTACATACACCCCGACGTCTGATTAAAGCCTTCATAACTTCCATTTGTTCCATGTTAAGATGAAACAATTAACATAGACAGCGTAGAAGTGATTGAGCAGTCAGCTGCATTCTCTTGTTGCGGTGGCAGTAGGGAGGCGGGTTGTCTTCTTCACGCGTGGTTGAAGGCGGTGAACATGAAGCACGTGTCGTCTTAGCAGCCCACGGTGCGCGCGAAGACAAGCAGTACAGGAAAATCACCAGAGCCGAGCGAAGCCGAAGCTGACACGAACTCCACACGAACGCGGAACGCGTCATACACGAAAATCAACTATAAGTCGCACTCTTGTTCAATAATTCAGAAACCATTGCAAATATATCTCAGATCCGCCCGTGAGGAACCAACATGAAGGGAACTCAGGTACAATGTAGGTAATTTCGGAGGACCAGGCGATTACGCCAATTAATAACTAATCACAGGAAGAGCTAGGACTGTAGGTAGCTGGGAAAGAGATTTCAACCTGGGTAATTTGCAACGGTATATATTCAAGAAGCCTGAATTCTGAATTATTTGATACAACACTTTTACACAATAAAATATAAGAATAAATACAGTTACTGTTCTCGTAGAAAACTATTCTCCCGCCCGTTGGCGAATGTAACGCTAGACAAAGCCTGTTCACAGCACGAGGCTTCTAGGTTAGGAACAATAGAAATGCTTGTAAATGACACTAAAATACAATATTATTTCCTGAATTTCACACGTAAAGCTGCCTACACTATAGGAGCATGATATACGCGGAGTTGCAGATGAGGAATTAATATATAGAGCGAAAAGGTCCAAAACACTAGGAGCACTTGTTACGCAGACTATATACAGCGGCGTCTCAATCCGAACTGAACTGCACTGCAAACTGGCGTGGTAACGCTGCAAGCACACACCTGCTCAGGAAGTGACTAATTCGCGGCAAATAATTGGCGGAGGCGCCAAATAACACAGAGGCTAATTTAAAACACTAAAACTTATAGACTCTTGATCTAACAAGGTGAAATTTCATAACAGAGGCGTTTTATGAAGAGATGACCTAAAACAAGATTTGCATAGGCGCCCACGTTTTATAAACAAGATTAATCCACGCTTTATCAGATTTTCATGAAACTTGGTATACGCATTTATAACTCCCATGGGACGAAGCCTATTGATTTTGGATCAAATCGGTTGACTGATGCCAGAGTGAAGGCCAATTTAGCGCCTATTTTAAGGTAATATATAGGGTCCGGGCTTTTAGGCTTTATAAAAGGTGTTTTAGCTTTTTATTTTAGTTGAATAGCCCGTTTTAGGTTTTAAACAAAAGATTTTACTCCCCTTAATAAAACTCTAATATTAATACCGAAAATTGTGTTATTATTTTGACATAGTTATTCTAGATTTTTTTAGAAAATAAAACAATTGAGATATTCACCCTTTAATTGTACAGTTATTCTTTCTTTTTATAGTATTTCAATGAAAAGTCTGTAATTCAACGAACGAACACTAGATGGTAATAATGAAAAAAATAATGAGTTCATGAAAAATGTCAACTTCATTTAAACCGCAGATGCATGTTAGTAAAAGAGCTTTAAATTTCGATTTCAAAATCCGAATAAGTCGCTTATTCACTTTTAACCAATTTTATTTTAGAGTAAATTTAGAAGATAAAAAAAAGTGTGCGTGGAACGCCACGCGACAGAAGTAAAACATGTTTTAATTTTTGATTATTGGATTTTTTCTTTTTTGTATTATTGGACTTTTTAATATTGGGTTTTTGAACTTTTTTAAATTTTGGATTTTTTAATTTTGGATCTTTGAATTTTTAATATTGGATTTTTTAAATTTTCGATGTTTGAATTTTTTGTAAATTTTGGATTTTTGGAATTTTGGACTTTATTCTTTATTAAATTTTGGATTTTTTAATTTTTAATTTTGTTTTTTTTTTATTTTGGTACGGTATTTTCGGTTTTTTAATTTTTTTTTTATTTTTAAATGTTGGATTTTTTATTTTTGCATTTTATATTTTTTAAATTTTGGATTATTTAATTTTTAATTTTAGATACTTGGATTTTTATTTTTTAATTCTTATTTTTTTAATTTTGGATTTTTGAACTTTTAATTTTGGATATTTGATTTTTTAATTTTGGAATTTTGGATTTTTTAAATTGTGGATCTTTGATTTTTTATTGTTTGGAATCTTTAAGCGCGGTAATGTACCTCCGGGTTCCATAAAATAGATAATATACCTTTAGATTGCTTAGGAATTGTGTATTGCCATTGAGCAAGTAAGTATTATTATTATTATTATTATTATTATTATTATTATTATTATTATTATTATTATTACTACCACTACTACTGCTACCACTACTACTACTACTACTACTACTACTACTAATACTAATACTACTACTACTACTACTACTACTATTACTACTACTACTACTACTATTACCATTTGCAGGTCCTCGTACTAGGTCTGAAAAATTTCCTTTGATTACTCCTAATCATTGAGTTTATTGTTTTCTGTGCAGTCCGCACCGAAACACTCCAGTCAATTTCGTTTGGTTTTGAGTGTGACACTGATTTCGTGACGGTTTTAGCGTGACACAAGTTTCCGATTTACTCCTACCGCTGCAAAAGAAGTTTTACTTCAAAAATAAAAACTTGGGGGCTCGGGGCTCGGGCCCCGGCTGCCCATCCCTCTCTTCGGGCCTGCAGGAGGCCAAAATGAAAACTGATTTGCATATTCAAGAGTATCCCATGCAATTATGTTGTTAATTTTATATAAATTACATTGTCTATTTGATTTTAAATTATTTTAATCTTACAAAATTGGTTTTCTGAGTTAGATGGTAGCGTCTTGGGCTCGCAGAAGGGAAGTACAATATTTAAGTCCTGTCGCCGGTTTATTTTTTTATTTTTTATTTGTGGTTTCTCCAGTCAAATGGGCCATTTGGATATTTACTTACCAGGACTCGTCGTTCTATTTCATCTGTTATAAAATATTCGATTTCGAATTTTTATTACCTAAGTGAAAATGGCGTTTTCTTGAATTCTCTGATGAATGAACTTGAAAACACCTGCCAATCACTGTCGTTCACAATCGTACCCGTTTGGCTTATTTCGGCAACCAGCCGCCATCATGAAGCGATGATTCCCTGCTCTGCGTAATGTTAAGTCTCTTCTAGCATTCAGTCATCTGATGAAGGCCTGGAGGTTCAGGCGGAAACGTCACGATAATTAATGTAAGTTTGAGTTTTATCCACTGACTACAAATTTCCTTCTTGTGTTTTTATAATTTTATAATCTATTTTATTATAGTAATCTTTGTCTCTTCATAGGTGATGAGCCTACATTTCATGACGACTCATTACCACCTTCTATAGCTAAACTTCCCTGGAAGAAAATTTTACAGATCGTGCAAAAATTGTGGAGGTTTAATTTAAAATTAATTTAATGTAAAAATTTATTAGAAAATCGAAAAGAGCATGTAGTGTAAACTTGAAAAAGCACACATTTAGTATCAGAATACTAGGGTAAATTTTTTAGATTATAATCTCAGATATATATGGGGATAAATAATGGAAATACCTTAGATGATACAGTATTTTCCAACGGTCAGTTAATATTTGTTTATGGAATTCAAAGCTTCACAGTTATTAGATGGGCAATGAATGGGGCAAAACTTATGCACACCTGTGAAGTTGCAATAAAATTATTCAAGAATTAGCAGAACGTGAATATGCCACTGTGCAAGCTCCTGTAAATACCAATTTTGGGTACAGTTATTCACTGTGAATGTTAGAATCTATGCTGATTTACAAGGAACAACAACACTATACACAGGACATCTTCCTTGGAGACAAAGCTGTTTCTGAAAATAAAAGTGTTCATGATAAAGTATGAGTCTTTGTATTGATATGTTGACCTAGTGATTAGTTCTGAAGTCGATATTCCCCAGTTATATGGAAATGATGGAGATTAAGCACTACAACCATTCCTGCAGGCCTTAATGCACACCAATCACAGTACACTTTAGTAATAATGACTGACTTGTAGATAGAAGTTGAAAACTTGCTTCATAGCATAAACAACTCCTTATGTTCTTTATGCTGTTTACCCATACTGGATGTGAAATAAAGTGGAGTAGCTTCAACAGTGTGAAATAACTAGGTAGCTTTCCCATAAAACATCAAAGCCAACGGGCAATTTTACTGTTTCTCATTTACTGTTTATTTGTGAGCCCATATCCCTATAATATAAAGCCACATGGCAGACTGACTGACGACTCACTCACTCACTCACTGACATTAATGTTTGCCCACTTCCACATGAACAAGAAACTTGAACTTTGTTGCACACATAGCTTTTAGGCTGTAAACCACAGAAAATTTAAATTTTTAGCCCTAGAAACCCCTGAAAAAGAGCTCAGTTTCCACGACAATGGTATTATCAAACAGTGTTCACATAGGGCTCTGAAAGTTTAGAAATAAGGTAATAGCCAATACAGCAGACTAAATATACGCACTCTATCTCCTACAGATCTTTTTAAAAAACTTTCCCAAAAACCTCAGCCCCCAATGAGCAAAGCGAGTACTATAATAATTATAATGCCACATGACTGACTGACTGGCTGGCTGACTGACTGGCTGACTGGCCAGCCAGCCAGCCAGTCACCGATTATTGATGTCTCATTTAAATTAATAAAACTGCAGAGACAAGCATCGACAGAAATAAACACCCCTCCCCCTAACCATAATATTATTGTTCGTATCAACACAGCGGCCAGTTCAGCCGCGTTTTATTACCTTTGTTGACTGAATTTAAAACTAAAAGAAGTTTCAATACGCATGTTGACTTGTAGAAAGTTGTTAAGCTTATTTAATTGTTTTAAATAATATTATTATTTTCTTTAAATTCCCTTGAGCGATTTTTTTACTTACAAAGACATATTTTTATTTTGTCACTCCCCCTGGGTAATGGCACCTGGGGTGGCCCGCACCCCCCGCACCCCCCTTCCTACGCCACTGTCTCACAATATCCCTCACACGTCTCTCGTATGCCCTCACATGTCCTGCTGTATATAGGCTAAACTGTGTTTTCAAGCTCTGCTTCTTCGGGTGGTGTATCAACTTTTGTATGTATTTTTCGTGTAATTTGGAGCAATAAATTGTAATTTTAATTGTAAAAATATTGTAATTATAATTATTTTTATTACTGTGCTTTGTATATCATCACATTGTATTGTGTTTCAAGCAGAATTGTTTGCCATAAAAGAAGCTGTTAAATGGTGCATTGATAAAAGCAATAGTGCTTTCATAAACAGTGACTCACAATCGGCTTTACAAGTCATAGATGATAATTATAATAAAGATGCACTAGCCAGTGACTAAATACAAGCACCCTTCATATTTGTTTAACCTGGGTCCAAAGTCACATGGAAAAGGTAGGAAATGAGAAAACAGATGAATTGCCGAAGTTAGGTGCTTCTTCATATTATCAAATTTCCTGTAGTATATGCCCCCTATCCTTCATTGAGAAAACATTAAGAGAACATATGCACAGCCAATGGGATTGGATCTGGCAAGGAACCAATAACGGCAACACATTGAAAGATTTGTTTTTCCCTAGATTGCAAGATAGAATAGCTTGTGCACTTTTGATTCCAAACTATATTATGATTCAATTCTTAACAGGACAGTATTTCGTGAATACTTACATAGATTTAAAATTTTTACCTCTGCAAATAAGTAAAGCAAGAGGAAAGCTAGTCTGTTAGGCATATCTTATTTCATTGTCCGTTATTTATGCATGATTATTATCAGTTAATATTATATTTAAATTTGTTAAATTTTGACTTTACTACACTCATCTATCGTCTTTTCTTAAATAAGCAAAGTTATAAAGATTTTTCAAGTTTCATGAATAGTGTATTTGCAAAATTGTAAAACGTATATGTAGTGTATTGTATATTCTGTATTTATATGTTTAATCTATAACCCTAATATGCCAACTGGTAAAATTACTTCAGGAAATTCAATACAGCCAACTTTGAAAGTGGAAAGAGTGACTTGTATGCAGGATACTGTTATTCACTAGTTAATTTAACAAAATGAAAATTCCATCTGTGTCACTAAGGTATCAATTACCTATTTCAAAAACTAGATTTTTACACAGAATGGGGTATACACGCAGATGTCTAGTTTACTGTGTATTTGGTGGTCAGAAGATGTTTTAAAGCAGTGTAAACTGATTTTTAAGATGAGTTTTGATCTTTTATCTCTTACAACACAGCACAATCTTCTTTGTATGCCATGGAAGTCAAGAGCATTTTTTAAATTGTAAAATTAAAACAGAAGCTTTAATCATTTCTCTGATTTGGAGCACTCTCATAAACTGAAAAGGCATAATCAACACGAATATCACAGCAAAACTGGAACCACAACACCAGGTTCTCTGTTATGTTCTCTTTGCTATTACCAGACATCCCAAATATACCCTAGATATTTGACGCACTTTAATAGATAATGGAACGGCGTTTCAGCACCTGTCAGGCATTTTTTTTTTTGCACCGTGATTTTTAATGAAACTGTGCCTAATAGAATTTTGGTTATGGGAACTCAGTGGAACATTTTTTTTTTCTTCTTTCTTTTTTCAGTCACTGAAGAATGAACTCTTTCTATAACATGTACTCAATACTCATAACCAATAAATATACAGAATATATAAGAATATTACTTAGCACCTGTTGTTTATATTAAATCTTGTGGTTTTATAACAAATTATGTTTTAGTGAAAATACATCAATAGTCCTGCTACACAACAATACTTTACTCTTACAGACTGTGTTTTATAAATTAGAGCAGTGAGGTGTTTTCATGGAAACCATTTTCTGCCATGTTTTCATATCTTCCTTTCACAAAACTCTCAATTATTCCTTTATGCATGAAACAAGAGAAATGCCTAATCTGCATAGAAGTATCAACACAAATTTAACGAAAGTCAAAACAACAACACAATAGAGTACAGGTGAGAATAGAGCAAGTATGAGTGGAGTAATAAAATTAATTTACTATATGAGTTGACATAAACACACTTTTTGCTTCACTTACCATATTTTGGTATGACACATTTCAAGGAGCCTCCTCCCCATTTTCAAACACTCTGTCAACTGCCAAATCCTTCTCAGGAAGATTCTTTTGCACACCTTTAATGAGTGGAGTAGCTTGTCATATAATTTTTAATCAGTCTATTGACTCATCTATGCATCAAATATAAATAATGAAGAAAAGAAGCAAGTAAAAGAAAAATAAGCATAGGAATCTTTAAGGAAAAATAAAAGGAAATGAAATATTTTACAAATTATTCAAATAGTGTGTAGACTTATTATCATTATTTTAGTAAACCCATTTTTACTTTCTCTACCTGTATTACAGGTACTGTAGGCAGAAAAATTATTATCATCTATCTTGAAATATAGTCGAGTTTCAGCTTTAATTACATGTTTTGAGGTCCACTAAACCAAAAATAGGGAAAAACCAAGAACAGGTTGCCCCTTAAGCTCCTCCCACTCGATTAACTATTGGGACTGCTAGTAGTTCCACCATAGTCACCTCGATGTCTCCCTTTGTTTAGCAGCATTGAAAATTTGGATTTTTTTCTTTGTCTTCTTCTTTTCGTCTTTCTACTATTCAATCTCTTCTCTCCTTTACCCTACCTATCTATTTGGAACCTATTCCTATCCTGCAATTTTTTGCACTTAATGCGATTTGAACATGGGACCACTAGCTAGTCGTCTAAACCAGTATGAAACCAATTGATCATTGTGGTGTGAAGTGAGAATTCATCTATTTAAGTTTAGAGAGCTGCACGATATAGAGGAGATTGATAATTTCATTTTAATTGCAATTGTGAAATATCCTTTTGGTTCAAGGCAAGTTTTTAATTGGTACAAGGGTTGTTTTGGTTTTACTAATCAACTTGTCTTGAGGGTGGCATAGCATTGAAATCTAAAACTCTTGTTCCCAAATCAACCTCTACCATCCGTCACATGATGGGTTACCATAGCAACTCAATGGTCAGAGTGGGCGGAGCTTAAGGGGTGGCCTGTTCTTCAGAAATATGTATGTCTATTTGTCGTTGTTTCAGAAGTTTAAAATTCTCACTGTAATCAATCAATGTATCTACAATTGTTTGGTAAATATTAAGTCTAATCTCCATTGTCAACATTGTTACTATAACCTCCATCCATATGACACTAGGAATAACTACCTCATAGTTACTCAAACTGCAAAATTAACTAAAACAAAGAAGTGGTGTAACAATATTTTAGCTTAGTCTAGTTTAATTATAAGTTGACTTGTCCAATATCAATTGTACATTGTACATAGTGATTATTCTGGACCAATAAAGAATTTGAATTTGAATATAGGTATTAAATTGTTTAATATGTAGATTACCCAAAGCTGCACAGTGAGTTAAACAGATTTAAGGCTGTTTTGAGAGACTGGCTTGCTTTAAATTAATTTTATTCTATTAATGAGTTTTTAAAGTTAATATTCGTAATGAATTTTGAATTGTTTTCTTATCACTAATATGTCAACAATTACATAACGGGTTGTTAAGTAGGGAACTTTTGGCCACCTATAAGGAGGTTAGTTTTGGCTTGGCCCCTAAACTTGATAGTTTTACATTGTAGATGCCACATAAGTCATAACTGAGTTTTGAAAACAGACAGAGTGAATTTTGATGAACTTAATACTGGTATTCAAAATGACATAAAAAGTTGCATAAAAGCTGCAACAACCTTCAAAATTGGGAACAGCTTGAATATCATCATATTGCAAGTTTTCATAGAATTTCTCAGGGTTAATACTCCAGTAAATTTTGTTTCTTGTTTCGTTACGCCAAAATATATGCATAACCTATGGTATTATTTTGTGTAAGTAAAATATTTATTCTGCTCTTAAAAGAGCTACTTTTCATTTTAAAAGTAGTGGCAAAACTACACCCCAGTTTCCATAGTTGGGTACATTTGGCCAGTTTTTTTGTTTACAAAACTAAAAGAATTAAAGTAGGCTATCCATGTGTGGATTATCAGGATTGCAGATTATCTGTGCAAGATTCTTGCTCCCATTTTAACCCTTTGTAAGAGGAATACCGGTAGATATAACTGGATGCGAGATTTTGAATTTCCTGCACTTAATTTATAATTTTCAGCATCTGTTTACATCTGTATTCTCTCACAAAGGTTAATTTAAAACACCTGCTGATCACACTGCATACAAATGTCATATGAGACTGCCTCCAAAAATGTTAATAGTGCTTGAACATAAAAACTGTTCTTTCATTTGATTTTTATATCTAAAAGGTTCACAAACTGTGAGACAAGGACCTGTAGGATATAATTTTCACAATGTCATCTTAATTACTGGATATTCAATAATCCAGATGACTTCTGGTCCCTCCCATATACACTAGGTTTCACTATACTGTCATTGCAATATTATGTTTAGTATGTCAAGCCTATCACAATATAAGTTAATATTTTTGAGCAAATTTTATTTATTATAATAATAATTATGAATATATGCAGTTTGATAGTCACATCCAACTAAGCTCTGCCTGGTTCCAAATAACAATACATGGGTCACTTAAAACCAACTGAACCAACTAACAGTACCAATTAGTTCCCCACAACAAGAATTTTCAATGCCACAAACCCTCTGGCCCTCATTTCATTCAGTTTACACTCTGGTTCCTGATTAGTTGTTCCCAACTAATGTCCCATTTGGATGCTCCCAGTTGTCCTATCCTCTATAAAAGAGCACCAAACCAGTGCTGGCACTTCATTCACCTTGATGGTGGCGCCTTAGATTGGCCAGAAAACATTGTAATTTCTCAAAAGTTACATGGTTAAAAACCCAGGAAAATATTCTACATTACCAGCACCAGGAAAAGTCAAAGTATATCATTATAATAATAGGAAATGTTTGAATGTCTGTTTGTCTGTGTGTGATGCACAGCCAAATCTAGGGCATGCAGAGATCTAAATTTTTAACACAGATGGACAGAAAAGTGTCCAAATGCACCTCGAAGCTGGATTTTTAATTTTTGTTTTTGTTCACGAGTTAGGATAAAAAAAATGGCAGGAAACGTAATTTTTTTGCTATTGAAACACCAGGTTTCGGTAAAATATTTCAATTGTAAAATGAATTGCAGATGGACTTGCTCTGCATCCATATCAATGAGAAAAAAGAGCATCAATGAAATCAGTTTTTTTAAACATAAAGGATCAAATAGTTGATTGGTTGAATTTTGTTAGCCCACTCTGATTAATTTGTTTATAATGTTATGGGACATAAAGATCTGAGATTTTACACAAGTGGGCAAAAGGGGGAGGATGTATGTAGGCCTAAATGGAAAAACATTGAACAATTTAGACGAAACTCACTAATGCATGGGTTCTTTGGGCCTGGGAACTGATATCTGAGGTATTTTTTCCCGGGTGATGTATCTAATCATGAAATGGCCGTGAAAGCCAAACTTTTAGCTTTCTGATTATCAATTGTTTTAATTGTTTATGAGTGATTTGCTTGTAAGTGTTAATAAATATAATGTTTTAAGTATTTTATTGTTAAATGACTTGAAAATCACCCAATAATTGAACTAATAAACATGGGCAAAGCCATTGGCACCTGCTAGTTTTAAGATAACTCTTGGCAAACTAATTCATAGAATACCGGTGGCCTACAACTAAGCTGTTCTTTCTATAAACTTTTGCAATTTAAAAAATAAATATTGGATTACTGGGATTGGCTACATAATTAAATTAAATTATTTTAACTTTCATTTTGATCTGATTTGCCATAATTGTTAAGGAAGTAGATTTTATATCTTTCCAAGTCATCATTTCTCAATCAGAAATTTTTCCAGCTTGAACGAATTAAAAGGGAAATTGTGTAAATTTTATGATAGGTGTAGGCTACATTAGATTAAAGATGATCACAGGGTCTCCTTATCTGTTAGGCAAGTCTGCAGCAGCCAAGTTACTCTTTCAAATTAATATAATACTTGAGTCAATTGATTTGGGTGGGCAGGGAACAATTTTGAGTAAATATATTGGCCTAATATCTTGGACATTCTTGAATAATCAATATCCCATAAAATGAATTAGAATTTTTCTGGGTCTCTGCACTTAAAACATTGAGCAAAGAACACTTTTGCTATTCAAGAAAGAAACACAATTAGCTTATTTTCATTGTAATTATCTAGGTTGGTTGGTTGGTTGCTAATGACCAGATGTTGGAGCTCTTCCATTAGCTGTCTTGCTTCCCAGTAGCGTGTAGATAAGTCTGAGCTGTGTAATGCTCTGCATTGCAGTAGGTGCTCACTGTCCATAACAGATTCTTGTTGTTCGCAAAGAACACATTTTGGAGAGTTGTACATATTGAGTTTGTGTAGGTGAGCTGCCAAACAGTTGTGTCCTGTATACAGTCTGAAGAGTGCTACTGCATTCATTCTGGGGCTGTCTGGTACCAGGTTTGTCTGTGTGACTAGAGGTTTCCATTTTTTATTTTCACTTTCTTGATATATTTCTTTCTTTATGTTCTGTTTGATGGATTTATTAATGAGTATCTTTGTGGAATGGAATGGCATTGTTTGCTTTCTAGACTGTTGGATCTTAGTGCCTTTCTTCGCTAGGAAATCTGCTTGTTCGTTTCCTTGTATGTCGCAGTGTGAGGGGATCCATTGTAGTACTATTTTCTTCTGCAAGTTCTGTAGGTGTTTGATAGAATCTTGGATTTCTGATACACGTATCCTTGCAGGGTTGTTGGCTGCTATTGCTTGTATGGCTGATTTTGAGTCATTGTAATTATCTATGTTGTATTCATTTTTATTGTATTATATTGTATTTTGTTGTCCATTTCTACTGTAGGCCTACTTATTGTATAACACTTCCATCAAAATGAGTCCCATATCATTTTGTAATGATTCAGAGGATGAAATAAACTAAACTAAACTGTTAGATCTTACGAAAACGCTAAAATTGTTTTTATTTTGCAGGTTTAAAAACTAAATATTTGCTATAGTTTATCTGTGAGAATTTCACTGCCAGTCATTACTTTATTTCAACTATAAATGATTCCCAAAATAATAGTCCTGTTAACAGTAAAAAAGGAGGGAAATATGTAAAAAAAAAAAAAAAAAAAAAAATCACAAAAATAGAACATATTGTTTTATAATTTAACAGTAGTGCAATGTTAGCATGGAAACCATCTTGTAGAAGAGAGACAAATCAAATAATCTTTAAAGAAGCATTAAGAAGAATTTACTTGAATACTAATGAAGTAAGACAAGATGTCATCATTCCAATGCTGAAGGCAGGTGTTCAAAACACGATTTTTCTAACATGTTAGACATCTGGAAGAACAACTAGCTGAATCTTAAACTTAGTGGCGCGTACACTCCATTGGTCATCAGGAATAAACAGTAACTTACAGGTATGTATTGCAAGGAGGTTACTAGTTGGATGTCATTATTTTCTCCCCAGTAGTGTAGTGGTACATTTATAAGATCATTCCTAAAGCATAGGTTACGTACTGGTATAATATTATTATTATTATTATTATTATTATTATTATTATTATTATTATTATTATTATTATTATTATTATTATTATTAATACAATCATATAAATTCATTTTTATAATAAGTATGGTTACTTCTCTCTGAAATGGAAATCTTTATTTTAATTATGGGATATTATTACAGTAATGTTTCCATTGAGCTCTGAATCATTTAATGACAGTCAATCCTCAGGATACAATGCCACTATCCATTCTCTAACACAAAATTGCAGGTAGTCCTTTTTCCATTGTATGCACAATAAAACTTAAACACAAAACAATATTAAATTCACAATAAATGCTTAAATTTTCTGGACCTCAGAATTACTTTAGACAGCACCAAGATTAGTGTGGGTATAAACAGGAAACCCAATAAAGGAAGGATATACATACACAAGAGGTCCGCTCACCATCCTAGAATCAAAGACAACGTATGGTGTAATTTCGCAACTAGGGCCATCAGTTTGTGTAATAACCCGAAGGATTTGAGGAGGGAAAAGGAAGAAATTTTCAAGTTGGCTGGTGAAAATGGTTATACTAGCAGGAGGATTAGTAGAATCTGGAACAGAGCTGAAAATTTGTGCGGTAATGCCAGACGAGAACAGAAGGACCTGGATAAGAAGTATGTCAGCTTAACCTACAATGCAATGACTAATGGAAAGATGGATAAGTTGCTGCGGAAGTATGATTTAATTCCTGCATACAAAACTGAGCACACTATCGAGAGTATATTTTCCAACTTTAAACAGGTTGGCAGAATAAAGACTGAGATGTGTTCATTACACTTAGGCCTTATATAATAAAGAAACGGTTTTCCTAATTTTGTACTCTTCATGAAAGTCACTGTGAGAGAGACGAGCATCGCCGAGTATACTTGATGTCTCACAAAGTATAAATGAATTGTATAAGAGTAGATGGGCAGTAAGTATTTGTGAGAATTGTTTGTAAACACCTACTGCAGTTTGGCCAGTTGTTAGATTATTCAGTTTTAAACACTTTTATTTGTTATCGTTGTTTTTGAAGTTGCTATTTCAAACTCTGTTTACAGAGCACATAATGAAATTCAGTTCAAAATTATTGATTCTTAAAATGACTGCATTTTGATTTTTGAAAATAATGAGATTTAAGATGGAGAGAGGATTGGTCAGTGTAAATCTGCAAATCTGCAGTACTTTGATTAGTAGCTTTAATTAATGTACCGGTGATATTTGAATCAACCAATTTGGGTGGGCTGGAATAATTTTGAAATTAATATAACATAATTATCTTGGACATTCCTGTATATTCAGTTTCCCTAAACATAATAAACAGAATGTGAGATAAAATTACATCTTTACTGGGTTGGAGACAGTAGTTCTATGCCTAATACCTGGAGCAAAGAACACTTTCTGCTATACAGAAAATAAACATAAATAGCTCAACACTGTTAGGTGATATGATAAAGCCAATTTTCTTTTCGTTTTACAGATTTCAAAACACAAAAAGCAAAATTAAAGCCAATCTCATAAGAAATAGTTTGTGCTCCAGCACGTAACCTGCCCAATAAAGAATAATTAGAGTTAGATGACCAACTAGCAATTATAACTGTATAAACACCCAAACTAGTATCTTGGACGTTCCTGAGAATTTCACTGTCAGTAACTTGTATGAACCATAAATGAATTCCAAAACAAAATCCCGATAACTGTAAAAGATGAGGGAAATATAATAAAGCTAAATTTTAAAAGTTTATCACAAAAATACAACATATTGTAATATAATTTTACAGTTGTGAGATGTTAGCATGGAAACCATCATGTGACTGTTTTTTCATAAAACTATTGGTATCAAGCAGTCTTCACAAGAGAAACAAGTCAAATACGATAATCTATATAGAATCTTGAATATTAATGAAATCTTTCCAGTGCTGAGGGCAGGATTCATCTAACATGCAGGATATCTGGAAGATGAACACTAGCTGCAACCTGAACTCAGTGGCTCATTCACTCCATTGGTCATCAGGAATAAACAGTACTGGTATGTATTGCAAGGAGGTTATTAGTTGGGTGATATTATATTCCCCTGAGTAGTGTAGTGGTACTTTTTTGAGATCAATTCCTTTTCCGTGTCTAGTAGATCTAATTTTCTGACTATGTATAAGATCACATTTCCTTGTCAAATGACCATTATAATCACAATTAAACACTACTGCAAGGTTATTAAGTGCCAGAATGGTATTTTATAAGACAGTGTGGGGGACGGGAGAATATCTGTCCTTCTGTCTGTCCATGTGTCTGTACGTGCGATAACTCGATTAGCCTATGCTTAAATGGATTTTCATGAAACTTAGTATACGAATTTATAACATCCATGGGAAGAAGCCTATTGATATTGTACCAAATCGGTAGACCAATACCGGAGTAATGTCCAATTTAGTGCCTATTTTATGATAATATATTAGAAAGAATTTATCAAATGCAAATCATTTATCATGACAACATAATGTTTTACACTGTTCATATAAGGCTTTGGAAGTTGCAATACAGTAAGCTACAACATATGCCTTCACATATAATTATCAAACTAGTCAGATGTTTGTTTATTTTGTTGACTAAGTTGGAATGAGTACTCCATGAATACTGTTATATACAGAAGGTAACTTATATTATTGTGAAATAATTAGGCCTAGGTATACTAAGCAGAGGTCTTTGCCAGTGCATTTTGTGAAATGTTGTCATATTTTAAGAATTTCTTAGATCAATATATACGAGTTCGAATTAAGGTTAAGTATCAAACTTGAGACCTTTGTTCTTCCATAAGCCCTGCTCAATGAATCGATCTGGAGCTTAATTCGGAGATAAATTACAAAAATATCTTATTTTCTTCATATAATTGCAATTACCACTGATTAAACAAAAGAATTTTAGCAATTTGTTGCATCAGTTTACCAGATTTTTATTAAAATTTTGATTGTGTAAATTTTTAAAATATAAAAGTGAGTGATATTACAGCAGCATTTTTATACACATTATTTCTGTATTAATGAACAGTTCCTTAATTGGAGTGTGTAACAAATAGGCAAACAAATTATGAATTGCTCTATTTTGAATTAATTAATTTCAAGCTTTATTTACAATATCCTTAAATAGGAGCCATAAATAGGATGAGAACACTAACTTTAATTTTTTGAACACGTCTTGAAATGAATGAAAACCATACAGAAATATAATTAAATGGAGTATCACTCTCCATATAAACTGCTCTGGCTGAAGTTGTTAATAAAAAAACAAAATGCTTGACTTCCTCTCATCACAGCTGATGTCACTAGTATTTCTGTGCATTGCCATCATGACGTTTTGCTACAGAAATGCTGGCTTGTCATTAGTCAACAAATGTCAAATGTTGCATCACTGCATAAAGCACTTCAGTTTCGCTGCAGAAAACCATAGTGTAAAAAAACGGCCATGACAGTCCATGCAGCAAAACCCCTAAAGCGAGATCTGACATTGCTTCATTGACGTTGCAGTGACCACCAGCAAGTAGAAGAAAGCAATGTTTCCAAATTTTCCATTGAATAAATTTGATTTCTACAATGTATTGATTACAATTTTATTTCCAAAAGTAAATTAAAAGTAAAAAATTACATTTAAAAAAGTAATGATTACAAGTAAATGGGACCAAAAAGGAATTGTTACTGTAATCCGATTACTTTTACTCAGTTATTTCCATCACTGGTTACTGGTGCACATTTCAATTCTATTTATGAGAAATTTAAGGGCACATATTAATAACACAGGTCTGCAACTAAAAAACTGCATAGGATGTCTCTTAATTTTCGTACAGAATTTTACTTCCCAATACCTAAAAAAATACCAAAAAACTTCTATCACGTCCATTTTTTGTGTAAATGAAGTGGTTATATTTATTTTTCATAAAATTTATGGTTTATTGAAAATCCGGTATTTTATCTTACAAATTCTCATAAACAATTGATTTTTACATTAATTTATTCAATTATAGCTTATCTATACAATATATAATGTTAACTGTTATGGGAGAGTGGTTGGAGGGGGGCGGCACAAGTCAAAGTAGTTCAGTATCGCACATGAAAGTAGAGCCGCCATCAGTAGACACATCGCTTTCAAACTGAACAGTGATGTTGTTTCTATTTCGTAATCATGGCTCCAAGAGGTTGTGTTATGTCTCCTGATAGCTTTTGTTTTATTTGTGGTGAATACACTGTGAAACGTCAACAGAGAAACATTAATGATATTGTGAATAAGGTTTATTTTGCTTACTTCAAATTAAAACTTGGGGATCAAGATAAACCATGGGCCCCTCACAAGGTGTGTAGAAGATGTGAGGAAGATCTTCGTTTGTGGTTTAAGGGTAAGAAAAACTCATTTCGTTTTGGAATTCCTATGATATGGCGTGAGCAGAAAAATCATACAACCAATTGCTATTTCTGTTCAGTATATGTAAAGGAATTTAATACAAAAAATAGAAAGAACATATCTTATCCTAACCTTGACTCAGCTATTCGTCCAGTGCCCCATAGCTCTGAAATACCAATCCCACAGCCACCTTCCAGTTTAGATGAATACTTGAGTGAGTCAGAGGACGAAGACACATTACCTCCCCAGGACGAATCTA
The DNA here is from genome assembly GCA_964059195.1 of Ectobius pallidus. Lineage (NCBI taxonomy): Eukaryota > Metazoa > Arthropoda > Insecta > Blattodea > Ectobiidae > Ectobius > Ectobius pallidus. The sequence continues at coordinate 185,996,287 of CAXKWD010000003.1, read as the reverse complement.
GCTCAGATTTTTCTTTTGACGAGGGGCCTGAACTATTTTCTCAGAGTGAACTCAATAACCTAGTAAGAGATTTAGGTCTATCAAAAGATGCAGCCGAATTGCTAGGTTCGAGACTAAAAAACAAAAACCTTCTTTCATCTGGTACCTCATTTTCGTGGTATAGGCAGCGAGAGAAAGAATTTACTCAGTTTTTCTCCAAAGAGGGACATCTAGTTTTTTGTAATGATGTACAAGGGCTCATGAAGTGCTTTGATGTAGAATATGATTCATCTGAATGGCGCCTATTCATTGATTCATCCAAAGCTAGTCTTAAAGCAGTCTTGCTGCACAATGGAAATACTTTTGCATCCCTCCCTATGGGACACTCGGTGCATATGGAAGAAAACTATAACGATTTGGCCATTATTCTAGAAAAAATCAAATATCAAGACCATCAATGGATGGTTTGTGGGGACTTCAAAATACTAACCATGCTTTTGGGTCAGCAGTCAGGTTATACAAAGTACCCATGTTTTCTATGCTTGTGGGATAGTAGAGCCAGAGAGCAGCATTGGACCAAAAGTGACTGGTCACTGCGAGAAACCCTAAGACCCGGCGAGAAAAACGTCATCAATACGACTCTGGTTCCACCAGAAAAGGTTTTATTGCACCCTCTTCACATTAAATTGGGGCTTATGAAACAGTTTGTAAAATCACTGCAAAAGGATGGGAATTGTTTTAGATATCTGTGTTCTAAATTCCCGAAGCTGTCTGAAGCCAAGTTGAAAAAGGGAGTTTTCACTGGTCCCGACATAAGAAAACTTTTATCCGACTCCCTCTTTGTGGAAAGTATGAATGAGAAGGAAAAAGAAGCTTGGGAATCGTTCAAGGGCGTAGTGTTAAGATTTTTGGGAAATACTAAGGATCCTGACTACAAAACCATTGTGCATCGTATGATGGCAGCGTAAAAACTCAAGGATGCAAGATGAGCTTAAAGGTTCATTTTTTACACTCCCATATAGACTATTTTCCTGAAAACTTGGGAGCTTACAGTGAAGAAATGGGTGAACGGTTTCACCAGGATGTCCGTGATATCGAGAGACGGTACCAAGGAAGATGGGATGTCAATATGCTTGCGGACTACTGTTGGATGCTGAAGCGGGAAACCAAAGATGGAAATCAGAAATGAGTCCAGCGAAGCATCAAAGAGAAGAAGAAAAGGTTTCACAAAAAATATGAATAAACATAAAATTGTGAATAAATGTCACAAAATGATGTTTCATTTGTTGTAAAAATTAATATGTTTGATTCATCTTAATACATGAGTGCTTTTTACCAATACTGTGTATCCTTTAGTTTTGCAAAAAAACCTTACGTGATAGGGGAAAATGGATGCCATTTTTGGAATCAGTGCATTTTAAAACATATAATTTAGTAAAAATATCTCATGCAGCTGAAAAAAAATTTTTTTTTGCAGACCTGTGTAATCCTACCACTCTATACGTGGAGGTTATTTCTAATTATGAATACGTATGCATTTAATACAGATAGAAAATGTGACACTATGAATAACAAAATAAGAGCTTTTACCCTGGGTGAAAAGTATTAAAGGAAATTTTTTTTAATGAATATATAAGCCCTCATTCTGTATATACAGACAAAATCAATCAAATTTCATTCGAGATTGCTCTTTCTTTTTGTCTCCAGGATCAACAAAGAATGAAACTATTGAAGACACATTACCCTTTAAATGGAGTTGAAAACTTGAATTTCATTAAGAAGAGTATCAGTATGCAACTAATATTGTAAAAAATGTGTGAAGAACAATTTATACTGTAACACGGAGTATCAAATTTTTATGTACATATATTGAACAACTTGTCTATAGTTATTACTAGGGTTCGGATCTTTATGACCTAAAAAAGTGGGAAATATGACTGCAAATATGACCTTAAAAATGACTAAATATGACCTAAAAATCCTAAATATGACCTCATAAAAATGTATTTTGTAAAAATTAATGTTTCAATCTAACACGTTTAATGACACTAAATTATTACATCATATTAATTCAATCAGATAACCACTTTTTTTTAACAATTTTACATGCGATTTCCAGTTTTAATTGTAAAGAACTTCTAATCTGTATGTTTACAGATTCCACTGTAAATGTAAACTGAAAATATCTTTAAGACATGTCTGTTGGAAGTTGTTAACAACAAGGAGGAATAAGTAATTGTGCTATTGATTATTCCTGTCTCTTCACATTTCAGTTACAGTAAAACCAAAATATTTGTGACTGTTTTCCGGGAAAAAAATAATAAAGTCGACAATTTAGTGCACGTACTGCATAATTTTGCTCTTTTACCGAATTTATAACTGAAATTTGACGTTAAGTTACAAATATGACCAAAATATGACAAATACCATGAAAATTACCAAAATAAGACTTGATTTGCAAAATAAAAACGGTCCGATTAGGATAACAAAGGTACAATTCGTGTTTAATTTGTTTTTGCGGCGAGAATGGAGGTCAGGTTAAAAATATGACATGTCTTAAACATCCGAACCGTAGTTATTACTATAATGCGGGCTATGACATTTGTAATGGATGTGTGTATGTAAAGTGTGATGCTCAATTTGTACTGTAGTGTGGGCTATGACTTGTAATGGATGTATATTATTAATGTTGTATGTAAAATGAGATATCCAATTTTTACTACAATGTGGGCTTGCCAATAAAGATGTTTGCCGCTCACATTTTATGTCAAGTGTGATGCCCAAATTGTAGGCCTACTGTAATGCAGGCTGTGACATTTTGTAATGAATGTGTGTTGCTCATGTTGTATGTAAAGTGTGATGCCCGATTTGTACTGTAATGTGGGCTATGAAATTTGTAATGGATGTGTGCTGTATGCAGAACGAGATGTCTTATTTGTACTATAATGTGGGCTTGCCAGTAAAGTTGTTTGCTGCTCATGTTATATGTAAAGTGTGATGCCCATTTTGCACTGTAATGTAGGCTATGACATTTGTTATGAATGTGTTTTGCTTATGGCGTATGCAGAATGAGATGTCCAATTTGTCCTACAATGTGAGCTTGCCAATAAAGATGTTTGCTGCTCATGTTGTATGTAGAATGGGATGACCAATTTGTACTGTAATGTGGGCTATAACATATTTTGAAATGGAAGTTTGTTGTTCATGTTGTATGTAGAGTGTAGGGTTGCCACCTTTTGGTAAGCCTAAGGAGGGACACTTATCGAATATATGCATATCGCCGATCTTCATGTACCTAAATTTGTACATGGAACAATTTATTAATAAGAGAGAGATGGTATATATTCGTTACAAAGCCAAAACTGAACAGGCTATGTAACAGTAACACAAACATTAGAAAACAAAAGGCTAGCAAAATATAAACATATAGTGTGTCCCTCTTAGGCATAATTCGGGATGCTGAAAATGTTGTTGAAGTGCGGGATGTCCCGCCAAATTCGGGACAGGTGGCAATGCTAGTAGAGTGTGACATCCAATAGGTATTGTAATGCAGGCTATGTCATTTGTAATTGATGTGTGTTGTTCACCTTGTATGCAGAGTGTGATGCCCAATTTGTATTGTAATGCGGGCTTGTCACTTATATAATAAGATTTGTAGCTTTCTGATTACTTGGGATAGCTTCTCAGGTTATCAGCTGTGTTAACATTATATAGGCCTAAGGTTCGAGCTTTCGGCCATCTTAACTCTGTGGCCTTCCTCAGGAATGTCTCTGTAGGCCTACAGGAAGCATGTCCATGTGTGTCCATATTTCTCTATACAAACATTCCTGAGGAAGGTCACAGATTTAAGATGGCCGAAAGCTCGAACCTTATAATGTTGACAAGCTGATAACCTGAGAAGCCATATTAAGTTTTCACTTGTAATTGATTTATATTGTTCATGTTGTATGTAGAGTGTGATCCCATTTGTACTGAGCACAGGCTAAGACATTTGTAACAGATGTGTATTGCTGAACTTGTATGTAGAGTATATTGTCAAAGAAGAAGAAGAAGAAGAAGAAGAAGAAGAAGAAGAAGAAGAAGAAGAAGAAGATGATGATGAAGATGAAGATGAAGATGAAGATGAAGATGAAGATGAAGATAAAGAAAGCCGATAGAAGAAACAGAATATAACCCCTAAAAGACAGTGAAAGCAATCAAGGTTATCTAGAAAAATCCCTTCCAATACCTGGAAGAAGCAGGAACAAAAGTACTTTAGGAAAGAGAAATGCACCTCAAGGTCTGCCGTGCCAAAGACCATAAAGTAGCAGGACGCAAGAGTTGTTCACAGAAGACAAAGTAATGCTGGCCGTAAGAAACACAAAGAATGACAAGGACTGTGGACCAGACTCAATATATTATAACGAGCATGTTAAAAGTGTTGCTGCCATGCTTAGGAATGATTGATGCCTCTCCTAAACAAATGTTTCTGGAAGGAAGCATACCTAACATATTGAAAACATCACCTATAAAACCGATGTTCAAAGGGAAAGGAGACACTAATGATCTACACACTTCTGACTAAGCTAATAAAAGACTACCCGAAGGCAGATCCATGTAACAAGCTATCCAGTGTTTACAGTCAGAGACAGAGAGAACTTTAGCACCACCAAAGGGAAAACTGAATACAGTATTTGTTGATTTTTCAAGCTCCTCTGATACAATAAATAGTCAGATTCTCATGAATAAGACTGAAGGCATAGAAAACTACTTCTGCAGACTCATCAGCAACATTCTCTGTAGTAACCATGTGGAAGTCACTAACAACATTACCAGATTACATCACTACCATTGATTTAAATGACATAATGGAGGTGGTGGCCATAAACACTGTAAAAATTTTGATATATACAGACAGTATGGCCTCTTACTACCTGGAACATCAATAGATTGCTTACAACAAACTGACAAGTTGGTCCAAAGATATGTATTACACCTACATGAAGATACATTCTGAAAAAAGGATACAATGGTTTACCCCAATCCATTAAAGAAATACCTGCACTATGTAAATTTAAAAGAAAGGTATGTGAATTTCTTCACAGCCACTGTTTTTATTCAATGGATGAATTCTTTGACCACAATCATTCATAAGCAGTTTTATTTTTCAAAATTTTTTATTTATCTTGATTTCAGATAGCCTGCTAGAGGATTTGCGGCCGGATAAGCCCACGGGTTCATATAGTGACAGTGTGAAACATGATATGGACCAAATTGCCTCATGTAGTGATGACTTATGGAAAAATGACTTAATCATTAAAATCTCCATGTACTGTAGAACTAGGACAGGTGTTGAATTATTCTGGTAATAGGGTCATGCAACAGTTAGGACTGGCTCAATCTTTCGGAGAGCGGCTTGGTTGACTCTGGTTCCCTGTTGCTAGGGTTTTGTAGGTGGAGTGAGCTCGCTAAGGCTGGAGGAACCTTCATCTACTTTTCCTGTTCTAAATTTTATACTTATTTATTTACCTTCATTATGTTACATTGTCATGTAATTATGAGTTACTATTTGAATACTACATTAACAGGTATTTATCCTACTCCTAATTAATAATTTTTATTACTAGAAGAGATCATTCAGTATTTATAACCTATTGATATAAATAATTAAACAACAGGATAACTCAGCACCTTTGTATTTGTATTTGTATTTGTATTTTTATTTTTTGTATTTTTATTTTTTATAATTTTACTTATCTGAATTATAAAACTGGTACTTAGGCTATAAATTAATATAAGTCAATAATTTGCTAATATCTATATTTTATACTCTGTAAAGAAATTTTCATATTGTACATATTTCTTCAACTGTAAGTTTATATTTGTATTTGTAATTATATTGACGTGTCCCATAACATGCATATGTTCCGATGGACTTAATAAATCAAATCAAATCAAACCACCTTCTACAGAAGCAGACCCTAACATCACTGGTTCACTTCAAGTATCTAGGAGTCATGATGCATGTACGCTATACATATGAGAAAAATAGAAAGTGAACACCAACAGTGAAGGACATGAGGGACAAAAAGTGAACATTACCTCTCCATGAAGACAGCTTTAAAGCTATTTCATCTGAAAATTTATAACATTGTAGAAATGGAGGCAAGAGAATTATGTAAGTTTTCAGTGGTAATACGAAAACATGGTGAACTTGCCCTCTGAATGTGATTCAACTGTTACAGAAAGAAGATGCATCTGCACATGCATAGGCGTAACGAGGGGGGGGGGGTTTGGGGGTTTGAACCCCCCCCCCCCATTGATTAAAAAATGGAAAATTGTACTATTTATTTCATTATTGTGATATATCACCTTTTTAAAAAATCTGCTGATAAATTACTTAATGAGTTTAAAGCGTGGGAAGCTTAAAACTCGTTATTGTGCATCTGAATTTTTAAAATTTTCCGGGGGGAGGACCCTGGAACCCCCCTCTCCAGATGTTATAACCCCCCCCATACGGTCGGCCTGGTTACGCCTATGTGCACATGTGCATGATGTTTGAATCTTTCTTCCATTCTGTCTAGAAAAATAAAAAAGGATAAGACAATTTATTATCCTATTGGTTGTACTGTATGGATGTGAGAAATAGTCCCTTACTCTCTGGAAAGAACATAATTTGAGAATGTTCAAAAACAGAGTGCTTAGGAAAATATTTTGACCTAAGAGAGATGAAAATGGGGACTACAGAAAATGCATAATGACAAACTTCATAACGTGTATTCTTCACTGAGGATGAAATGTGCTGAACATGTTGCATGCATGGGGAAGAAAGACATATCTAAAAAATATTAACTGGGAGACCCAGAGGAAAAAAGACCACTTGGAAGACCTAGATGTAGTGGGAGGAAAAAATTACAATAGATTTAAGGGAAGTAGAATTCCCAAGGGATGGTTGGATGGAATTAGCACATAATAGGGTTGAATGGTGAGCTCATGCAAGCAAGGCAACGAACCTCTAGTTACCATAAAATAGATAACATTCCTTTAGCTTGCTTAGGAATTGTCTATTGCCATTGAGAAGTACAGGTTTCAAACAAAAAGAATGTATTTTCCTCGCTTTTGACTTGATGGAACATTGCAAAACTTACCCACATATTTGAAATGAAAGTGGAATCGCATACAGCATGCATAAGGTTATATGAGTAGACTTCGGACCTTCAGGTCGCTAAAAATGCTGTTTTAGGTACCTAAAATAGGCTCTAAAAATTGGAAAATAGGTTCTTAAAATCGTAAAATAGTCTCTTATAAAATCGTTAAGTCACCAATTTTCTGAAATATCTCAATTGCAATGCAGAATATTATATTTATTGAAGTTACCATTAATCAATAATCATGATAAGACACAGATATACGCCTATGGTACACAGAATTATATAGACCTATTTATAGGGCCTGTATTACTACCATAACAGTGAAAACCTAATCCCTGCGAGCAGAAGCTATGCACGCTAGCATATTCAACCCCTTGTATCCCTCAGTGATTCAGATAACTTTTTCTTTTTCTTTTATTTTATTATTATTATTATTATTATTATTATTATTATTTTTTTTTTTTTTTAACTGGATGTGGGAGTCGGGAGAAAACTCTACATTTTCTTGGAAATTCCAAGGAATTTTTCTACTGAAGACGAAATATTCCTTACTATTTAACTACGTCACAAATGTGTCATGTACCGCACATTCCGAGCTAAAAACTTAGTACGAACTGAAAATAAATGCTAGAATTTATAACAAAAAAACAAATTATTTTGAACTTTAGAGGAAAATCAAGCAAAAAGGCAATATTAGGCTCTAACGTAAAAATAGGCTGTTTTAGGTCCTATAAAAGTATCAGTTTTAGGCATTGTCACTTATGAAACATGAATATACAAGTTTTCGTCCATATATCACTTAAGGATTAAAATAGGTTTTTACCTAAAATCCGAAGTCTATATATGACTTTAAGAACTCTGAGATGGACACAGTTTGCACACATCAATTCTACAAATTAGTCCATAATATGCTCATAGGGTTTCTTGCACCTTTCACAAACACATAAGGGAATGCAACTTATAGTCCTTTATATTTGGAGTCAGTTCATACAACATACAAGAGTACATGAAATTACTGCTGATCATCTGACATGTATATATACGGAGTCATTTTCACAAGGGTACATATAATTAACACATGAAATACGAGTGCAGAATAGCCAGAAATAAATAATTGACAAATGCAGCAACATTAATGCAAAAAAATACAATTTGAAGCTAAGAGGAAAGTGATACAACAAACTCTAATGTTGAATCAGTAACATCGGCAACAAAGTCATGGGTATCATTGCAATGGTGCAGTGTTCATTAGTTTTCCTGATTGCAGAGCTGATGTCAGGACCCACCTCTAAAAAATCATGATATAGATAACGAATATAACACTAAAAATAGCTACTTTAATGCAAATGATATCATAATTACTTTTGTTATTTTGTTTGGCAATAATTTCTCCAGAATTGATTTTCTCCTATATGAAACTGGAAAAATCTTTAAGTGGTATTTTTTATATTTTTTATTTATTTTGTTGCACTGCAAGTGGGTCAACAACCCGGTGGCAGTGTTTCAATAAATGCCAGCCATAAATATATATAAAAATGACACTATACATACAGTTACACATAAAATATCACAGCAGCTATGTACATACCTGACAATTAAAATAATATATATATACTATGTTGCCCATGTTACTGATTCAACGTTAGAGTTTGATGTATCTCTTTATATATATATAATATATATATATGTAATCTCTTTCCATTCAAAACTGTAGCATATAAAAATTACAATATTATAGAAAAAAAAGCATATTATACATTATCATATACCCTATTCAATATATTTTTAAAAAATTTGGCATTAGCAGGAAACGTTTCGAAGATTTCTGCAGGTAAATCATTCCAAACTTGAACCCCTCAATTTAAAAAGAAAATTTGGCAATATTTGTTCTCTGAGATCTACCCCTTATTTTATGTTTGTGATCCTTCCTACTTTTGTAATCTGGTTCTTTAGTTTTGCTGTGGAGCTCTTCCCATGCCGGTTGTTCGTGTATACACAATACATACATTTTAATCTATTTATTTTCCTTCTAGATTCTAAAGATTTCCACCCTAGTGTTTTTAACATAGCCGTAACGCTATCAGTTTGTTGACTAATGAATAATATTTTATAAAGTTGGCTATTTCATGGTTTACTATCTATGGAAGTTATTAAATATTATACATGCAAGTAATTGCAACAATGTAAATTAGGAATGTTGCAACAAGACTCATAGAAGTTGAAGCAACAGTAAACAAATAAATTTTAAAACATCACTAAATTCATGTGCATCCTAGTGCTGTGTATATAACATACATACAAATATCTTTCATTTAGGTCGACCATTAAGGGTAATTGACCAAGCAAAGCAAGGTATGGCTTTAACTCAACCATTTAGCATTTTGATTGTTCATCTGTATTTTCTGCAAGCATCAGCAGGTACACACCCATAACACATGCTTCACCTATTTATACTTGACTGATCACCATAGATTAAAAATGTTTGAGAAATCACCCTACCATGTTGGAATGAAACCTTTTAATAAACTGCCTAAACAAATTCAAGATTTACCATCGCCTGTTTTTAAAAAATCTATAAAGAAATTATTACTTACAAATGTGCAAATTTTTCAATGATAAACTTTAAGTTGTTGTATGATTACTGTATATTATGGGGTACGACTTCTAGATTTTACTATTCATTTCTTTTTACTTCTATACTTGTGTAAATATATCAGTGTTTTATTTTTTATCTTCATTTGTAAATATTGTAAATACATGTTTGACGTGTCAATCTGTTATTATGTAATGGCAATCTGAATCTGAATCTGGTAGACTGTAAGCAAGGAGAGCAAAGTTCCTAAATATTACCAGGATTCTGGCCCCTGTAAGGATCCCCCCACAGTGTTCCATCTTTAAGTTCTACACCTTTAGAAACCCACATTTTATCAAATGGATCCTGCACAAGAATGTATTGTATAGTAATCAGATAGAAATTTGTTTCCATGGTATTTAGAAAAGATGCTGACACTGTTTCATACAAACTGGAAGTACAATTCCAGGAACAGAATCTGGAAGAGAAAGAGTAAACTATTTTCTATCACCTCAACGAGTTCTACTGAAGGATTCACACACCCAACATGTAAAAGTAAGTAGCATACTGAGAACGATTATGTTAAGTTGTAGGAAATAGTATATTGCGAAACAAGACAGTGTGGTATGGGCATCAAAGGAGGACAGAGGAAGAGTGTGAAAAGATGAGCCAAAGTCTTTTTTAATTTTCAAGATCCTCCAATGCACGTGACAAAAGAATATAGCATACTGTTTTTTTTAATACAATAGGGAAAATGCATAAAATACTTATGTACAAATACATGTTCGAAATGGCGAGTCAAGTTACATGTGTACCATTTTAAAAAATTCAGTGACCATCTTAATGTTCATGTGCAAGTATTTGTATCATAGCTGCTTGAATTTGATCTTTACTTAGGGCCATTATAAATGTCTGGTTTTTCCAAGACATGTCCTCTTTTCCTCTTAACTTCAAGTCAATCTGCCTGGATTTTGGCCTTTTTTTTCTTTCTCTTTTCATATAAATATATTATTTTATTTCTCCACACTTTTAAGTTCTGACAACTTAAGCTGCTTTTGGATTTAAAAGAAAATTATGACAATTTTAATATTAGTTCAGATATACATCAATACAATACAAAACTAGAAATAAAAATAATTTAGTCCCTAATTTTGTAAGATTGAATAAAAGTCAGAATAGTTTTAAGCATGTCAGGATTAAACTTTTTAACAAACACCCACCAAATGCCAGAAATGGTAATTCGAAAAGATTTAAAATAGTAACTAAGCAATGGCTAAAGAGCGAGACATTTTACAGTATACTGGTACAGAAGTTTGATGAGACAAATCTGGGTGACCTGGCTTTTAAAAGTTCTGGAATTTTTGTATTGATGATATCTATTCCTTTGTATTAGTATAGTGACAGATTTATTGTTTTTGTTGTTCTTGTTGTTGTTGTTGTTTGGCAGGGTATTGATAAGAAATATTGCACTGTCTTCAAAAGTTCAGAACAAAAGCCAACACTTTTTGAATTCTCAAAAGTCCTTTTTTGTAATCACTCTTACAAATGCCGTACTCTTTTCGAAACAAAAATTTAATAAATTGATCATCATCATCATCATTTCAAGTATTAGGCCTAATGACCTGTTATGGTCTCCTTCCATCGCCGGAATTGTCTGCCCATAGATCGTTTCCCACATGGAATATATTGAAGCATTTGTTTGGGTATTCTGGAACGGTTCATGCGGTGAATATGGTGTAGCCTGCATTCACTCAGGTATTGAGAAATAGGTGTAATATTGAGTTCTTTAGCTATTGTTTCATTTCTTTGGTGGTCTAGAAGACTATAACCAGCTGTTCTACGTAAAAATTTCATCTCAGCAGCTGTGATACGACGTTCATCCTGAGTTTGAATGGTCCATGCTTCACTGCCATAACAGAGAGTGGGTCTAGCGAGAATTGTATATACTTTTGTTCATGTGCGTCTCTGTACCTTGGATGGTTTGAAAACTTGGTTGATAATTCTTAAAGCTTGATTATATTTATGAATTTTAAAAGATATATCACAGTCTTCATTATAGGTTAAATGATACCCTAAGTAATTAAATGAATTGACTTGTTCTAATATTGAGTTTTGAATACAGATTTTGCTTCTTACTGGAAATTTTCCTTTGAAGGCCATAACTTTAGTTTCCGTGAGTGAGATATACATATTAAAATGCTGGGCTATTGTATTGAGATGATGTATAGAGTATGGCAATACATATTCTGTATTATCAAAAAGAACTTGACCGTCTGCATATAAGAGGGTGTCTAATATAGTATTGTGTGAAATACGGATATTACCATGAACTGTTAATCGCCAGCGTCTGATGATAGCATTAATATAAACATTAAACAAAGGTGGTGATAAAGGGCATCCCTGCCGTACTCCACAATTTATTGATTTCCAGTCAGATAATTCTCTGCCAATTCGTACTGGAAATTGTATTGTGTTGATAGAGTTTAGAAATTGTTTGGATCAATTGATTTGGTATTCCATCATCAGCTAAAATTTCAATAAGTTTTTGTCTATCAACTCGATCAAAGGCTTTAATAAAATCTATAAATCCCAGGTGTGTTTCTTTATTAAATTCTTTATGTTTTTCAATAAGAAGCTTTAAGGTGAAATAACCATCTGCACAAGATCTTCCCTTGCAGAAGCCACTTCGTTCTTCCCCTAATAGGTTTTCATAGTGGGCCTGTAATTTACAGGCTAGCATTCTTGTAAATACTTTATATCCACTGTTAAGAAGACTGATTCCTCGATAATTATTACAATCCTTGAGGTTCCCTATTTTGAAAAGTGGTATACCAATGGCCCTCTGCCAAGATGATGGTGGGTCTTCTCCTGAAAATATTTTATTTAATAATTGAAGAAACTTTTGTTTTAGAGTGTTGTCTGCATATTTAAATAATTCTATGTTTAATCCATCCTCACCAGTTGTTTTATTGGTTTTACAAAATTTTAAAGCATTATCGAATTCTACTTCAGTAATGTATGAGAAGTCATTTTTCTGTGAAGTATGTATCTCAAAAGTATTTATCGATGATGAACAGAGAGTTTGAAAATATGTTACCCAGGTTTGCTTGTCGATCAAGTTCAATTTTACATTTTCTTTATTTTCTTGACCAAGGTTACGTAGGACTCTGTAAGTTTTAGGATTAATTTTGGTGACATCCCTCTCCGGATTAGCAACAGAAATATCCCAGTTTTCTCTGCATTGTTTCCTAGTTTCTCTTTTTACAATCGCTCGTTTATAATGATATCCAAGCCTGTTCAGAGGCTTAAGGTGGCACTCCCACCATTGGACTAACTACTTTTCGGCTACCAACTGACTGGTAGGAAAATTATCTTGCTTTCAAGTCTCCAAGGAATCAAACCCGGATGGATATACATGTTGACAACCCAGCGATAAAAAATAAAAAACTAAAAAAAACTTTCTAACTGGAATGTTCGTAGAATTGGGAAGAAAGATTTAGAATTAGACCAAATTCTTACTCAAATGTCAATACAAATAGCTGCCATAACAGAAACTAAGAAAAAACTAAGAGGAACTAAGATGATAAATAATTATCTACAAATACAGTGTGGTGTATCTAGTGCTGAACAAGCAAAAGTGGAATAGCTTTAATGATACATAAATCTTTAATTCATAAGATATATAATTATACTTTTTGGAATGAAATGATTATCCAAGTTAGATTAAAAATAGAATGAGAATTCTTGACTGTGATCGGAGTATATGCACCAGTTGATGGTAAAGAACTGGAGAGTGATAATTTCTATTCAATGCTACAAGATATAATAGAAAAAGTTAACCGAAACGATGTTTTCATTTTGATGGAGGATCTCAATGCCAGAGTAGGCGCAAGAAAAATACAATATATAGTTGGTGCTTGTGGTGAACAAATCATTAATCGCAATGGTAATAAATTGATATCGTAAATTTCAAAACACTGGCCACTTTCCCTTTTACTGATATAATTTTGCACCATATCAGTCAAGATGGTTATATTTATTGTTTATTTCTTTATTTATTTATTAATCTTCCCCAACTTGTGAGGTTGCCTTATGACAGAGGCATAAGACAAAATAAATAATTGCTGCAAAATATGTTGCACAAACTTTCTCACATACTTGTTAAGATTTGTATTTTTGAGTTTTCTGAGTTGACAAAAGAAACAGGTACCATTAAAAAATTAATATACAACATTCGATTTAGGCATCTTACCGAAATTTTCATATAATATTCTCCTTGACTCCACACAGCATTACACATATTAGCTGCATTAATAAGGTTCTGACTATCTGTTTAGAATCCCTTGGTCAAGAAAATAAATCCTAAGAGACAGTGCAAATTACACAAAGTCAATCGGCCTATAATAATGTGCAACTGTTTCTATGGTTCCTAAAAGTCTGGCGTTTGCTGTTGTGAATGAGGAAACCCAAGTCAAATTGACCAGCCCTAAGAACCCACCTCGCTCAGATTGCCTTTAATGTGTGCGTGCATACAATACAGGTACACTGTATTTCACTATGATAAATTAATCATACTATTCTTGTTACTCATACAGGGTGTTAATAAATAACACCGCAATATTTTACCTGTAGGCCTATAAAGAGGGGACTTAGACAAGCAACTTTTATTAGGAGATTTTTGCTCTACGATGTAAAATGTGTATGCTACAGGGCATTAAAGTCATTAAAATTTGGTGCTCATAACTCAATAATGTAGCGAAATAGGATTAAAATGTTCATTAAATTGACTTCATGCCTTCCTAGTGATCGATAAAAACCTGGCTCTTAATCATTCGTCAACAGCTATATCATAATTTAGTGTTTACATAATCTGCAAATTTGCAGACTAATCACATGACTGGTCGCCACTGCATTAGTCTTTTTTTTATTCACAACTACTGACTACAGTGTTAACAACGAAGTTCCTTTGTTTTGATTTTCTTTCGAATGTTAGAAGACAGTGGCGGCCAAGCCCTGGGAGATTTTACGCTGTAACAGGAAAAATTGAATCCATAAAGCAAAAGTCTCTTAATAAAAGTTGCTTGTCTATGTCCCCTCTATACACAGGTAAAATATTTCGGTGTTGTTAATTAACATCCTGTATATCTTGTATATCTTGTTCTTGTTATTCATATTTTAACTAAGGTATGTTTGGATATTCTGTATTGAAGTCACAATTATTTCCATTTTATCTCAATACCTATTAATTTGATAAAGAAATGTGTTATTGTTATTGTTGTTGTTGTTATTATTATTATTATTATTATTATTATTATTTTCATTATTATTATTATTATTTGAACACTGAGGTCTAAACCCTTCTTTGCCTTGTACTGTAAGACAGCTTTTGGTTTCATGATTTCTTCTCCCTTCCTGTTCTTCTTACCAGTATTTCCTATAATGGCTTAATGGTCTGGTAATGTTGTGAACCCTCCAGTTAATTATTTCAATACCTTTCAGACTTAATGTCCCACAAATGACGCTTCAGCATCACTTTTGTCACTTCCGTTCAGGTAGTATGCTGCAATATTTCCTCTTCATTAAGGGAAAGTGTGAATTATTACTTAGAATTGGTGCAAGTGAGAATTAAAGCCATTATAAACCACATCCCTGAGATCTGTTCATGCTCAGCGACTGACCATAGCACATGGTAATTTGTATATCGAGGTTGTGAAGAGAGGCAGAGGAATAGACACAACTAAATAAGTAAGACGCCCAATTTATTAACCCTGAGAATACAAGATTTGTCCTCTGTGAAAGTGATATTATAATCCAGCCAAATGGTAGCACAGCTAGATATGAGGAATGAGCCCATTCTCCAATATCTTTGATGTGATGATAAAGACCCGCTCCCAGAACCCAAGGATGCCTAGCTGAAGTTAGAGAAATGTGAAGAAGAGCCTCAGCTAGTTTGAAAACGTCTCATAATAAAAATAAAGTTCACTGCAAAAGTATTTTCTATGCGCTCCCGGCAGCATTTGATAGAACTTGAGTTTCCAAATGCAGCTTCTGTTTTCCAATCTCCAGCGGCGTAGGAAGGGGGGTGCGGGGGGTGCGGGCCGCCCCGGGTACCATCACCCTGGGGGGTGACAAAATAAAAACGTGTCTTTGTAAGTAAAAAATTCCTTAAGGGAATTTAAAGAAAATTATAATATTATTTAAAACAATTAAATAAGCTTAACAACTTTCTACAAGTCAACATGCGTATTGAAACTTCTTTTAGTTTTAAATTCAGTCAACAAAGATAATAAAACACGGCTGAACTCAAGATCAGTAAACTATACAGGTTGCGTATTCCGGGATAGACCAATCGCAGCACTTGAGTGTGTGACGTCACAAGATTCCAGATCTCGCAATTTTCAAATTTTACTCAGTCTAGAAAATCTTACACCGCGTGATTAAACTCGTAACCTTTAATTAACCCGTGGTCGGATTCCTGTGAAATTTATACAGAAATAATCTACACACATCAGCCCTACTGATGGTTAAAACAGAGCCTTAAAAAAACGGATACAAATGTTTTTATTTCATTTTATAAACATCACCCGTTACACAAAATTCATGGAGGGAGAAGCAAATTTCACTATGCGACAATTTTTTGTATTTTTGTGTCCCGAAAAAACTTCAAGCGAGAAAGTTTTAGTGAAATAATTGAATTTTAATACAAATGAAGTTCCAGCCCCATATCTCGAATGGTTTACGAGTAATTAAGTGGTAATTATTCCATGCGCTTCAGTGTCGGAGTGATTTGTGACGACCGTGAAATGTTCAGGAAGAAGCATATTTGACTATGCGACAATTTTTTTATTTCTGTGACCAGAAAATGATTCAAGCATGTGAGCTTTAGGGAAATATTTGAATTTTATTATACATCAAGTACCACGTTTATATTTTGAATGGTTTACGAGTAATAGAGTGGTAATTACTCAAGGCGATAAAGCTATCGGAACGGTACAGAGGTCTTTTTTATTCTATAAAATAGGCCTACTAGCAATTACGTAAAAATCCTTAAATATTTTAATCGTGGACTCAATAATAAAGGGTATTAACTGGCTACTTGTACCCATACTGAAAGATTGACCCGCTGGGGAAAAAGAATGAATTAAACTTTTTCCTAATCTTGTAAATCTGCACTACTGTTATTTAGATATTTGTTGAATTATTTATTTTATTTTTTGATCCTTTGTGCTAGTAACTTTTATTTCTAATTACCTTATCAAATGCCTTATTAGTTTAATATCTTGTTACGCCCTTTTCATATTTTAATATAATTTATCAACATGAAAACGTATTACAGTTAAAATTGAATTGCCGAGGCTTTAAGAGCATGCTATCGGGTTATAGTTAGGGCAAGACGATGATATTTTTTAATGAAAAATTCATGGAAAAATCCTTTGAAATATTGTGTGATTTATGTAGAATGCATTGCGAAGCAATTTGTGTCCTTTTTGTTATGTTGAGACGTTGATTTTTAAGATCCTGCGCCTCTTTTCGTTGTGCTGCTCATGAAAGTTTCCCTGCCCTGCAATTCACAAACCATCCCTTAGTTTATTAGGTCTATATTATCTCTGTCGTCACATAATTTGTATACAGATGTACACTTTTGGCCGTGTTTCACCAATCATTACCTACATAACTTACCCCATATAACCCGGAGAAAATTATTATTAATATAAATGTATTGCTTTGATTACAATATTAACACAAATTAATACTCTACAATAGTCTACGCAATGTAATAATAACATTAGTACTGTACATGTTAATATGTTATATTCCCGTAGTTGTTTTCTACCCTTATTATAAGGTACAATTTCTATACAAATATAGGATACATTCTTTAACAAATTTTCATCAAATTATACTAACATAACCTCTAGAATGAGGAATATTTTCTAGGCAACAAAATATTAGAACAAATCACCCTTTAGCTGTTATATAGGCCTACCTGTATTATATAATTTCTATTCAAATCTAGATCCTTTGGGAGATTTTTACAAGATTTTAAAGACAAATGCTGTAGAATCAGAAGAACATTTTAAGTAACTTGAATAACAGAACAGTTCACATCTTAGCTGTTTTCTACAATCTACAAAATTACTGTTACACACTGCCACAGCACATATCTGGCCCGGCATAATGGTTCAGTGAATTGCACTTTCTAAAGCACCTTCCATTTGTATTATTAAAAACAGTATGTACTGGTAATATCTATCCTAAAAGACTGCGGTCAAGCGGCCGAGATCAGTAGGTAGAAGCTTTGATCTCTACTGTCGTGCTTGAAGCGCCAAATCATTCTGACACCTTGAAGCGCCCGGAATAATTACCACTCAATTACTCGTAAACCATTCGAGATATGGGGCTGGAACTTCATTTGTATTAAAATTCAATTATTTCACTAAAACTTTCTCGCTTGAAGTTTTTTCGGGACACAAAAATACAAAAAAATTGTCGCATAGTGAAATTTGCTTCTCCCTCCATGAATTTTGTGTAACGGGTGATGTTTATAAAATGAAATAAAAACATTTGTGTCCGCTTTTTTAAGGCTCTGTTTTAACCATCAGTAGGGCTGATGTGTGTAGATTATTTCTGTATAAATTTCACAGGAATCCGACCACGGGTTAATTAAAGGTTACGAGTTTAATCACGCGGTGTAAGATTTTCTAGACTGAGTAAAAACTGAAAATTGCGAGATCTGGAATCTTGTGACGTCACACACTCGCCTGCTCGCCGCAACCCCCTGTCCTATAAACTCGCCGGAATACGCTACCTCTGTAGTTTACAAGCCTTGGGCTGAACTGGCCGCTGTGTTGACACGAACAATAATATTATGGTTAGGGGGAGGGGTGTTTCTTTCTGCAGTTTTATTAATTTAAAAGAGACTTCAACAATCGGTGATGTTTACATCACTCAAGCCGCAACCAATACTACCCGCTGCGGCAGTCATGACTGACGAAAATAAACTTCGAATGTGAGTTAACTCCGAAGTCTCCGGCGATCTAAATTTTGAATTGGTATTGCGCATATTTAAGAATAGATTATTAGTAATACAGTTCCGTAAAATACTTACATTACTTGTTTATGAAATTTATTAGGATCAACCTATAAAAAATCTTTTAGCTCTTAGTATAAGCAACCCACATACAAAATTGAAAGAAAATCGTTAGAGCCGTTTTCGAGAAAACTTTCTTTATGTAAAAATAAGGAAAACTTAACTCCAATCTTCGGTTCACATCTTCAAAGGTACCTGACGTAAATAAAAAATGTTGTCCTTTTGTCAAAATTCATCTTTCCAAAATTCGAGATTTCGCTTGGAAAACAAAATATAAAAATATAAAAAAATCACTCCAAAAATAATACTTTGCACAATTTCGGGAGTGTATTTTGGCCTAGGTATTCTTTTTATTAACGGTAACACCCACAATTCGTAAATCTGTCGCTCACGAAAACAATGTATATCTGTCTGTCTATAACGTACTTTATATTAATAATAATACAGTGAGTCCCACGCAAGAGTTGGCCAATGACGCGGGTTTCTGCGTCGCGGCTGGCACAGCTCCAACTCCCGGGCGATCGGGTGAAATATCTACGCAAATAATGCCGCGGTCGGTGTAATGATTAAGGTTTTCACATTTATAGTTAAAATTACAATGAAAATAAACACGTACCTCATCACAGGAGGTGTTGGAAATGTTCTCCTCTTGCATCCACCCAATACTGGCACCTATTTAGGAAATTTTCTTTCACGCGCATAAGTTCGACTTCCGAGATAGAGTTAATTTATTTTGTGATATTGTCTTTAAGTTCTTCTTATGTATGGGAAATTGACCTATACACTTTATTTTCAAGTTTCCCAATAAATAATATTTACATACTGTTAGAAGAACTTAAAGACAATATCACATAGGCCTATCACAAGAGAAAGTAACTCTGTCTCGAAAGATGAACTTATGCGCGTGAAAGAAAATTTTCTAAAAAGGTGCCAGTGTTGGGTGGATGCAGGAGAAGAACATTTCCAACACCTCCTGTGATGAGGTACGTGTTTATTTTCATTGTAATTTTAACTTAAATGTGAGAACCTGAATCATTACACCGACCGCGGCATTATTTGCGTAGATATTTCACCCGATCACTCGGGAGTTGGAGCTGTGCCAACCGCGACGCAGAAACCCGCGTCATTGGCCAACTCTTGCGTGGGACTCACTGTAGTAATAGTAATAATATTAATAATAATAGTAGCATTTATTGTCGTTTAACAGTACAATGTACAATGTGCTTGATATGTAGGTCTTTCCTTAATCCTAACAAAATTGACTGAATTAGGCTAACTATGTCTTATATGCACCATTGGTAGCACTGGTTACAAGATGGCGACAACATGGTAACAGGAATCGCTTTATGGATTGTTGATTCATAGTATGCCATGATTTCGGAGCTTAGTTTTGTTTTTATATAACAAAGTAACTATTACTAATTTTGCATAATCCGTTGAGTTTACGAGTTACATCAGATAAATTCGTTGCAGCTGCATCTATCGATAAACTCTTAAACTCTCGTGGGATTACCTTTGAATATCCAAAAAAAATAACACTTGGAACAGTCCCAACTTTTAATAATTTAAATGGGGGGGGGGGACACGGAATTTTCCGCACCGGGTACCACCTAAGCTTGCTACGCCACTGCCAATCTCTCATATTCTTCTTTTCCTAAGCAATGCATCTCTATAAAAATGGCACTGACATACAGATACTATTATTTCCAACTGATCAGATCAGCGTAACTGATCACAGTAATGTTCTCATCGTCATACACAGATTAAATAAAAATTGGAAAAGGAAACTGGAAATAACCACTGCTTGTATAAACATAATTCATGGATAACTGTCATGTTTCTTGGTGGATCAGTGGTAGTAAACTTGACTGCAGTGCAGCCAGGTTCAATCCCCAGTATAATATTTTTTTTAAAGTCATAATTAATTTTAATTGGAATCAGATATTTTGAACAGCATTATCATTAGGGACCACAAGAAACTTCTTGTTAGAAAAATGTTCACTTAAAACATCTTCAAAAACGGATAACATTTAAACATTCGATAAACTCAAAGTAGATTCTCTTTTTTCAAGATACAGTTGCTAGGCAAAGAGTTACAATGAGAAATTGATTGCTAAGCAACGAATAAATTTTCATTTCTTTTGCAAGAAAATCGAAACAAATTCATTAAGAAATAATATTTATTTTAGTCCTTCTATAAATAAAGTAAAATAAATGAAACAGACTGAATGAAAAGTTAACACAGAAGGTATGATATTATAAAGTACATACACACAGCATCTAGGGTACAATATTGCCTGTTGATGTGATGGTAGTAGGAGATAAGAAACTGGATTTGTTTCAAAATTTAGAGGTTTGACATTGTGATGTCATTTATGTGTGTAGTGTGTGATTTATCTACCTCATTTGAATTGAGAAACTAGAAAGGTTGTATCCCTTGACAAACGGAATTAACAAAATCATTACCACCCATCAATAGTTTGCAATATTTTTTAAATAATTCTAATGGATAAAATCCTCTTAAATGCATATTAACAGAATCATTGCATACTTTCTCTTCTACTAAAAAGGTTCCACATGAAATTATCTTAATATATACACCAATAAATAATGTTACTGGAGAACGCCCAAGATTAAACGCCTTGTTACAGAAATGTCCACATAATACATGCAGGGCCGTAGCTAGGCGGTGGCTAGGTGGGCGACCGCCAAGGGCGCAGGTACGAAGGGCGCAAAATTAACCATGAAAAATCCCGCCTTTTTTAGGCTTGTGCAATTTATCAAGCAATATAAATTCCACGTTAGTGGAAGAAATCTTTCAGGTTATTAAAAATTAATGCACGTGAACTATCTATACCTATAGTATTATGCCGATTGTCTACAAGCAAAAAGCAGTCATGCAACGTCCTTTAATTAACACGATTCATATTGACAGAGTAAAACATAAATCATGAACAGTATGGAAAGATATAACGACAATGAAAATTAATATGTACGTTATTATTGTGATGAAAGTGGTTCAACTCAATTCCTTTCCAGCTGATTGTCGTCCTCACAGTCAGTGCTACTACTGTCGGCAGGATTGATTACAAAGCGACCAACAATGGCATCGCTCATACTGTTACATGCTACATGCAAAAATTACTGACCAACTATATTAGATTAGATTAGATTAGATTACAAGGGGGTAGTATAAGCCTTTTGCCGGCTTCTCAACACTGCGACCTTTATAGATCTATTGTGAATACCCTACTCTACTCTTTTTCTAGCAGTCATCACCACACTTTAATTTAGGCTTTTTTTAATATAGCCTTTGATTTTTCCTGGGTGATGTCCAGTCCTGAACCCGGGGGATTTTTCGTTGCTGAAAAATCCACTACCCGGCCGGGAATCGAACCCGGACCGCCAGGGTAGAAGGCAAGTATGCTACCTATACACCCATCGCGGCGGACAACGACCAACTATATTATTACAACAGAAAAAGCCGAATGTGCAGATCTCAATTCCTTTTGTTATTACTATTTTATTATAAATTAAGTGTGAACTAAAATTTCTTATTTTAAAAATGTTTAGTTTTTTAATCATACAATGTATTAATGTACATTAAAATTAATTTCTGTAACTTTACATTGAATAATATGTGTTGTGATCTGCGGCCGATGCACGCTCTGCCAGCTGGCAGTAACTTACACATGCTGTTTGTTTTGATCAAGTTCCCTTCTAAGGACGGCGCTGATATTATAGTCGCTGCTATTATTTTTAATTATATTATACTGTATTATTATTAGGGCCCGGATTCTGATGACCTAAAATTGTTTGAAAAATGACCTATAAAATGACCCCAAAATTTAAAGAAAATGACTATAAAGTGTGACCTAAAAACTGATATTTTATTTATAAAAAAATATTATTGTACACACAAAATTATAGAATAATTCGTACATAATTGTTAAAACCTTAAATTCAGAAAGGATGTTGTAGGTCTAAAAAACTTTGATTTTTGCTGTGAATATTCTTTCCTTACGGAAATATATACTGGCACTGAGGCACTGGCGAGTCAAACTTCGGCATTTCCTTTTGCGGTCTGCCGGATTAAATTGTTTATTGAAGGTAAACAGTAGTTTGCACTCTCTAATACAAGCAGGTGGCAGACTCTGGTGCCAAGTCAATCTAATAACAACAGTAATGTAATACAACATTTTGGCGTTCCTTTGATTCTCGTTTCCGACTGAGACATGACAACACTTCAACATAGAGTGTGTCCTTCCTGCATTAAACAAAGACCTCAAAGCCAGCACCGCTGGGGACGAAATAAATGCCCTAAAAATATAAAATTGCATACAATGTCAAAAAATGACCTAATAAAAATGCATTTCTATAGTCTAGAGGCCATGATTATGATTTATCTACAAATTGGCAATGTCTATGCAGCATCAATAAAAAAGATGACATGTCATTAGAATCCGGGCTCTGATTATTATTGTATTTTTTAACTAAGCAATTTTTAAATTAAACAGTGAAACAATATTAATGTTTGTGTTGTTTCGTCTCTTGTTGATGTTGGCGTTGCTTCTGTTGTATAGGTAAGAATGATTTCAGTAAAAAAATGTGCCATCTAAAACTACCATGACCATCATAGCTTAGTCTACATTATTAGTTTTGATCTATTAGGCAGTGTTTTTTTAAAGAAATGGGACCAAAAAAAACTTTCTGCAAGCGAATTTAAGAAAATCAGTTTTACAGAAATTTAAAAAAATTGTTCATTTGGAGGGCGCAGATTTGCTAAACTCGCCAAGGGCGCAGAAGGACCTTGCTACGGCCGTGAATACATGTTCCAAGACTACTAACTTGACATGCATGTAGATACTTCTTTTCCAAGTTACAGTTTCTAGGCAAAGAGTTTTAATCAGTATATGCATGCTAAAGGATGGATGAAATTTTTAACTAGAATTCATACTGTTAGGAAATCTTGACAAATTCACATCAACTAGTAATTTTACAAATAAAGTAAATATTTATCAATGAAGATTTTCAATTTAACGTTTAATATACAGTACATGCATGAAGATTTTCAATTTAACGTTTAATGTACAGTACATGCATACAGTATCAATAATATTCCTAGTCGATGTACTAGGAGTAGAAGGTAACACACTGGATTTCTGATTAATCAGGAAATCATAAAAAAATTGCAAAGTTCCAGATCATATTTAATCTACACACCAATATTACTTATAATATTATATGCCCTTCAACTTATAACTTGCCCAATATCATTGAATATAATACATTGCCAATATTGTGATAGTACCATCAACAATCACAGTATATGGTCCTCATCACTAGAATTCATACACATTTCTATCAAACAGGGTTTGACAGAATTTTTTAAAGTTTTGACTCTAAATTTAAGCTTTCGATGGTAAAATAGAATCATTTTGAATCCCACATCTATTGCATTTCATGTGCAATCCATTAAATAAGTTATAGGGTTCTCAGTCTCTGTGAAATATTCAATAAATTTGAACACACAAATGACACTTAATGATTTTGAACATGTATTATGCGTACAAGGTAAGTCACACCACAATGAAACCTGGCTTTAACCACTGCCATTGCACATGGGATCTTTCATAGCTAATTTTAATGCTGCCTTTCATGATAAATCCCCATCCTAGTGGTAACAAGTCGAAATGCATATCGTACAGTAGCCTCATATAAATCATGTTACTAACAGTAATGGTATTTATTTCCAGATGGTGGAAAGCTGTGAAGAGAAAATCATGCTTAAGGGATGCCACAATACATAAGTTGAGTATCTTTTGTTAAACATATTTTGGAACATAGAAACATGGTCCACAAACAAGGACTGAATTTGTCAGACCGTAACCTCAGGGCACTGATCACCAGTCGACTCTAATTGGTATCCGGCTCGCACAGGCCCTTCAAACCTAATCTGAACCACGCGTGTATAATAAATAGTGTTTTATTTTGTTGCAAATGCGTGGTCCATCAGCAGTCTTCAAAATTGGCTGGCATCAATCCTCCTAAATGGTTGGGCCCTGATGACTGACAACAGATTCTTCATGGGCTGGGCGTCATGTTTCTATTCCATTCTTGCTTAACATTGGCTATTTAGTACTTAATAAATTGTGTTTATTGTTTTACAGGGTCTTCCTGCAACCCAGAAATACTGACTACTGGCGAACTTGAACATTATAGCTGATGATGTACGGTGCAAAAGGAATACACCACCACAAAGAAATAAGGGAAGCTTTCCCATCTGAGAAGGTATTTCTCTTGGCAACACAGCTCTGGGGGTCTGTTAAGGTGATTAAACTAGTCCTTTTGGAATATGAGTCACTGACTCACAGCCCTTCGGGCAGCTACCTAATACACTCCTCCCTTCCAAGTAAATTATTCTTTAAGACAAATCCAGACTATGCTTTACCAAGGGGTTATCTGGACTTCGTAACCTATCTATCTTTCCTGTTGAGAAGTCTTCAAACCTATCACAGATTAGTGATATAATGCTCACACTTTATCTTGAGCCCAAAAATTGCGGGGTGAGGGGAGCTGATAATGCATGCAGTATAAGAGACTGACTATTGCAGAAGGCGGTGAGTTGAAATTGACGTTGTTTCTGAAGGGTTGCCAATTACCAGAAAATATAACGTGTGTAGTTTTATGCTGGTACACAATGGAACTAACTGTAATTTGTAGCACTTTCAACTCTCGCTACCAAACTAAAGATTTTATATTGATTCAGATATTATAGTAGAATATATCGCTGGAGAAATGAATAAAGTAATATATTTACGCCAATTTAGACAATTTCTCTCCAGGTCTTCAGAATATAGAAAATCGTAGCATTGTACATGTAGGCCTACTTGAATACGCACTTTCACATGACTGAATTGATGTAATTTAACTAAATACCTTTCGCGAAAGTTTGTAGGTAATTAATATAACACAATTAATACAACGAAATAATAAAACTTGACTTGTTCTTTTCTCCAACGACAGATTCAGCTTAAAACGCATTCAATTGCGTTTCCTTCCATTTCATTTATTTGGTTTATTATTTCGCTGATTTCCGATACTTCTTGGTTTAAAGAATCTTTATTTTTAACTTCGTTGTCACATATATCGACGATTTCAACAGCACCAGTACTGTTCTTCTAAAATCCCTGGATTTATTCTGTCATTTTCAGAATAATATGATGTAAACCAATAAAAAAAATTGACGGTAGCTCAAAAATGCCTCAACGGGAAGTTTTTGGGTATGGCAATACTGGAGACGGGTCGCGATCTTCATTTTTTCGAGCGAGGCCTTCTTTATATGGACGGTTTTCAGCATTATGGAGTGCAGAGCTCAAGATAAAGTGTGCGAATTATACCTCAACTCCAAGATTAAAATTTATTGTGTCCCTATCCCAAATATACATATTTTGTTCAATGAACACTATATAAATAAAAATACTAACAAGTATAACATGCTTGGGACGTTATCATAGACTATCATAACATTCCCACAAGAAAGAACAGGCATGTATTTAACTGTAATGGATAAACAATTCTTTTACTTACATTGTCCCAGTAAAAATCAAAGTAGATGTAAACAAAGCAAAATGTATCACCAATGCAAAAAATGCACACTACATAGCAAACAGTTCAAAAACGTGATGATACCAGGTCAAAATATAATTATATTGTTGATACATGAAGAGCTACAATGAGAAATCTTTACCTAAGAGAATGACAAAATTATTAACCAGAATTCATATTGTAAGGAAATTTCGACTAATTGACATGAACTAAGAGCATAACACTTAAAGTGAATAATGTATAAATTAATGAAGATTTACGATTTAATGTATGATATACACCGCATGAAAACGGTAGCTTTAATATTCCTAGTCGATGTATGGGAGTAGAAGGTAAGACACTGAATTTCTAATTATTATGGAGATCATAAATACTCTACAGTTCCGGATCAAATTTTATCTGTAGACCAATGGTTACAATGCTTACTTATAATTTTAATTGCCCTAAACCTTATACCTTGCCCAATATCATGGAATATAATATATTGCCAAGTTTGTCATATTACCGTCAACAATCACACTATATGGTCCTAAGCACTAGAATTCATATATATTTCAAGCAAAGAGGGTTTGACTGAATTTTTTAAAGTTTTGATTCTAAATTTAAAGATTTGATACCGGTAAGTCACACGGCAATGAAACCTGGCTGAGACCCCTTCCCTTGCTCATAAGGTCTTTTATAGCTAATTTTAATGCTGCCTATCATGATAAATCCCCATCCTAGTGGTAACAAGTCGAAATGCATATCGTACAGTAGCCTCATATAAATCATGCAACAACACGAATGTTACTAACAGTAATGGTATTTATTTCCAGATGGTGGAAAGCTGTGAAGAGAAAATCGTGCTTAAGGGATGCCACAATACATAAGTTGAGTACTTTTGTTAAACATATTGTGGAACATAGAAACATGGTCCACAAACAAGGACTGAATTTGTCAGACCGTAACCTCAGGGCACTGATCACCAGTCGACTCTAATTGGTATTCGGCTCGCACAGACCCTTCAAACCTAATCTGAACCACGCGTGTATAATAAATAATGTTTTATTTTGTTGTAAATGCGTGGTCCATCAGCAGTCTTCAAAATTGGCTGGCATCAATCCTCCTAAATGGTAGGGCCCTGATGACTGACAACAGATTCTTAACGGGCTCGGTGTCATGTTTCTGTTCCTTTATTGCTTAAAAATGGCTATTCAGTACTTAATAAATTGTGTTTATTGTTTTACAGGTCCTTCCTGCAACCCAGAAATACTGACTAATGGTGAACTTGAACATGTACGGTGCAAATGGAATACACCACCACAAAGAGAAAAGGGCAGCTTACCCATCTGAGAAGGTATTTCTGTTGGCAACACATCTCTGGGGATGTGTTATGGTGATTGAACTTGATGTTTTGGAATATGAGATTGAGCTTACTGACTCACAGCCCTTCCGGCAGCTGCCTAATACACTCTAAGCCTCCCAAGTAAAAAATTCTTAAAGATAAATTTAGACTTTGTTTTACCAGGGCATTATTTCAATTTCAATTTCAATTTATTTATTTTACCTGGTGTAGTTAGAACTATATAGTTCTTTCTTCCACTACACCAGGGATATTATGATTGCATGACAATACACCTAACTAACTAACTAACTCCGTGGCGCTACATCCCTGGAGGGACTTGGCCTACCACCCGACCGCTGCGTCATCTCCCGTAGGCAGATGGCAGGATTGGGGGGCATGTGGTCAGCATGCCGACACCCACGGCCGTTAATGGTGGTTTTCTTGACCGGAGCCGCTACTTCTCTATCAAGTAGCTCCTCAATTTTGAATCACGAGGCTGGACAATACACTTACAAGTAGAAATTACAATAAACATATAATACAACACAATAATTTACACAATTACAATATACACAATACAATATCTATAATTAATTAATATAACTTAAATCTACAATTCACATTACCGTAATCTTAATTTATTACTTATACTAATACACAATTTTTAGTAGGGCCTAATAGTTTAGATAATTTATTGTAAAAATGCCATCAATTCTGTAAGGTGCTTCATTTATGAGTATTGACTTCATTCTTTTAGTGAATGAGGTGACATTTAGTGCCTTTAAATGGTTGGGTATACTGTTGTATACCTTTGTTGCCATATGTCTCCAGTTTTTTTGAGTTTTACTATACTGGCATAGTTCAATTCTTAAGTTATTTTTATTTCTTGTGTTGTGATTATGTATTTCGTCATTTTTTTAAACATATATTTGTTTGTGTGTGTAAATACTAGAAGTGATAATATATAGATAGATGGTAATGTCATAATTCTTAGTTTTTTGAATATAGGTTTACAGTGAGCTTTCCATGTAGCATTAGAAATAATTCTGACAGCCCTTTTCTGTAGTACAAGTAATTTAGAACATTGTGAGCTATAACCCGAAATTATTATGCCATAGGAAAGAATTGAATGTATTTGTGCATAGTAGACCTTTAATAGAGCTTCAGTATCAACCGTTTCCCTTAGGTTAATTGCAGTATAATCGACATGTTCGTTCCAATTTAGATTTGAGTCAATTACAATACCTAGGAATTTTAGTTTATGTTTTTCATCATTATTTGTATTTGAACTATTACTAAAACTAAAACTAATGTCGTTAGTTTTGTGTAGATTTAACGACAGTTTATTTGCAGAACACCAGTCTTTTAGTAATTTGGAGCTATTTTCTAAGATAATGTCTAATGTTTGTGAGCTTTTTGAGCACACCTTAAGTCCAAAGTCATCAGCAAACATATACCCATCCTTTTCTTTTCCATCTATGTTGCCAGGTAGGTCATTTATGTACACAATGAATAGGAAAGGCCCTAGGATAGAGCCTTGAGGTACCCCTTGTTTAATAAGCTTTCCCTGTGAGACATTACCATTTTGATATACAACCGTGTCCTCTGATCAAGATACGATGCAATAAGATTTACCGAGTTCTTGTCTATCCCGTAAAACAACAACTTTTTGCAAAGTATGTCATGTTGAACTGTGTCAAAAGCCTTGCTCATATCATATGATCTAAAACTGACCAGGAGATTATTTTCAAGTTCATTATTGACATTGTTTACTAGGTTCATAACAGCATCAGTTGTACTACATTTTTTCCTGAACCTGTATTGCTTTTTAGTGAATAATTTGTTATTTTCAAAAAAATTTTCCAATTGAGAATGGATAAGTTTTTTAAATAGTTTTGACAGTATTGGAACTATGGTTATGGGTCTACAATTAGATGGATCCTCCTTATTCCCTTTTTTATAAACTGGTATTACCTTGGACTTCTTTAACTCTGCAGGATAAGTACAGTTGTCAGTTAGATACAGATTAAAAAGGTATGTTAATACTTCACTAGTATATGGAGCAGACATTTTTAGTATTTTAGAATTTAGCCCATATAAGTCAAGAAAATTAGGCCCTACTATTACTGAGTTCCAATATTGCTTTGTATACTTCCTCTACTTTTATCTCTTTAAATTTATACACTAAGTCCTTCTGTTTCCGAGTACTTTTTAAGTAGTGGGTGGAATCATAATTACTATTTGGTATTAGGTCATTAATAGTATTGATATGTTCAATAAAATAGTCATTAAAACTTTCTACACTAATAGTATTTGTTTTATCAACTTTGCAGTTTGGATTTTGTAGTGTGTTAATAATCTTCCATGTAGCTTTAGTTTTATTTGTAGCTTCATTTATTATTTTACTAAAGTGCTCTATTTTTGCTTCCCTCACTCTATTTTTATATAGCTTCTTGTAATATTTATAAATCTTCTTAATATAATTATTATTATATATTTTAAATAATTTGTAATACAGTAAAACTTGTTCAAAGCGGCACGTGTATATTCCGGAAATTTGTCCAAAGCGTACAAATACTTCGGTCCCGACGCACGCAATACATTTTTAAATGTCAATATTTTGTATAAAACGGAACGTGCTTAACGCGGAAACGGAATGCAAATTTTAAGATTTAAGTAGCAATTTATTCTATAATGCGGAAAAGCAGCATTGTATGTTCTTCTGCA
This sequence comes from Ectobius pallidus, assembly GCA_964059195.1. Classification (NCBI taxonomy): domain Eukaryota; kingdom Metazoa; phylum Arthropoda; class Insecta; order Blattodea; family Ectobiidae; genus Ectobius; species Ectobius pallidus. The sequence goes on along the minus strand of CAXKWD010000003.1, from coordinate 185,965,856 downwards.
TTACAACATACATTTTGTTATTCACGTCTTTGTGAACACATTACTTCATAGCACGAATTTTATACAGCCCTGAGAGTTCCGTTAGAGTATACATGGCGGTGGCTTTATGTTTCGGCCCACAATGGAATTTACCCAGTAGTCAAGAAATCTGCTACCTGCTTTGTTTTCCATTTTCATCCAGGCTTCAGTTTCAGTTGGCTTCTACTGTTTGTATCTTAAGTAACATCATCATGTCGAACAAAAAGTACGTATCGCTCATCACGCTCAATGAAAAAATTAAGGTGATCGAGGCGAGTGAGAGAGACAAACTTTCTATGCGTGAAATAATTTTGCGTTTCAAATGCGGTAAAACACAAATTTACGAAACTTTAAAGAACAGAGATAAGATAAGATAAAGGAGGAGTGGATGAAGGGGAACGGACATATGAAGAGAAAAGCAAAGAAGACGGGAAATGAAGAAATTAATGAAATAGTGTGGGAATGGTTTGTAAATGCGCTGGCTAAAAACTTGCCTTTGTCCGGACCCATGTCCCGATATGTGGCGACAAAAGTGAAATAAACCTAGGGATAATGAGGCAAGAAAACAGTTAGCCTACAGTAATTGCATAATTAGGCCTGTATGGTGTTAGTGTTATTTATTATTAATAATAGTGTAGTATTTTACTATATATAAAAATAAAGTGAAGAATATCTGCTGTACAGGAATTAATGTTTGTAATTAATTACAGTATTTGCGTATTGCAAATTCACATTTGTGGCGCATGGTACAGTAATTGATAACATTTATGTAGCCTAGTGTATTTTGTGTAATCCGGAAACTTGTCCAATTTGGAAAATTCTTTTGGTCCCATACGATTCCGCGATTCCCATACGATACAAGTTTCACTGTACTTATCACACATTTTCTTAATTTGTTTTAGGCTACTATCATACCATTCATGTTTAGGCTTTCTGTATCCTGATTTTCTTTTTTTAACAGGAAATGCAAAATTTACTGCCTGCAATAGCAGGTCTGAGAATATTTTAAATTTTATGCTTACATTGCTAGTTGAGTAAACATCAAACCAATTTAATGATTTTAAAATTCTCAGAAAGTTATCCACCCCGTTTTGTTTAATTGGTCTGTATAGTTCTTCATTGCAGTGCTTCAATGTGGGAGTTTTCTTGCTATTATTTGTACAACTAATCATAGCAGTTTTAAATAGGATTGCATCATGGTCTGATAATACTGTATGTAGTGCTGTGGACGAGTATCTATTGTCTTCTATGTTGGTTGCAACATTATCAATACATGTTCCATAATTGTTAATATTATTAATTCCAGGTCTTGTAATATCATTCAGTGTGACTTTCATACCAAAGCGTGAATTGAGAATCAAGGGACTATGTTAAAAAATCAGGTAAACGAAAGTATTGCATTGTTGTTGCAATAAATTTAAAAAAGAGAGTGTGGATACTTATTGACTTATACTCGTATATAGTAGGGTATATTGCTGATGACAGGAAGTTGATAGAGTTGTTAGTATCAAGTGGTGTTTGCTGTACAGTGGAGGAATATCATTCCTGTTCTTAAAAAAATGTTACAACCTTTACTTTGGTGATTTCTGCAAATTGGGACACCACTTATCTCTTGTAAAACTTTTCTGGATGGGTTGAATCACAGGATATCTTCAAATGCCTCTTGCCTTCCCTCTGACTTGACTGAAGCCTACAAATCACACAGACGACTGTTATTTTTGTATGATTCCCACAAGTAAAAGAATTGTTGAAAAAAATTGTATATCCCAGTAGGCTATATATTATGTTACTCATCCTGTGCCCCACAGAGTAGAGCTACCTGTTCCCACACCCACAGGCTCAGAAGCCGAACCTTACGATCCAGAGACATCCACATCTACAGATCCTGACTTTCACCAGTGACTGATCTGGAACTTTCAAAAATCAAGGCACAGCTGTTAGCCCCCAAACTCCAACAGTGAAATTATCTTTAAAAAACACTTTGAGAACTATTTTCCTGCGGAAGACAATTTAATGTTTTCCAGTAATGTTAGTGTTTATTGAGGGCTGTGAACAATAATCACATCTCTAAGGACTAATGGTTTTCATAGCTGTATTACTCCACAAAGATAATGAGTAGTCATCAATTCCTATTGGTTATTTCATCAATATGAAGGAATCACATGACTGCCTGAAACTCCTTGAAACAATTCATTACTATACTCAGTGGCGCAACATCCCAGAAGGGACAAGGCCTACCACCCGACCGCTGCGTGGGGGGGCATGTGGTCAGCATACCGACACCCACGGCCATTAATGGTGGTTTCCATGACCGCAGCCGCTACTTCTCTATCAAGTACGGTAGCTCCTCAATTTGAATCACGAGGCTGAGTGCACCCCTACCAGACTTCCCTACCTCAGAAAAATCCGAGGAGGTACCGGGGATCGAACCCGGGCCGACGGATCCGTAGTCAGCGACGCTAACCACAAGACCACGCCGGCAGTCGAAACAATTCATTATGACACTTATAAATGGAAAATATATGCAGACTTGAACGTAACTGCAGTATTAACTGGACTCCAACAAGGCTACACACTAAACATATTCATATGTGAATGGGACAGTGGAAATAGAGCTCATTTCATAAAGAATAGTCTTTACGTCAAAGTATGGAAACTACGGAAATGAATATTAAGCATGAACCTCTGGTGGATTCAGAGAAGATTTTAATTCCTTCGCTTCATATCATCAAACATGGACTCATCAAGAACTTCATTAAAAAGTTGTAGGCCTATTGAAATGGACTGGCATTCAAACATCTAGTTATGAAGTTACAAGGCCCAGTTCCTGATTCTTGCACCCAGGACAAGTTACTGCCTTAAAGATAGCATAACCAGATCTTCTTCTTCTTCGGCATTTTCCCCTTATGAGTTTGCCGTTTTAACCCTCCACCACTCTCTTTCTTCCCAGTCACCCACTTTGAGTCCTCTATCTATCATCGCATTTCCTATATAGGCCTATGTATTCCAGCTTAAAGCCGGTCTTCCTTTCCATCATTTCCCTGGGGGTTCCCATTCTAGTATTTTTTTTGGGCCATCTATATTCTGGCATTCTTTGGACATGTCCATACCATTGTAACTCTCTATTTTTCAATTTTTTTTGTTATAGAGCATTCTATTTCCATCCGATCCCATATTTCTTCTGTTCTCATTCTATCTTCTCTGGTAATTCGTAGACATCTTCTCATAAAATCTAGCTCAACTGTTCTTATTTTATTTCTTATACAAGGTGATATTTAATATTAAAGGCCTACTTTGGAAGATTCTTTTTTTTATTTTCCTTGGTAAGAGTGTTGTTCCACATCATTCCATGAAGTGCTTTTGTAGCCTGCTTTCCTCGTGCTATTTTTTCTTCTATATCTCTTATACAAGTACCATCTCGATGTATTATTGATCCCAGATACTTAAAAGCCTGGCAACTTTTAATAGTCTCTTCTTCTAAACTTAAATTTAAATCTGCAACCTCCAATCCAATAGACAGGTATTCAGTCTTACACATATTTATTTTTAATTCCCATCTTTCTACACAAAAAAAAGAGGGCAGTAGGGTGGGGAAAATGAGGACATTGGAGAAAAAATTAGGACAAACCGGAAGCTGTAAAGAAATAATATGGAGTTTGGAAATATCAAAGTAGGCCTATATTAATAATGTTAATAGGCCTAAACATGAATTTAAACATTTTTAACAATTATTTCTCAAATTCAGATATTAAATACCAGCATGGAAAGTACGAGGGGCATTCCATATTGATTTAGGCCTAAGTTACACTTTAATTTTTTTTACATTCACTAAGAACCTCTATGCCTTGGCAAATATAACCACTTTCTCAGCCAAGTCTTCACTAAGCTGAACATACTTGTGCCACCCAAGTGTGACTTCTCTAGGCCCTCTAAGAACCACTTTTTCAAAGTCTGTACCTCAGGATGATTCATGGAAGTTGACAAAATGATGTCCGCATTTTTTCATAGCTCTGAATAGGTGGATATCAGAACCAAAGCCCAGTCAATGCAGTGGAAACACAAAGGCAGCTCCCCACTGAAGAAGTTCTGTACAGCACCCTCAGCAGGCAAACGCATGGCCACAATCTTTTGGAACAAGGATGGAATCATCCATGGCTGGAACCAGGGACCAACATTAACAGCACGACTAAGATGGGGTTTCCAGTGCTGCCACATCCACTGTATTCACACTTTTGCACATCAGACATCATTTCGCAGACTTCCAGGAAATGTCCTGAGGGGGGTATGACAGACTGCAAAAAATTGGTTCTCAGAGGCCCTAGAGAAGTTCCACTTACAGTTTAATGAAGACTTTGCTTAGAAAGTGATTTTATCTGCCAAGGCATAGAGATTCTTAATGAATGTAAAAAAATGAAGTATAAATCAATATGGAACACCCCTCGTACAAAGATATTTCCCTGAGGATGATTTTTCTTGCAGGAGTTTAGGATTCCTCGAGATTTACAAATAATAATTCTGGTAGATCTTTAACAAATTTAGGCCCATTCTTACGATGCCCAGTTAAGTAGAAGTAAATGTTAACTGACAGTTTATTTTACGGTCGGGGTAAAGTTCCAGTAAACGCTTCTTTGTTCTTATCATCTTCTAGTTAAAGTTTACTCCCAGTTAACGCAATCAGACAAAAGTCATAGCAGTTGGTATACGAGCGTTTCTCAGTTGTTTGTAGCAGTTTTTCATCTGTTTTCATTGTTTGGTTTGATTTTGCAATGGATAATGAAGTTATGGCTGATATAAAAAATAAAGAGATACAGCAATTTCTTTTCAAGTGAAGAACAATTGTTCCTGAATATTATCGACGAAAAGCGTCATGTAATTCAAAATAAATAAACACACAGCAAAGCTCGGAAAGATGTAGGCCTATAAAACAATCTCTTGTGAAACACATAACTTCCTCTCAATTTAATTATAGTATACAGTATACAGTACACAGTATGGGCAGTAGTGCGCATTCAGTTGTCTTAGCCTAAAAAGGTCGCATAATTTGCAAGGCAAGACCTAAAACCTAATAAGTTTGTGTATGAAATGTGTAGCTAATAACTAGAGGATATATTACGAGATGTTTTCAAATGAAATTATTAGCTCTTAGCATAAAATATTAAAATACATTACATATAGGCCTATATATTATATATATATATATTTTACGCTTATTATACAATTCCTGTTAAAATCTAAAAGTTGTTAAGCTGTTTTCTAAAAAATAAAGAAGAATAAAATCCTCCCCAAGTAAAGTGGTTGTAAAAATGAAAAGAAAGTTACCACGTTTCTAACCCCCATCCCAGAAGGATGCAAAACCCAAATAGGCCTATAATCTGATGTACAGGTAGAGGAAGTAAACAGTAAAATAACTGATCGTCCAAACTTTCATAATAGTTTCATCTAGTTTTCAATATTTTAAATTTTTTTTTTTTTACATATATTGGCATTATTCTTCATCACCAATGACATATTACGAAAGCAACTAAATAATTTCATCTCTCCATTTTAATTCAGTTCGCGAGAAGTAGGCCTATAACCTCAAAAAATTCCTCTGGTTAGGAGTTTACTTGTACATTTTCCTACAGTAAAGATTACTGCCAGTTAAGAAATTTTTACCAACAGTTAACGCCTAACCAGATATTGTAAAATTGAACTGTCAGTAAAGTAACCGTAAAAGTAGCCATAAATATTTTACTGGAGGTGGTAATAATGGGCCTTAATAATTATTGTCAACCTGTTTCGTTCATCAGTCCATTGAGATGAAATTACAGAAAATACCCTCTATATTAGCATTGCAGCCTGGAATACAAACAAAATTCAGCAATTTTTATGAATTCTGAACGGCATGTTTTATGGCTTACAGGATGAAAATAACAACAGTGATTATAACTATTGAAAAGAGTCTAGATTGGGCTAGTGTTAAGGCATCCATTTCGAACGATGCCATTCAACTATCACAAAAAAGGAGGATATTTTGGAAGGCTAAAATTTGTTCAAGGATAGAGGACCAGGGCATAAAAATGGAGGGCATGTCCTCAAAAAAGAGGATGTCAGGTCACCCTACTTATAGACATGATTCAGGTTCCTATAATACATGTAGTCTTAAGAAAATTAAAAAATGTACAGTTAAATGTAACAGTAGAATTGAGATATCAAAGGACACTCATCTTGAAAAATTAAATTCACCATTTTGGTCGTTCACCTAACTTATGCACACAAAAATTACGTTCAGATTAATATGGTCTACAAATGAGTTCTAAAATGAAAGGGCTTTAAGTGGTAAATATGAGAGAATCATCTAAAAAATACGTATGTTTTATACACTCTACTTTTTATACACTCTTTTTTTAAGCATATGACTTTCTCTACAGTAAACATTGTCAATGGGACTTTCTAGCTTCACATTCCCACATAGAATATACTTGACATTACAGAGCGTTGCCGTCCTATGGCTTCAGGAGCAGAGTGATTGACTTCGGTGACAATCACCGGAGCTGATTCAGTGTTGTGAGATGTGACAGTGGTCTTTCATCACAGTACACAGTAGACTTGGTACATGGTGACACACATTAAATAAATTAACTTCTATGTAGTATCATCCCTATGTCACGCTCTGTAATGTCAAGTGCTTTTGACAGAAGTAGTACTATATGCTTTGTATGAAAGTAGTATTTTAAAAAACTAAACTGTCAAATGTTCATTTCAGTATTTTAACTGTTAATAAATTACCGTTTGAAATTCTAAAAATTTATAATATGAGGTAACGTTAGTTTAAATTGAAGTTGAAAAATTATCTACGTGAAAAATCTTCTTCTTCTACAACTTCAACGAATTTTTGCAATTATCTATTTAAATTAAATGACTATGTCTAGCCATGCTATGTATGCTATGACTAAGGGCTTTAATAAATATCAATATCAGTCATAAGATCTTAAGTGTCAATAGAAAGAGTGTACTAACATGTATGAAAATCCTGATAAGAAGTCGGTTAAAAAATACCAATCCTCCACCTCATCCGGTTGGAAACCCGAGAAACAATAATATATAATGAAATGTCTATGCTAAAAGAAAAAACTTAAAGTCGGCCAAAGACTGTTAATTTTTGTTTTTCAGTTTATTTGGGATGCTCAGAAAAATGATTATTTGCTGTTCGGTTTATTTGAGATGCTCAGAAAAATGATCATGACGTTGTTGATGAAGATGAATATGAAGGTAAGAACACTAATACTGTTTAGAGTTTTAAAATTATTTTATACAAGCTTACAAAGAAAATATTTTTAATTTACAGCATTCAACTTAGATCTAAATTACTTGATTCATGAATTATTATCAAACACAATGGTGACCCAATGATAAAAGTACCAACAACACTCAATATAATCTAAGTTTCGATTAAAGTTATGAAATGTAGAAAATTTATTTAATAAAATATGATACCATTTCTTATATTCCACTGTTCGACAAAGTAGATACATTTATTAAAAATTCTCTTGTAAAACATACTCATGATTTCCTCTACATGTTCCAATGAAGTATATGGTTGTTTATAAACACCTTACAGATAATTTATTGGGAATTTTTAAAATAAAAATTCTAGCTCTTTAGCGTCTATGCAAATCATGTGGAAAATTTAAACAAAATTGTTTGAATTGTTTTTTATAAAATCATGAAGAATGAAAGCCTGTTCTATCCTCGCCCAAAGATGTAAGACTTAAAAGCCTGAGTTTATATTAACGATAGCTGGCTTATAACTACCCTTCAAAGTATAAGGATACCATATAAAAGTAAGAAAAACTCGTTAATCTCCCCAGAAGATATCTAATCCAAATACATTTTATTAGTTCTTAAGCCATACAGACACATTCCTGAAAATATTATTGGACAGAGGAGAATTCAAAACAAGTATTTATGTTAAAAACCTTGATTTCGAACCTTTATTACTTTTGGTACGGGTAGAGGAAATGAAATTGGTGTTTTATTATTAATGGAGCTGTTAACAGAGAGTATTTTGAGTAGGTATGAAATCCCCAAACAGTGTCATTTACAATTGTAGCAGCAGCTTGCTTTGGTAACCACATGACATCATGAAGCCGAAGGACGGACATGCTCTGTAATGTCAAGTGGCTGATATGCACATTCAATTGTCTCAGCCTAATGTAAAGTCATTATTGTTCATGTAGCAGAGGACCGAGTTTGTGAAAGAGAATTTGTACTTAAAATTTTTCTAGTAAAAGTTTATCCAATCTTAAGCCATTTTCTAGAAAATCACAAAAACAACTTTTTTTTCATATACGTTAAAGTGATAGTGAAAGTCGTCAAAGTGCTTCAAGTAAGCAGTCTACTTTATGGAACCTGAAGGTTCATTGCCACGCTTACCTGAACCTGCCATTCAACCCTACTTTGTGCTATCTCCATCCAACCAACTCTTGCAAATCCTACTTTTCTTAAATATATTCTAATATTATCCTTCCACGTATGTCTAGGTTTCCCAAGTCGTCTTTTCCCTTTGGGTCTTCCAGTCAATACTTCGGTTTATGGAGATACTTTAGTTGGATATAATGTTTTTCTTCGCCCATGCATGCAACATATCCTGCCCACTTCAACCTCCGTGATTTAAACATACAAACATTTTCTGAAAATAATATATTGAATAAAGGGAACCAAAAATGTGTATTAATGCAAAAAGCTTGACATCAAAGGGTTCATGGCCGAACACAATGGGCCTACATCCTCTACCTACAGTAGAAAGATAGAGAAAATAAAATAAAAAATACAACAATCCACTTAAATATTGTGTCTTATAATTTAACATCAGTGAGGTGTTAACATGGAAACCATCATGTGACATGTCTTCCATAAAACTTTCAAGTCCACCACATGTGAATCAAGGCTGTACAGAAGCCTCAATAAGAATCTACTTAATGAAATCAAGACAATAAAATACATTCCTTCCACCGATGAAAACCTACACCTACAAGTGCAAGAAAATGTTACAGTTCATACAACATGGCAAACTCAGTCTCTTGGTCACTGGAAATTGTTACAGTACCAGTAAGTATTACAAGATGCTAGTTTTGTGTGACTTTTTTTTTTCTATACTGGTATATTGTATTGGTACCAATATTATATAATTATAAAATCATAGATTAGGCATATTATTAATCATATAGCCTGGATCTGCCACCATGGGTGAGTTGGTAACATGACTGCCTTCTAACATGACTGCCACCAAAAACCCTCATTCAAAAAATCCCTTAAGGCATATTTGATAGACAATTGCTTTTATTCAGTTGAGGAATACCTTACAAAAAATGCATAGGTACTTTAGATTCATCTTGCAATTATTATAAACAATAATATTTTTTATTATTTTAGCTTAGTCTAGTTTAATTATATGTTGACTTGTCCAATATCAAATTGTACGTTGTACATAGTGATTCTCAGGACCAATAAAGAATTTGAATTTGAATTTGAATTTGAATTTAACCTGACAGACCAGGTTCGATTCCCTGCTGGGTCGTGATTTTTCAGTTTTCCTGGGTTCAGGACTGTGTTTTGTGTTGTCCCTTCATCCCCATCCCACGAGATGCATTGGCAAATCTCTGTAGTATCTCCCTTGCTTGTAAGAGCCTTGGATGAGTCATGGTTGTTTCCCAAGGTAGCCTACTATTTAACCCTTGACTGTTCAAATTTTTCAAAATCAGATATTCTAGTATGTTCTTTGTGTATTGGCTTCTAATACATGTAGATAAAGCATACTAGTCATTATTTGACCTTCCTCTGTCTTACTGTACCTGAAGCATAGTGTGTTCATATGGACATGTTGGACTTTCAGATGCATATTTTAATTTTATTTTGAGCAACTGAATTTAAACTAAAAAAACATTCTCATTAACATTTTATAACACAAATAAGGCAAAATTTGAACAACATAATTTTTATAAACCAGTTTATAATAATAAACATAAAACAATACCTGAGCATTTAATATACCGCCTGAATACTGACATTCATGATATACTTCAGAACATTCTAGGCACAATCCTAGGTCACATTTCCCCATTTTGTGTAATCTAGTGATTAATCTGTTAGCAGTTTAGTCTTACACACCTTCTCTTTTTCTCAGTTTTCTAGATGTAGTGTTTGATACCAAATGAAGCAAAAAGCTCTGACTGGGAGGGTATTTTAATTCATGTGTGCTAGTGAATTGAATCATTTTACGTGTAATATAAATATAGCTGTTCACTATATTAACCCCCCAAAAAAAGAATTATAAAAAAAATTAACACTATACAGTATATTTCAATAATTCTTGCGATACAAATGTTATGTATGAAATTTCAATATATTAGGGGGTAGCCGTTTTTATAGAAACAGTATGGTATTAACATAAGAGCTCAGCACAGACCACGACTAGCAAGAGATGAAAACACTACACTCTAGCAATCAGAACCTCAGAGGATGATAAATTTCTTGCTTGTTCTACTATTTTCCTATAGACTATTGATAGTGCATTTAATGTGAAAGTTGTTACAGTGCTGCTCACTGTATTCATTTTATATCAAACTGTCCCTAGGTCAAATGGTTTTAACAAATATTGTCAGACAAGTACCACATGTTAAAGGAACAAAAAATATAAATTCATTTGAATCTAAGGTACAAAGTTTTAGCAGTTAAAATAATAAAACACAAGATTTGGCTACTTACCATCACAGATGTACAAATGATTGCTCCAGAATACAAAAGCTAATCAGCAAATAATCCAGTACCATGAAGTGTCAGTATGATGGGTGCCTTGCCAGCTCATTCCTGCACACAAGACACAAAGTATTGGAATAAGTCTGCAGCTTCTCTTATGCTATGAGGGCAGGATTGGTTGGCTTTATGGTTATTTATAATAATTGTTACCGCCAGGCGACCCGGCCTCTGGTGCGAATAGCGGACCTTGGAATAATTTAGGGTGCGATTCCCGGCGATAACATGTCGAGAATAGATTAGAATGAATGATTTGCAGTTCGAAACACAAATTCTATTGCTTTTCGAACCACAAAGAAAGTATAACAGTTTGTTTATATGCACATAGAGTGATAATGCTGCTTGGTTACCATAAACATGCGATTTGAGATGAAAATGTTCTTCGTGAATCTTGAAGTTATTGCTCTATCCAGATACACATTTAAATGTATTGGCAGACTGTAATCAATCGGAGGACCAGAAATAAATATGAACTTGCTGAAATGTCACTTCAACAGCTAGGAAAAAATTGTATTCACAACACAAGAAGTTCAAAGCAATGGTTTAAAATAAATGATTCACACCTTGCCTTCTAAACGATAAAATGTCTATATTTAGTTATAAATTGCCGTTACATACATTCCTTAGGATTGCCAGTCTCATCGAAGTCAAACTAATCCATGGTCCTTGGAACGTACCTTTTGTATGTGGTTTATGATATTACTCACGGATTGAATGATTTCCCTTTGAAATTACCAATGTCCAGAGAATTGGTGAAGCACTATTAAACTTCGAAAGGAATCCTTAAGATCCTTAAATTGCGTTGAATGCGATCTTGAAGTTAGTTGAATCACTTAATCCACAATAAAGTTGAAGATAAAAGGCTTTTCGCCCGAATTTAGCATTGTTTTGTGATGCTAGGAAGCTTGTAAGTTGAAAGAGCCCATTGCTCTTAAATAGGAGAAAAGAACATACATTTTGTTGTCCATTTTTTAAGAAGAAAGAGTAGAATGTTATTAAAAAAAAACAGAAGGTTGAAATAATTAAAAAATCTCCAACCCAAGACAATAACTTGATCCTAATATTAAGATAATCAATCAATACATGAAAAAAACACTATACTAAATATGTAATTGCAAGAGAAAATAAAAAATAAACAAAGAAATATTAAAATGTGCAAGTATTTAGAAATAAAATGAAATAGTTTTGGTATTGAGGTTAAAAGCAACAATTATCAAGACATACTTAGAATAATTAAAACTATGAGGCTTTAAAAATTACATGAAAAACCAAAGCCCACTGAACTAAATTCATAGCCAGCATTGAGTAGGTATTACATGACGTAACATATTGCCCGCGATTATTTCATTTGTGAAATAATCTAAAGTGATGTGAAGTCATGTGATACCTAAAGAGAATTATGATATGAGAAAGGGGAATGAGTAGAATAAGAAAAATACACTTAAAGACTAAGAAATGAATTGAGGGTTGCTAACCAAAAAGGCAACAACACCAAAGACATGATAGGGTTAGTCATCAGCCTCAGAATTGGAAGAGGAGCCAGTTTAACAATGGGCCTCTTGAAAAAGCCTGTGGCAGTACGCACAGTAACAACACGAATAAGACCGTCAGGGCCAGGATGAGTACGATGAACAATCCCTAGGGACCACCTTTGAGGAGGGAGATTGACCTCAATGATTAAGACTGGCGTACCCAAAGGAATGTCAGAAAGGACTTTGGTCCACTTAGAACGTCTTTGTAGTGTGATCTTGGAGCGAGGACCTCCAAATTTGATTGGATAAGGACCCGCATAATCTATGCTTACGTTGGTGAAAGGAGAAATGGGATTTACTCTATAAACAGGCAAATCAGCCATTTTTTGCTGAAAGGTTTGAATATTGAAACGAAAACATGTAGTGCATTTTCTTAGAACACTACGTACCACCTTCCTAATAGATGGTATCCAAAATCTTTCTCTTAAGTGAGAAATAACAAGTTGGGATCCAGCATGATTCAACTTGATATGATTGAAATAAATAAGCTGCTTAGTGAAGGCGTGATCAGCTGGTAACAACATCTGATGTTTGGCTTCGAAAGGTATGCTGGATCGTTCAAGACGTCCGCCTACCCGAATTACAGAATCCTTGTCAAGAAACGGGTCTAGTTGCTTCAATTTGCTTGAAGAATTGACGTCATGATTTGACAATAAATCACGGATTTCTGATGCATAAACTTCTTGCTGTATTAGCCTAACACAGCATTGAAGGGCCTTGTTGAGTTCAGAAGGCATTAAGGGGCCTTTTATAGAGTTATGAATCTTACGAGAGTTATTCATGAATCTCAATACGTAAGACATAACACGAATAGTTTTCAAATATTCAAATTTGAAAAGATAAGAGTTTAGGTTGGAGGTAGTGGCCTCCATTAGGGACACTACTCTAGTTTCTGGAAGCAAGTCGGGCTCCATATGATCTAGAGCGATATATTCATCCTTGAACTTACAATTATCTTCACTGAGAGTGGGATTAGAATTGAGGCGTTTCTCCAATGAGGAGAATCCTTTATTAGCCTGGAGTTTTGTACTGCCCAGGGTCTGAGGATCAGACAAGAAAGGAAGTTTTACCACAAATATTCCTTCTGAGTCTCGTTGAGTATTATCTACGAAATGCCTTTCGCAAATAGAGTCGTCGAGCAAGGAATCAGAGTTAGAAATTTTTTCTAATTCCCAAAACTGAGAAAGTTGCCTGCTAATGTCTTGATCAGCAGTGAGGAAGGCAGAATAATGTGTGGGAGACCCGCTAGAATGGTCGGGTTCCTTAGAAACCTTATTAGAAGGCCTTGAATTAGGTTGGCGGTTGTGCATATTCTGCAAAGCCATGTTATGTTCAGACCTGGCGGGTTGTGGTAATTTACCAGCAAAATACCAACCCAAATGCGAGTTCTGAATTACAGGCATATTAGGAGCAGATATCTGACCTGCACAGACAATCTGTGAATATATTTCAACACCTAATAACAAGTCTACGTACTTAGGAATATTGAAACTGGCGTCAGCCAATGAAAGATTTGGTGGAATATTCCAATTTGTAGTATTGACAGGCTTGCGTGGAAATTTCGAAGTTGAAATTTCCGGTACGATTATGACGTTGGTGTTGCAATGCCATGAAGTAGTGACAGACTTAATTGAAATCGACGTCATCTTAAGACTGTCTGCCTTAGATGACAATATACCAGCTAAAGTAGTGCGCTGGTGATGAGGCGATAATTTTAAGTGGTTGAATAACCTATTAGACATGAGGTTACAATCAGAACCACTGTCAAGCAATGCGGTGGCTTCAACAGAATGGCCATCCCTGTGCATGACTAGAACAGTGGCGGTAGGGAGCAAACAGCTTGGTTGAGGTTGGAAGACTGACATTACCCCAGCAGTATTGGCAGATTGGTTGCCGTTAATATGTGCTGGATTATGAAGGTAAGTGCCATGTTTACCCTTACAAATCTTGCAAGTATAAGTGCTACAATAGGGGGCGTGACCCTTAGAGTAATAGCACACTTGACATAATCGTTGCGTTTTGACAAAATTGTCTCTATTAGAGAAATCCATGGCCTTGAAAACTTCACAATGTTGCAGCTCATGGAATCCATTGTTACAACAGAGACATTTAGGCTTGGAGGAGGCAACCTTGCCTTTAGGAATGGTTGTATTAGATACAATAGGCTTTACTGGCTGACTCCTTAAAGCTGAGTCAGTCATCTGAAAAACCCGTATCCTGGATTCTAAAAATGTGAATAAGTCTTTGAGACTAGGCATTTTACCTGGAGCGAGAGAGGATTCCCATTCCTTTATCAAGAATGGAGGAAGCTTGTCGAGTACAATCTTTGCTATAATCAAGTCAGACAGTTCTACACCAACATTAAGCGAGTTCAAAGCATGAACAGTGCTTATAAAATGGTCAACGAACTTCTGAAGAGATTCAGCGGAATTCCTTTCTAAGACAGGAGGTGAAAATAACTTCTCTAAGTGGGTATTAGCGATAAGTCGGTCATTATCAAACCTAGCCGACAGCGTGCTCCATGCTACATCAAACGTAGCAGCAGAGACAGGAATGTTTTGAATCACTGTCATAACTTCTGGTGCTAGACAGGACTTCAAATATTGAAATTTGTCCATGTTAGATATGTGTTTATGCTCTATGATTAGTGAATTGAAAGTGTCCCTAAACTCAATCCAGGTTGCTGGGTCGCCACTGAAATGAGGAAGCCGAATTTCTGGAAGTTTGGGGAGAGAGGGGACAAATTGAGGCGATGATTGATTAGCAAGGATAGCTTGGTTGGGCTCATAATGATGCTTGGTTTCATCAATTGAACTTCGAAGAATAGCAATGGTTTCATGAAAGGCAGATTCGACTTGAAGCCTTTGAAGTTTGATAGATTCATTGAGTTCTAGTACGTCGATACGTGAGTATTCAGTCTTGTACTCACTGAATAATTCCTCGAAGGATGTGCGCAGACTCAGAGCCTTGCAATAAGATTCTCTATCTTCTATGACAAGGGCTTGAATTGCCTGAACATAATTGAAGAAACGTGTCTTTATAAACTCGACACTAGATAGCTTAGCCTGAGATTCTTGCTGGGCCGCAACTAACTTAGCCTCAGCTTCCTGCTGGGCTTGCCTTTGGAAAATTAAATTATCTAGGTGAGAGAGGGCTTGGAAAACGGTTTCTTCGACTTCCTCCCTATAAGCCATTTCGGCATCAGAAAATTCTATCTCCTCGATCTGAGATTGTATGTCTTGAAAATCATTACTAAGTTTTGTCATGGTATCTTTGCGCCTAAGCAGGTCTTGAATAGAAATTTCACTAGAACTAGTGAGATCAGCTATTATATTGGCTTGGCGGGTAATACGACTCTTAACAGGGGTTCGTTTAGCCTTAAGGGCAGCGAATTCAGGACCCGGATTAGTCATATTTGATGAGATTTGCAAAGTCTTTTACAATAAATAATTGCTCAGTGTTAAATTAATTGCCCGCGTTTCAGGAATTACACATAGACGTTTACAATGGTAATGATTGAGATAAACAGACAAAACAGTTAAATACACTTGAAATTGTGTAGAATCTGTATCAGGTGTTTGTATTGTTGTCTGTGAGATTGTACAATATTTTACAAATAGACAAGTATTACAATATGATAGTCAGGTAGCTCCGTACCTAGATCTCAAACGTGTTGAGGACACGGAGATATGCTTGATATTATTAAAACTTGATAATAATAGTGATGCTAATGTTTATGAAACAACACTTATGTTGTTGCTAAATGCAATACTTTGCATGAATTCAAACAGGCTTGCAAATGCCTGGAGAGACTTAATGTATTATATAGTATAAGATTAATTATTTATGATAATCAAGCAAATGCACTGATTATAATTCAGGTTCGGAGCAGCCAGTAATATCTAAACATGTTAGTAATATCAACGGCCCGATGGACCTACAACATGTTAGTAATATCAACGGCCCGGAGGACCAAGAACATGTTACCGCCAGGCGACCCGGCCTCTGGTGCGAATAGCGGACCTTGGAATAATTTAGGGTGCGATTCCCGGCGATAACATGTCGAGAATAGATTAGAATGAATGATTTGCAGTTCGAAACACAAATTCTATTGCTTTTCGAACCACAAAGAAAGTATAACAGTTTGTTTATATGCACATAGAGTGATAATGCTGCTTGGTTACCATAAACATGCGATTTGAGATGAAAATGTTCTTCGTGAATCTTGAAGTTATTGCTCTATCCAGATACACATTTAAATGTATTGGCAGACTGTAATCAATCGGAGGACCAGAAATAAATATGAACTTGCTGAAATTTCACTTCAACAGCTAGGAAAAAATTGTATTCACAACACAAGAAGTTCAAAGCAATGGTTTAAAATAAATGATTCACACCTTGCCTTCTAAACGATAAAATGTCTATATTTAGTTATAAATTGCCGTTACATACATTCCTTAGGATTGCCAGTCTCATCGAAGTCAAACTAATCCATGGTCCTTGGAACGTACCTTTTGTATGTGGTTTATGATATTACTCACGGATTGAATGATTTCCCTTTGAAATTACCAATGTCCAGAGAATTGGTGAAGCACTATTAAACTTCGAAAGGAATCCTTAAGATCCTTAAATTGCGTTGAATGCGATCTTGAAGTTAGTTGAATCACTTAATCCACAATAAAGTTGAAGATAAAAGGCTTTTCGCCCGAATTTAGCATTGTTTTGTGATGCTAGGAAGCTTGTAAGTTGAAAGAGCCCATTGCTCTTAAATAGGAGAAAAGAACATACATTTTGTTGTCCATTTTTTAAGAAGAAAGAGTAGAATGTTATTAAAAAAAAACAGAAGGTTGAAATAATTAAAAAATCTCCAACCCAAGACAATAACTTGATCCTAATATTAAGATAATCAATCAATACATGAAAAAAACACTATACTAAATATGTAATTGCAAGAGAAAATAAAAAATAAACAAAGAAATATTAAAATGTGCAAGTATTTAGAAATAAAATGAAATAGTTTTGGTATTGAGGTTAAAAGCAACAATTATCAAGACATACTTAGAATAATTAAAACTATGAGGCTTTAAAAATTACATGAAAAACCAAAGCCCACTGAACTAAATTCATAGCCAGCATTGAGTAGGTATTACATGACGTAACATAATAATAATAATAATTTATTCATCCATTGATCAAAATACATTGATATAGGACACGTCTTTACAAATACAGAAATTACAAATTTTTCTCACACACACATGTACACTCATACAAAGTTTTTGATTTTGATACAATTCTAAAATTTTTCTATTAGCTATAATGTTTTTAAAGTAATGAAGTTGTACAGTAAATAAAAAAATTTATATCATTTTAATGACTACTTGAATTTAAACATATACACACAAAAATACATACATCCGCACATACATACATACATACACACAAAATACAAAAATACATACACATAATAAACATAATTTTCAGAAAAATAAATACACATACACAACATCTTTGACTTAACATATTATGAGTTAATTCGTTTTTTTTTTTTTTAAGTAATGACTCAGTCGGATATTTTAACATGGTAAATTATTAGTCTTAAAAATTATAGGAAATTTAAGGGTTGACGTCACTCACATGAGTTTTTGTTCTTCCATAAAACTCTTCTACACTATAAAAACAGTATTTTAAGAAGAATTTTTTTAAAGTTTTGTTAAATTGAGTAGTGGGTAGGTTCTTTATATAGGCTGGTAGAGAATTATACATAGATAGACCAGTATTCATAAAGCTTTTATTATACAGTTTGGTATTGTGGGATACGGCGTGCAAATTATTTTTTGTTCTTGTATTGTGGGAGTGAAAATCTGAATTTGTTTTATAGTCCTTTATGCTAATCTTGACAGATTTTAATGTTTCAAAAATATAAACACATGGAACCGGTAGAATCTGTAATGATTTAAAAAAATCTCTACAACTAGTACGCATGCTCACCTGCATCATTGCTCGAATAGCTCTTTTTTGTAAATTGAACACTAAGGGAGTGTGTGATGAATTTCCCCAAAAGATGATACCATAAGTTAGTGTAGAATGGAATTGGGTAAAATATAAAATTCTGGTAGATTCTAATCCTAGTGATTTCCTAATAGTAAGTATTGCATAGCATGTTGAACTCAATCTACTTATTAACTTCTGAATGTGAGATGACCAACTTAAGTGTTCATCCACTTTACAATGGGATGCACAGTGTTCCATTTAACAATGGGATGCACAGTTAAACCCTGTCATCATAGTGTGCTGGAATTTTATCCCGCAGGAGTTCTTGCATGCCCATAAATCTACAGACATGGAACTGTCTTATTTATACATAAATAAATGCCATCGATCTGGCTTGGGTTAGACCTGTGACTTTAGGCTCAGAAATTCAGTGTCACACTGACTGCCCTACCCAAGCCGACTGAGAAGCAGGGAAATACAGTAAGTTTCTTTTCATAATTGCGACTGGAGACCACAGCTGCACTTTTCCGTGTTTTGGTAAAGACGTTTTATTTAAATGTACTGCAAGTGGTATTTCTATAATATATATATATATAAATTGCTACTGACAGATGTTTATAATCTTGCTGAAAGAATAGAAGCGAATTTTCAGTAATATACCAGGACATTACGGACTGTATGAATAGGATCATAAAAGAGAAAACTGATTATTACTGTACTCTCTACATCAAAGTTACCAGATATTTTTCAGTGAATCGAGGGATATGTTGAAAATTGTTTGGAAGTAATCTTTAGACAGAAACAGACAGCTTATTACAGCAGTTTACATCTTTAATATAAAAAAAAGAATGAATAGGTTAACTAGACACATTTTTATTTTAAATCACCACAACTTCCCTTTTTTTTAGATGTTGGATAAAGCAGAGTTGTCTTTTGCCATCTTGATGACTGTGAGTGGAATCATGGGATGGAAGCCACAACTTGGCCATGGCATTTCTAGGCAAGGGTGGCAGTGGTTTTCATTGCCTACCATGGAAAGTGTAGGTCTCCAACAGGACATGAACCTGGGACCACTTTATGATGAGCTAACCAGGGACTTTTGATGGTTGTTAGCAGATTGATAAGTTTTTAAAAATTTTTATGATTTTTCCTACAGACCTATTTTATCAAGGGACTTGGCACAAGTAAAATTATTTAACAAGGAGATTACCTGGTTGGGGATGCTTTGAGATTAAAATATCAAGTAGAAGTCTTACATCAAAAGGATCAAAAGCATATTGGTTGAAACAATGCCAAAGGGATCTAAATTGGACCAAGGAGATTACCTTGGACTAACTTAGTTAGGCTTCTTCTCTGAGAGAGGGCAGAGGAACAGGTGGTAAGCTCATCTCAAAAATCATCAAGAAAAAACTAATGTACTAATTGGACAAGTAAAGGCCAAGGAATTCTGTCCAGTGGCTCTAATTTGCGCATGGAATTCTATGACAAGAGATTTCCCAGCTTAAAGTCCCTCCTTAAGGACTCCATGCCCAGGATTTGTATGTACTGGTACTTAGAAATCCATTGACCATGACCAGGTTTGAGCCCACAACCGTAGATGTACTGACAGGCAAGGTACATCTACACCTCCCAGAGGTGTACAAATCTCGATTTTAGCTTGCCCATACCCGCTTGAACGCCAGGCAAGCAAGTTGCAAGTGTCGCAGCTAGCAAGTAGGCAGGTTTCTTTAGACCTGGATGGGTTGGGTTGAAGCCTACCCATGCTAGTCTGAATAAGCTTGCGACATTCCTATCGGCTAAACAACTGTAGTTGCTAAGTGTAGGTAATACTTTCTTGCTTTTCTACATGCTGGTAAAAGAAATTCATCATGTAGATAAAAAAAAGATGGATAAAGTATTAAAAATTGTTTTAGCGTCGTAACACATTTATTATTTTTACTATTGTTATTGTTATTGTTGATTTTTGTTATGTTTTCTCGAAAATGTTTGAAAATTTTTCCCATGCCGGACTAGTTAGTTACCTTTGTTCATTGATAATTCAAACTCTCCACATTTTAGTTTCTCCTCGGGGTAAAATTCTCCATTCTCCTTTTGCTTGCACTCTAAACATATCTGAAGTTCCTCAACTACGTTACTGCACAACTTACCAGTACACTGATATACACAGTTTCATATTCTTTCCGCCAGGCCTTGCAGTTTCAAGAAGCACCGTGAAACCCAGCAGGTTATGAAGAGCTTGTGGCTCGTAGTGACAGTATTTAATTTCATTGTTGCAATGAAGCTTGCTCTCTTGTCAAGCAAGTTAAAAGCTGTGGCTGGTTGAGTAAAAATAAATGGGTTGAGCCCTTTCGGTCCCATACACATAGGCCACATAATTGGGCCCATTGTGCCCACTGTGGCTGGTTGCAGAGTTAAAAAGGGGCAAGCATGCTAAAATCAGAATATGTACACCTCTGACACCACCACAGTTGACAACAACATGAAGGAAAAATAATTATTATAAGAAAATAATTACTTTCTTTACTATCTCTTCTGCTTAGAAAGAATATAATAATAATTCTAGCTGCCCTGTCCGAGGTTACCAGAAGATACAGCCTACCAAGATCAGTCTGTTAAAGACAATTTTACAAATACAATATCTAACAGTTTTACAACAAAAAAAACAAAAAATTGCATATATGCATAACAATTGAGAAGGTGTAGAAAAATGAAATTAATTGAAAATTATAAAGATAATCAGACAGAGACAGCCATAACCATTATTAAAAAGTTTATTGAAATTATATTTTTGAGTACAGATGGTTGTGGACTATGCAAGATTTGTAAAGAAATGTCCACTAGAATATGGGTGGAACCCAAAGCGTCTGAAGATACCCACCCACTGAAAATGTATAGCAGTACCTCGAGCACCAAAGAGTAGGCCAGTGACTTCCCACTGATGGACATTATATTTGTCGGCAAAATAGCCACAACCAGAGGCGCTGACTTGGTAATATTTCTGGGGGGGGGGGGGCAAGAACTGGATTTTCAACAGCTATACATAGGCCTTACATGATAAAATCTTAAGTCTTTGGGGGGGGGGGCAGAAAGTACCTTGCCCCCCTAAGTCGGCGCCTATGGCCACAACAAGGTCCATAGTGTTGTTGTTTTTCTCTGTTCACCTCTGGTTGATTATCTCCTTTCTCAAACCTTATTGTTGGATTCATGACATATCGTTTGTTGTTTGATCTATCAATGACTACAATGTCAACTCTTTTTGTACCCCCAGTTATTTTTGTGTTAGTAGTTACAGAGGTGAAAGATTACCGTACACTAACGTAGTCAACAAATTTCAACAAATTTTTCTGCCACATGAACAAAAAGAGGTTACTTCAACTAAATTCAACCTCCTGAATACGAAAGTGACAGTAAAAACTTCGTAACACCTAACTTTTTATGTGACAGAATGGAGGTGGATTCTTACAAAAGGAACAGAAAATTTCACTATATTAGCATATGATTTTAGTTATGTAATTAATATTCTTTTTAAATTATTTACTCTGTAGGCCTACATAAAATGCTTTAATCTTAAACGGAAGATAAGACACAGTAAAATAAACTAATACTTCTGTTTACAACTGGCCTACATTTCCATTTTTTTAAATGAAATTTTTAGTTTTTTTTCTAGTTATTTACTTTTTTATTTCACTAAGAAACTTGAAAATGGGGCAAAAACAAAGTAAAATAGCATTAGAAAATTAATGTAGCAGTAAACTGTAAAGTTCTCATCTTGTAGAAGCCTCTAGATTCAGGGGCCAATAAATCTCCCGTCTTTTACTTCTGCATCACTGAGTATTGGAAACTGGCTTCTAAAGTAGCTTTCTCCATTTTTGTCCATAGTCCTAACCAAGTTCTTAATTAGCCCTAGTAGCACAGATCGTTGGGCCAATGTTGGGAAATGATCGCCATGTTTTGTTGGTCAACGGTTATGAATGTCCGTCGGGGTTCCGTTGCCAAGGAGCGTTTTTTCCAACCAATTGCCAACTGTAGCCAACCAATATACAACAAAATCCCAACAGTAGGGAGACATCTATTAGGTAATGGTGGAACTACAAGCAGTGCAGAGACATCTGGCGGAAATACTAGAAGCACAGAAAATTTAATTTTTTATTTTCCCTTTCATCCCTTTTCTCCTCTCTTCCTCCTCTTTTCCCTATTACCTCCCTTCTCTCCTTCACCCTACCTACCTATTCCTATCGTATAAAATTCGCACCTATGGGGATTCGATCTCGAGACCGCTAGTGTTATAGTCTATCGATTTAACCACTACGCCATTAGTGATCGTTGCAACAAAAATTGAGAATTCTTCTAGCCTATTTACTACAGAGATGTGTAATACATGATAAATAGTAAGAAGGATATACATCTCATATTTTGAATATTTGATGTGAATATATGATAACGTTATTTTCAGAGAACAAATAAAGGGCCCTAATATTAATAGAAGTAAAAACACCATTCGGATTCTTCAACATATCAAGATGGCGAATAACCTTTGTATCTTCATCGTCTACGTGATGACCTACGAAGTACGCCGGAAATTGCCGAAGACTGGCAGGAAGAGGTGGAGAAGTAAATTTTTAGCATGTAACGCGCACAAAGAGCTCGAATAATTAATGAATTAACACTGTTTTATTTTATAGGAAATGAAAATTTAACGCTTATAATGTTATTTCAACACTTTTTAATTTTAACATAAATGCGATTATATTTCAACGAAATGTATTGCTGGGCCAACAATCCTGTTGGTTGGTAACGCCAACAGAGGCTTAGCCAACGAAATGTATTGTTGGGGCAACAGCCCTATTGGTTGGAAACGCCAACAGTAGGACAAGCGCGCGACCCAGCCAAAAAATCCGTTGGCAAAACCGAGGGAATTACAACCAACCTTTTCCCAACATATCCCTTCCATGCCAACCAAATCCCTCCGTTGGGCCAACGAAGTGTGCTACTAGGGAGGCTAAACTTTTATAATCAGAGGAGGTAGCAGTACAGTATGGTTTGGGTATACTATTGGATCATACTTGACACTGGGTTGTCTTGGCATATGAGTTTCTCTTAGAAGCCTTATCCCTACTATCCCATAGGCATAAAAAACAACAGTAGGCTGCTTTGTAAATCTCCCTTGTAGTCCTAATAAGATGGCAGTGACCTTCAAATCTCCACAAATTTTCCATACGAGAACAGTCCAAAAAGTAAGCTTCCTTGGGACTGTTTACCAAAACAAAACACAATTTCGTGAAAATATTTATTGCAACAGTTACAGTAAGTGTTCAGCTATTTTTCAACGTATTTACCACGAGAATTGAAACATTTGTCAAACCTTGGGACCAACTTTCGAACACTTCTGTCATAGAAGTTTGCTGCCTGGGATTTGAATCATTGTGGGATAACCTCCATTCCTCCGTCAAACTCTACCATTCTCTGTCATTCACTGTCCTTTCTAGAGGGGTAGGAAAAGATGAAAATCTCTGGGTGCATGGTCCGAGCTGTAGGGTGGAGGCTTCAAAACCTCCCTGCAAGTCTCCTGCAAAAAGTTCGGATAGGAGATGTTTCAAAATGCACCCTACAGCCCGGACCTCACTCCAAGTGATTTCCATCTTTTCCTACACCTCAATAAATGACAGAGAAGCCGAGATGATTGTCACACAGTGGTTCAAATCCCAGGCGGCAGACTTTTACGACACATGTATCCAACAGTTGGTCCCACATTATGACAAATGTCTCAATTCTGGTGGCAAGTGTTGAAAAATAGCTGAACACTTGCTGTACCTGTTGCAATAAATATTTCCATTAAATTGTGTTTTGTTTCTGTAAACAGCCCCAGGAAAACTTACTTTGTGGTCGGCCCTCATAGTTGCTGTAATTAATCGTATCTTACAGAAAGTCATACATCCGAATGTTTCCTTCAATTCTACTGAATGTCACCGCTGGAATTCCCATTGTGAAGCAACACTGCTTTGAGGCTTAGCTTAGAAGAGTCAATAAACAAATCATCTCTTCTGGAATGTGTAGAAATCCTAGCTCATTGGGACCAGGGATCGAATCTTGGTGAATTCATGTGAAATTTGTGGTGGACAAAAGCAGGTTTTTTTTTTTCAGCATGCTCCATTTTTCTTTACCATATTTTATTCCAATGTTGCTCCAATAAAGGAATTACTAAGGCCTAGCTTAATTATTAAACTATCTATATCTATGCATGCACAAAGGGAATTTTTCATAGGCTAGTAACTGGAAAACTGTTCATATGTCTTTCTGAAAACTGATATTCTGATATTGGGAGCTGGTAATTTCCATCGTTGCAGTCACAATCCCAGCACCTCATGCTGCTGATTTATAGGCACACAGTTCAGTAAACTTCGATTTTGCCAATTTTTACTTGTCTTTAAACGTATTTTAATGATTAATAAGAAAATGGATGGTGATGGAACATTTTCACGTTTATATTCGTTATTAGCTCATAAAACTTGACCTAATGTGTTTATTTTCATCTATGTGCCAAAAACCTTGTTAACTTGTGTTATTGTACATCAATCATATGTTCTTAGAAACGAGAGAACAGAATTTGAAGCTCCAACAAAGATATCTAAGACAACCTTTATCCTCTACACTTCTGTTCATATAAACCCACTTGCTCAAGAATGTGTTGTAAGGTGGTAGTAATCAGAAATGCATTTCCATGGTATTTGAAATGAGATGTTCACACTGCTTTATACTAGCTGAAATTAAAATTCATAAGTAAACTGTAAAACTATATTCAGAAATGATAACCTTCCCATGGTTTCATTCCACGTTAGAGGTTGCCTTCAGGCAGAACACTCATCATCATCATCATTATTATACCCTAGAAAGAATATCAGAAAGGAAACTGCAAGTTATATTTCATTATCACAGTGAGTTGTACTGAAAGACTGACATACTCAACATGTAAAAATAATCAACTGTTACAGGTACACCATCTCAATTTTTTTTAGAATAACTATTTAAAAAAAAAAAAAGTATATATAAGCTTAATGATTATTTAAAAAGGCAGAATATACCAGTACCATCCAGTAGCAGAACTACGCTCATGCTAGCGGATATTTAGAAGATCTAACCTTATTGTCTTTTACAGATCAACTCTAATCATCCAATTTTCTATTCTGCAAGGACATGTTCTTTGGAGCTGTCACCACTGGAAGGTTATTCTGTAAAGTTTTTGCAATTTTCAAGCTAACTTCACTCTAACAAACTGGAAGGGCATAAACAACAAGAATATCGCAACAAAACTGGAACAACAACACTAGGTTGCTCTACTTCCTGTAAGGTAAGGTAAGGTAAGATTTTTACATCTTGGAAAAAGTACTGCTGTCATTTATTAGGGTGTCAATTCATCCCACTTTTCTTGGGATGGTTCAGTTTTTTGGCAAAATGCCCGCTGTCCCAAAAGTTTTGTTGGGACGCTCAAATATCCTGCTTTCATGTGATTCCTATTGGCTAGTGCCTTTTACGCTACATTAATGAAAGTTGCAATAGCAAAGGCCTTGTTCATTGTCAAAACACAGTTTAATGGGATATATTATGCTGACTTTTATGACAAAATATTGGAAGGTAAGGCACTTCTTCATAAAATTCATCAAAGTGAGAAGTCCAGTGACAATGGGGCATCTACTTCTACAAATAATGTATCTACGTAGGTCTGCAGAAGGAATTTAAGAAGTCATTTAGAAGTGCACTTCAGTTTAAAATTCCAATGCATTTACACTAAACATGCACTTATGTTCTTCACAATGCTGTTTTTTAATGTAATGATATCACCAGCACAATACATAGAAACAAAATTTATCCAACAGGCATTTTACATGCACGGTGTAACCAAAGCGTGACAATGGAGATAAGGTGAATTACTGCTTTGTGTTTGTTTATTTTTGCCGGTAGTAGTTAAAGAATGTTTGCTATGACAATGAATGCAGTAGTGATTAGTGTTCTGTGCACATTCTGTGGTAGTCTGTTGATGTATTTTACAGAGAGTGGGTGTTTTTAAAATGATCAATAACATGGATAAATATTTAATAAAGAAGCGAAAAGTGATAGATCCTGAAACATCGGGTAATGGGGCCAATGGGGCTATATCTTCATCTGAACAGGTAAATGTTCCAATAGTGGCAGGGACAAGTGTCAGTGAAACATATACTGATAGTGGAAATTGTGATATTAAGATGTGTGGTAGCCTAATTGGAGGATGTATAGATGAAGTGAGATTCGAGAAATGGAAAATGAATCTACCTTGGCTTTCAGCAAACAGTTCCAGAGGGGTTATATGCTTGTATTGCTCAGAAATTCAAAATCATGGTGCTCTTAAAGACAGTAAAATGCACATAGAAACAGCTTTTATCAAAGGGTTGAGTGCATACAACAATTAAAAGTTAAATGATAAAATTAGAGATCATGGAAGGAGTAAGTTTCATTTAAAGTGCCAATCGATTTTGAATGAAAGGGAAAATGAAGCAATAATAAAGCTCTATCTGAAGGTTTCAGAAAATGGGAAGAAAAAATCTAGAGAAATTATAAGTGACCACACGTGTTTTCAGAACAGCTTATCTCATTTGTAAAGAAAACGAGCCATTCTTGCGTTTCAAAAATGTCTATGAATTGCAAGCTTTGAATGGATTAGATATTGGAAGCATGCTTCATTCAGATCACACTTGTGCAAATATCATACATTTCATTAGTAAACATATGTCATCTCTCCTATCAAAGTACATCATTTCCCAATTCCTGTTGTTTTTTTGGTTGACGAAAGCACTAATGTAGCAGATAAATCCTGCTTAATTGTCTATGTTCATTGCCTCTACAATGGTTCACCGTGCAACTATTTTTATGACATAGTAGAATTAAAGTCATTAACAGGAGAAGCCTTCGCTGACAGTATCATATCTTGTTTTATTAGTAACAGTATTTCTGAAGGTTTTTATCAAAGCATTGATAGGATTTGCATCGGATGGAGCTGCAAATTTGCAAGGTATTTACAAAGGATCAGCTACATACGTTCATAATAAATATAATCCTGATATTGTAGTTATACATTGTTTGAATCATAAACTGGAACTTGCAGTACATGATGTAACAGATAACATGTCCAGAGTGCTCTATTTCAAGTCTTTCATGAACGCATTGTATGCACATTTTTTTGCAAGCCTGAAAAAACAAAGTGAATTGACTGAAATTGCCATGAAATTAGGACTAGAATTTAAAAAAATTGGAAGGATATTTGAAACTCGTTAGGTGGCATTGTCATGCACTACTGTAGCAGCTGTGATGTCTAGTTATCCAACACTTATTCAGTATTTTAAAAATGGAGAAAATGATCAATTATTGCCTTCACTTAGCAGAGTAAAATTTTGTGGATTCCTCCAGAAAATGTCTTCATAGAATTTCATCATGGAAATAGTTCTATTTAGGGATGTTCCGGAAACAATAAAGTCACTTTCCCTGTATCTGTAGTGTTGAAAATCTGATGCTAAATAACTGCATCTTCAGAAATAAAACTTTGCATTGATACATCGACTACAATGAGAGATGAAAGAAATGAATGAAAATAAATGGGTCAGGCCCTTTCAGTCCCATGCATGACGCCACATAATTGGGTCCAATGTGCCCCTCTTGCTGGAGAACTCATTCAAGTTTTGTTGCCTTCAATGAGGACAGGATTGATATTGGATTCATTCTCCTTATGTCATCTGGTCTCAGTTTATTTGAGCCCAAGAGAAAATGTCTGATTGTAGACAAAGCTTCACAATCACCACACAATATATGTAGAGAAGACTCGTCTTCTCTATCATGCTTCTTCACATGTAGGCGTTTTTTAATAAATTACCAAAATCTATTAAATCATTAGTACAAAATAAATTAAAATTAAAAAACACACTAATGAAATACCTAACACAGAAAGCGTATTATAAAGTAGAGGAATTTTTGGAGGACAACCATTAAGGAAATTCACTATGATATCAAGTGTGTGAATATGTGAGTAGTAAATTAAACTGCAAAATGGTTAAATGTATTGGGTGTGAGTAAATGAAGACACCATCTTTTAGTTATGTATCTATTTTAAACTTAGGAAGTAAGAGTATGACTTTGTTCACTTGCATGTCGACAAACGAATAATTGTATATATGGGAACGTGGTGATTTTTTATGTTTTTCTATATACGTTTTAGTAGGGACTGACTTAGTCCATTTGTGTATTCTACACTGTATTGGACAGAAATAAATTATTATTATTATTATTATTATTATTATTATAAGGTGTTGTGTCCTGTTAGTAGGCCAACTACACCTCAATGAAAGAAAGAAGTGGCGTTCATCTTCAAGCAGCCCAAGTGGAATTTTCAGCAACAAAAACATTCAAAGGTCACCCACCCTATCTCCAAACCTTTGAACACTGCTGAAAAATCATTCACAAATTTTAAGCAACAATTTCTTCAAGGATTAGTGGATAATATGACCACGATATTTTCAAGTGCTAGTTCATTTGTTAAAGACTGTGAAGTTTTAAACAAAATGTGATGAACACAGGAATAAAATGAATTTATTATTATTTGGTGATGAAAAAATCGAGGCCTTATGTGTGACTTCAAAATTAGAGCCTTCAAATACTGATGCTTCTATTGTTATGAAAATTTTCAAAGAATTTCGCCAGTTCAAGAAGTGAAGGAAAGCGTATTTATTGGTGAAACATAAAAAGGAACTGATCCAAAGAATAAAAGTAATACCAGTGTCATCTGCAGAATGTGAAAGGGGTTTCAGTGTCAAGAATAACACTAACTAAATTAAAGAATTGGATGCAAATAAAACACTAGTGTTTGTGATGTTTGCGAACATTAATGTGCCATGTTCGAAAGATTTTTCCCTTCGAAAGATTTGCAGTACAGTGGAAAAGGGCTGGACGTCATTCTGCAAAAGACACTCCTCACAGGAAAGAGTTTTCCAGCATTTTGTGACATCAAAGCAAACTGTTCCTGTAAATTCAGTGAGTGATTCTTATTATTAAAGAATATGCCTATTTATATCTGTTCAAAAAGTTTTCTTTTCAACTGTCTGGTATTACAACAACATTTATTTTTATATGAAGCAAATATAATATTATATTAATACACTCGACCCACATTTAATTTCCCCCTCGTGAAAATGTTTGATTTGAACCCTGCATATAAGGACATCTTGACTAGCTTCATGGTCTAGTGATCAGAGCTTCTGACTGCTTTCATGTGGTTTTGAACGTATCTCCCAGTCCAGCCAAGGGTAATTTTATCTTTCATAGATAAATAGGTTCCCCTGGCCTTCACAGTCTAGTTAATAGGTTAGGATTTAAGTATAAAGACATTCATATACTGTATCATGCCTCATTTCATCTCATGGAATAATGTAGCCATGCCTAAAAGGAGTATCAGCTGGAAAAATGAGTCTACACATTCACCATAAATCCTCAGAGAATAGTGACTAATTTTTCCTTCAATGTGAGAATATATTTTAAGAATCAAGAGTCACATTTGGGATGAATTCACAAAGTCAAGATATTACATTTAGATCACAGGGTAATGTGCACTCTTTATCCCTCATCCGTTTTTAAAATAAATGTATTGCATCCATAAGGAATAGCTACAAATTAGGCCTGTGACCATCACTGGTGTGCCAGAAATTTTGTCCTGCAAATCTATAGACATGAGCTTGTGGCTTTTATGAACACATAAATGCTATTGACCTGTTGGTTGGATCAAATATGCTACCTTCATCACAGAGAGCCAGTTCCAAATTTATTTGATTCATCTGGTTCATCCAGAAAGTAAGTTCCGACTGCTGATAAAGAAAACAAAAGTAACAATAAGAAACAAATATTTATTGCAGTATTAACAGAGATTCACAGGCAACTTCTCTACATAGTAGCCACAGTTATTGAGGCATTTATCGTACCACTGTACCAACAATTGTATGCCCCTGTCATAGGGCTCTGCCAGCATCAAATCACTGCTGTCTGTACGTCAGTGTTGTTGTGGAAATGTTTTCCTCCCAGAAAACGTTTCATGAGATGGAAGAGATGGAAGTCATTTGGAATGAGGCCAGGGCTGTATGGTGGATAGTCGAAGATCTCCCATCCAAACTGAAGCAATTGATTCTATGTGGCATTGGCTGTATGGGGCCGTGCATTGTCACGCAAAAGCATAATGCCTCTTATCAGCATTCCGCATCTCTTGTTCTGGATTTCCCTCCTCAGCGTTTGCAATGTTTGACAACAATAAACAGCATTTACAGACTCCCCTTGCAGTGAAACTAGCTCAGGAGGACACCATGTTGATTCCAGAAAACAGTGCACAAAATTTTTTACACAGAGACTGTCTTCTTGAATTTGATCTTCACAGATGAACCACTACCATTAATGCATGGATTGTATTGTTTTTGGTGTGGCATGCAATGCCCATGTTTCATCCCCAGTGATATCGTCAAGAGACTCATCACCTTTCTTTGCATACCGCTGGAGGAATGTCAATGCTGTAGCCAGTCGTTTGATTTTGTGGTCATCTGTCAGCTGTTTTGGCACACATCTTGCACATGCTTTCTGAAATGAAAGGCACCAGGTGAAAATTTCATGCAGCAATGAGTAAGACATCTGGAGGAATTGACCAGAATTCCAAAATTGTGAAAAGCCGGATCTCCAAAATTGCTTGCACAGTTTCCATCAGTTCTGGCATCACAAGGGACAGTCAGCCAGTGCAGTCTTCATTGTGCACATTGGTATGGTCTTCAGTGCACTGTCTGCACCATTGTATGACCATACTGCCACTCATAATGTTGTATCCATACACATGGCACGATTGGTGGTGGATCTCTGCTGTAGACTGCTTCTGAGTGTGCAGAAATCTGATAACTGAACTGCTGTTGGTGGGAGATAATATCAGTGCAGTCACTTTCTTCCAGTGCTGTGCAACAATGACTGGCATTACAAGACTGAACCACACTGCATTGTTCTCACATAACCTCTCTCTACGGCTACGCATGTGAATGGGCATCCGACTAGCCATGTTCTACCCCAATACAATCGGAACTTACTTTTTGGATGATCTTGTATATGAGTATAACAAAGCAAAATTGAAAGTAAAAGACATGAGAGCTTACGAAGAATGAACTGTGAGTCAGAACCACCTCAATAATCCTACAACTCGAATTTGGAGACTACTACTCGTTTGGGTAGGCCTATGTATTAGATCAACTTAAATGTTATGGATAAAGACTAGGATAATATGGATATGGTAACAAAATAAAAACGTTCTTTTTTTAACTGGGCCGAAAATATTAAAAGAAAGTAAATCATTTTTCAACAATATATAGGCCTACATACTGCACATATAATCCAAATTAATCAGACTTTTTACTGTAAATAGATTATTGGACAACACTCACCAATGTTTGTTGATCCCTTTGTGAAGCCGTTGTCAATAGTTGCTTAATCTTGCGTGAAGCATTCGTCTTCTTAATAAAATAATAAAACACACACATTATATAAAACGTAAACACTAAAAATTGCAACTTCACAACAGGAATCACATCACAACGTTTCACGAGACCAGAAAAACGACTCGCGTTTTCAAGTGACTATTAGCGACGAGACGATCACAAAGGCTTCGCGACCGAACATCTCGTCGCTAATAGTCACTTGAAAACGCGAGTCGTTTTTCTGGTCTCGTGAAACGTTGTGATGTGATTCCTGTTGTGAAGTTGCAATTTTTAGTGTTTACGTTTTATATAATGTGTGTGTTTTATTATTTTATTAAGAAGACGAATGCTTCACGCAAGATTAAGCAACTATTGACAACGGCTTCACAAAGGGATCAACAAACATTGGTGAGTGTTGCCCAATAATCTATTTACAGTACATATCATTCCTCACCATAAGAAGAAGAATGTCATTCAGGAATATAATCAGACTTTATTTAAGAATGCTTATTTTCTTTGTCTCCAGGATCATCACAAGAAGAAGTTAAGGAAGTAAACAAATAAATTAAATAAAAATGTATCAGTGTATCTTAAACATCATGAAGAAGAGTCAAGTCACTGAAACTAATATTGTAATGTATGTATGTTGTTCTTGTTGTATGTAGAGAGAAATGTCAAATTTTACTATAACATGGGCTTGCCAATAAAGATGTTTGCTGCTCATGTTGTATGTACAACAATATGCCCTATTTGTACTGTAATGCAGGCTACAACATTTGTAATGGATGTGTTGTGCTGATGTATGTAGAACGAAATTGCCCAATATTTACTGTGACGCAGGCTATGACATTTGTAGTGTCATGTTATATGTGTTGTTATGCTACATGTAGAAAGATGTCTGATTTGTACTACAATGTGGGCTTGCCAATAAAGATGTTTGCTGCTCATGTTGTATACATAGAATGAGATGCCCAATTTGTACTGTGATGCAGGCTATGATATTTGTAATGCATGTGTTGTGCTGATGTATGTAGAACAAATTGCCCAATATTTACTGTGATGTGGGCTATGACATTTGTAATGCCATGTTATATGTGTTGTTTATGTAATATGTAGGAAGAGATGTCTTATTTGTACTACAATGTGGGCTTGCCAATAAAGATGTATGCTGCTCATGTTGTATACATAGAACGATATGCCCAATTTATACTGTAATGCAGGCTTAGGGATGTGGGCTTGCCAATAAAGATGTATGCTGCTCATGTTGTATAGAACGAGATGCCCAATTTATACTGTAATGCAGGCTTTGACATTTGTAATGGATATGTATTCTTGTTATGTGTAGAAGATGTTTGATTTGTACTGTAATGCAAATTTGACATTTGTAATGGATGAGGGTTGCTCTTGTATGTAGAACGATATCCCGATACCGTAATGTGAACTTGACATTTGTAATGGTTGTGTGTTCCTTATGCTGTAAGATGTCTGATTTGTACTACAATGTGGGCTTGCCAATAAAGATGAATGCTGCTCATATTGTATACGTAAAACGAAATGCCCAATTTATACTGTAATGTGGGCTATGACATTTGTAAAGGATGTGTGTTGGTCATGTTGTATGTAGAACGAGATGCCCAATTAGTATTGTAATGCGGGCTATGACATTTATAATGAATGTGTGGTGCTCATGTTGTATGTAGAATGAGATGCCCAATTTGTACTGTATTGCGGGCTTTGACATTTATAATGGATGTGTGGTGCTCAGGTTGTATGTAGAGTGAGATGCCCAATTTGTACTGTTGTGCAGGCTATGACATTTATAGTGGATGTGTTGTGCTCATATTGTATATAGAACATGATGCCCAATTTATACTGTAATGTGGGCTATGACATTTGTAA
Source organism: Ectobius pallidus (assembly GCA_964059195.1). Classification (NCBI taxonomy): domain Eukaryota; kingdom Metazoa; phylum Arthropoda; class Insecta; order Blattodea; family Ectobiidae; genus Ectobius; species Ectobius pallidus. The sequence goes on along the minus strand of CAXKWD010000003.1, from coordinate 185,932,111 downwards.
TGGATGTGTGTTGGTCATGTTGTATGTAGAACGAGATGCCCAATTAGTATTGTAATGCGGGCTATGACATTTATAATGAATGTGTGGTGCTCATGTTGTATGTAGAATGAGATGCCCAATTTGTACTGTAATGCGAACTTGACATTTGTAATGGATGTGTTCTGATCATGTTGTATGTAGAACAAGATGTCTGATTTTACTACAATGTGGGTTTGCCAATAAAGATGTAGGCTGCTCATGTTGTATGAAGAATGAGATGTGTAATTTGTACTGTAATGCGAGCTCGACAATTGTAATGGATGTGTGTTGCTCATGTTGTATGTAGAACGAGATTTCTGATATTTACTGTAATGTACTGTAGATTAATGCAAGCTTTATATTTGTAATGAATGAGTGCTACTCATGTTATACGTTGAATGAAATGCCCAATTTGTACTGTAATGCAGGTTATGACATTTGTAATGGATGTGTGGTGCTCATATTGGCATGTACATGAGATACCTAATTTTTAGTATAATGTGAAAAATGAAGTTTCAACATATGTCTACTGCTGCAATTTGTTGGAATGGATGTTTTATAACACTACAACAGTGCTCTTGGATGTTTGCTTTAATTGGGTTGTACCGCCTGAAATGCATCCATCATGGGATGTGGACAATTTTAATATTGAGAAAGCTTAAAAGTTTTCATCCATGATCTTTAAAACACAATGTAAGTGTACTTGTATGCACTTCCTTTGATATTATAATAAGGATTTATATCCACAACTTAAAAGAAAATAAATGGTGCAAAAATATGTTGCACAAACTTTCTCGCATTTACGTGTTAAAGGCTAGCGCAGAAAAAAGTAAATTATAGAATCAATTAAATTTTACTTATTATATTTTCATAAAACTAACAACTATCTAGAACAGAAAGCATCAGGGTCGATCTTTTTGTTCAATGCTTTTACCGCAAAATAATAATAATAATAATAATAATAATAATAATGATAATAAAACCAACAACTTGGGGTTTGCATGGTTTCCTCAATCTTTTAAAGGCAAAAATGCAGGATACATTGAGATAGAGCCGAACAATAGAAGCAAATGCTGCACGAATGAGTTTATTACAAGAGCCTACTGGTCAATTTGGGTGGTCACGAAATTTGATTTGAACCCAGGACCTCTACCTATTACCCTATAACACCTCGTTTTAATTGATTTTGGTGTGTTCATTTGACTTTGGTAAACTGACTACATTTCACAACAATAATTAGATTATAGTATTCTTGTTACTATGGGCAACAGAAGAATATTAATATTTTAATCAAAATGTATGTTCTGAAATTTGCATTTAAGTCATGTTATTTCGTTTTATCTTGATACCTATTAATTTTATACAGAAATGTATTTAACAAAAAATATTCTTTTTAATTTTCTCTACAACTTGAATGTGCTAAGTTTCCATGTTTTGCCCAATGTAATGGAGATAGCCTAAAAAATTTGAAAATGGATAGGAATAAAGTACCCTCTACATAATTATTTTCAGAAAAACGGAAATAGCCATTTTGTTAGTCATATATAAGAGTTTCCAATTTTGAATTTTAACTTAAATCGTTAGAGCCAATTCAAAAAAATCAAACTTTAAAAAAAATCATTAAAAGTCCCCTTAATATTACAGATGTAAAACTCAAATTCTGGGCAGTTAAATAAAATTCCAGAAAAGCCTTAATTCAAAAAATGAAACAAATACAATGAACTGTTTACCCGCTGTGCTTGTCTACAGACAGATGGACAGACAGACAGACGTCATTCCAAAATCACTTTTCTCGGGTTCTAGGCATCGTGAAACATGAATTTCCGGTGTTATCTCGATTTCGATTTTTGTCACGATCACAATACTTTCTCTATACTACGTATATGCGAGAAACTAAAACTAACAAACTAAAATCATGTCCAAATTGCTCCTTGCAAACAATTTTTGCCCTATTGTCTTGCCTTTTAGTATAGATGCGATGTAAGTCATGGCATTTTTTTTTAATAATGTGGGATCATTTTGTAATTTTAAAATATACAAATTAAAAGGCAGGGTATGGAAAGTATATACATATAATGCAGATGCTACTAGATTTCTTTCTTCGCATGTTCAAATTGCTCCTTGCAAACAATTTTTGCCTTATTGTCTTGCCTTTTAGTATAGATGCGATGTAAGTCATGGCATTTTTTTTAATAATGTGGGATCATTTTGTAATTTTTAAATATACAAATTAAAAGGCAGGGTATGGAAAGTATATATATAATGCAGATGCTACTAGATTTCTTTCTTCGCATTTTTTTCAAGTTGTTATGCACTTATTCCGGAACATTTATTTGGTGTCTTATTTTTTCTGGCCCTATGACCTATCCTCAAAACTGAAAACCGGCATTTATTTTTTGTTAGATTATTGCGTTTTTCTTCTAAGTTCATCTGCTGAGCGTCAGCCGCGGTGGTCTGCGGGTAGCGTGCCCGCCTCTAGATCCGCAGGTCGCGGGATCAAACCCGGCTGCGGTAGATGGATTTTTCCGGACGTAAAAATCCGGGCACGGAGTCCACGGGAGGGACTTTAAGCTGGGGGGGCGTGTCGTAGATTTACGGCACGTTAAAGAACTCCAAGCCTAAATTAGAGCCTCTGGACAAAATTTTCCGGCCTTTCACGTCCAAGTAGTATCTTAGTTTCCTGTGGAGTTGTGAGGTGATGGGCTTACCACTCTGCCCTCTCTCGTAAAATAAGCGTAACAAAATTCACATAGGTATCAGAAACCTCCAATTGGAGGCCCTTCGCCCCGACACTGAGGATATAGGACAGAGTCAGTCAGTCATCTGCTGAGCAGCCTGGCAATCCTGACTTTCATGTAGTTTATCTTCACAGTTAGGCAGAAAACAGAGGATTTTCCATGGGTAGAAGTTTATTTTCTGAATCTTCCTTCTTGAACCTTTCTTGCATTCTTGTATCCGTTTTCTGAATCTTTCTTTCTGGACCAATACTCACTTCTATCTTTCTGAATCAATACCGGATTCTTCTGTCAGTCCATCATTCTTTTTTCTCGTTATTTACGTAACTAAGAAAGGCCCCAAGTTTACCATCTGTCCATTACCAAAATCAGCCCTTGTGGATGACTGATTTCTGATCCAGGTCCTTAAAATCTCCTCCAGTAAACAGGATTCTACAAGTGGAAATAGGATAGTTCAAAACTTCTCTCTTGTCACCCCCATGGACTCTAAAAGTTCTTAACTGACATTCTAATTTATCATACAAAACAGTCATTCCTGTACTTTTCTTATGGGATACATTTTGTATGACTAGCCCAATAACTTTGCTCTAACAAAATATTCGGTTAACAAATCCTCCCAACCAGATTGGTTATTTTTGCTTTCTATTACCTACAGATAATCTTCAGCAGTAGCAGGGAAACAATTCTCTAGCCCTACTGCCAGGTTTAGTGCATTGAATCAACTACTGAAATTTATCCTTTGATTCTAAGTTGTTATTTTCATGAATTCTTTTAAACATGCTCCAAAAACCTAACCAAGCTCATCTGCTGAGCAGCCTGGCAATCCTGACTTTCATGCAGTTTATCTTCGAACTTGGCAGAAAACAAAGAATTTCCCATGGGTAGAAGTTCATGCAAGCCCACATTGTAGTACAAATCAGAATCTCGTTCTACATACAACATAAACAACACATATAACATGACATTACAAATGTCATGCATTGCTTTCAATTTGAGGACGAGCTCTGTAACTATGCAACGTAAAAAACTATTTTCATCTCATATTTTAGAAAATTGAATTTACTTTTAAAAAGCTATGAAAGGGGGTTTCCAACAAACGCATAGTTAGGAGATATTGTCAAAAAACCGAAAAATGTCCGAAAAATCGCATTTTTTCCGACTGCCATTCAGCGAGTACAGGTTTATGAGGGTTGCAAATCTGGATTTGTAGTCCCAGTATTGGTCCGAAATACCTCTCCAAAAATGATTAATACCGGTACTCCATTTAATGTAAGTTCACGCATTTTTTGTGTAACATTTGACTGGGCTAAATGACCTATAATACAAGTAAAATTCTAGGTAAATTGAAAATTCTTTGAAATTAAGTAGCCTATTAGCGTATGGTGCATTTTCGGTACATTTTAGATGTGCAAACATATGCAGTGAGATCTCTTATTGTTCGTGCCATTTTAAGAAGACCTCGTCACAACTATCTACAAAAGAATATAATAGCATTGTTCTTTAATCCGAAAATCTGCACCAACGCCGATACCGACAAAGAACAGATGGTCTTGTAGTAGCGTGGTTTCCCCAGTGTTGCCGCTGTCATTCACCACTTCAAGTGAAGTAACGGTACTGTGGTACATATTTGACAACATTGCACTGGACTGCAGACAAGTGTAAATACTCCTAATTATCTTTCTATTTTCTGATTGACAGGTCGAAGAGGTTTAGGGTGGCAGCAGGTAGAGGGAGTTCTTGGAAAAATTCTTTATATACAGAATTCTTTATATAGAATTTATCAAATGCAAATCAGTTCCCATGGCAACATATTGTTTTACGCTTTTCATATACGACTTTGGAATTTGCAATAGGCCTACAGTTAGCCATGACAAATAACACTTCCCACATATTCCTTCACATACGCTTATCAAACTAGAACTTTGTTTTTCCGCAAGCCCTGCTTAATGAATAGAACTGGAGCTTAACTAGGAAATCATTGACGACGCATGCTACACACAGTCTTTCCATTGCAAGAACACGAAGCGACATGATTCCACGTATCGAACAGTGCCTCGTTATCGGTGCGGCTTTTACCGTGCGACATGAACTGGAATAATGAAAAACCACGTCATTTATTGAAGATCACCATAGTTCACCCGAATTATGGAACAACAAAATTAGTAATTATAATCACATTAGAATTAAAAATGATAAGTTAAAGCAGTAAAGGCTAGTTTACAACGAAATTAGGTTTCGTAACTAAGTTTCGCAATTGTTTTTGAAGTAAAACTTCTTTAGTGGCGGTAGAGGGTAAATCGCGAAAATCAGTCACACTAAAACCGTCACGAAATCAGTCACACTAAAACCAACTTGTTTCGGTGCGGACTGCACAGAAAACAATCAACTCAATGATTAGGAGTAATCAAAGGAAATTTTTCAGACCTTACTACCTCAATGGCAATAGACAATTCCTAAGCAATCTAAAGGTATATTATCTATTTTATGGAACCCGGAGGTTCATTACCGCGCAAATCCAAAATTAAAAATTAAAAAATACAAATTTCCAAAATTTAAAAAAACAAAATTAAAAATTATAACATCCAAAAATTCAAAATTTAATAAATAATAAAATAAAAAATTTAAAAATCCAAAAATTAAAAAATTAAAAAAATAAAAAAATAAACAATTCAAAGATCGAAAATTTAAAAAATCCAAAATTAAAAATTCAAAGATCCAAAATTAAAAAGTCCAAAATCCAAAATTAAAAAGTCCAAAAACCCAATATTAAAAGATCCGATAATGCAAAATTGAAAAAATCCTATAATCAAAAATTGAAAAAATAAAATAAAGTTTTACTTCTGTCGCGTGGCGTTCCACGCACTCTTTTTTTTTTTACTTGAATGAGCAACAGCGAGATGTACTGGCGACAATGAGTTACGACACTACGCATTTTCGGATGATTCCAACTTTTCACAAAACTATAACAGTAATTTTTATATTTTACGCATACTTAGCTTCTTGGCATTTCATAAAATGAAGTGGGGAAGTGAGGAAACTGCGAAATGCCTGGATTCATACGCATTTCAAACGTGTACGTGAGATTTCAACAACTTGAAGTTCAGAAATAAGATGAAACGTGCGGTTGCATTGGAATTAGTTTTAAAGAAAATGGGTGCAATTAGTTTCGCGAAATCACTTTTATGAAAGTGGTTACAAAACCTAATGTCATCATGTAAACTAGCCTTTAGCGAGTAGGTCAATTGTACGGTGGCTGAGATTAAAAAAAGAAAGAAAATCAAGAACTTGCGATCAGAATTTATCGTGAGCGAAAAAAAACTACAATAAAAAAAGAGTGGCTCATCTCCCTTACAAAAAAGTACACGTGCCGTTAGTAAAACCATCACAATACAAGCCTTTATCGAAGACCGTAACCAAGGCCCCCAGTTTGTGGCGGCTTTAACAGGACAAATATTCCGTCCCCATAACAACCAACACATGCGAATCACTTTCTAAAATATAATATCTATCTTCTATATTGTATATACATAATATTTTCAGCTAATATCTCAATTAATATAATTAAATTGATATAAATAATCATCGTGAAAAAAATAGCATGCAATACTCGTTCCGTAAGCGCATAACGGACCTGGGAAATTGAAAAAACTCTTTCCTCGATCCGTATGCACCGCTTACGGCACTAGTATCGCAATATACTATTGTGGCACATAGTCGCACACCTATAATCAGGCAACACTAGGAAACAAGTTCAGCGTAGCCACAGTGGAATTGCGCCTTAAGGGTTTCGACTTTATAGAAATGTTTGGGATAGATCTAGGTACGTCCTAGGAGAGTCGAATGGGGCCGGCGCGATTCTGCATACCAAGCAGACAACCCGAGTTTGATTCCCGCTGAGGACAAATTTTCCTCTACTTAATATTATAACCTTCGCGGCTTATATTTGCTTTGATTTGCGTTAAACTTTGTTCAAATCCAAAGAAAACTCTAAAACACGAAGTAGCATATGAGGTAGAAGTACAACCAGGGTAGAGACATGGGGAAACCTCATTAAGGTGGAGTCATTTGTCTTAGTAGGAAGGAAAGGAAATTAAACACAATAGAATCTTGTCACATATATATTAACAAAAAAATAAAGGAATCATCAATGAAAACATACAGGAAGTTAATCGCGTTTTTGAACTCTCTCTCTACTGGCCAATAAAAGCTCCATGTAATGTACACCACCTAATCAGTTGTAATGGACTAACAAACAGAATAAGATCACCTGGAGAAAGAAAAAGGTATGTCAAAAACTTTGTACCTAAGATTGTATACACATAGTTAATTAACAATCAGCTAATAAATTTTATAACCTTTTTTAGGACCTGAAGATGTCTGAATAGCCGAAATATATTATCCACAAAATACGAAAATTGTCTTATAAAATTGACAGCTATAATTTTTAATTATGTTTTATAATAGTGACAAGTATAAATTTTAGATTTAACAAAGCAATGAGCTGATATTTTAACAAAAACATTTTATACGAGGGAATAGGTGGAATTATTTTATACACGACATACAAATCCCTCAAAGGAGAAAAACAACATGAAATTTATCAACACAAATTAGTAGGATGGGACTAAGTGCCCCGAGTTTTGAACACCTTGAGCATATATTCATATCACGGTTTTTTAAAATATCTATCGAGTGATAAAGAAGTATTGCAGCAGTGTCTGTTACAAAAGCCTAAAGGTGTAAGATGCGGCAGTATAAATGGACTTCTCTGCGGGATGTTTTGCAATCAACCTTATCGATCATTTTCATGACGACCGCCATGTTGTAAGTGGCGATCCTTCACCCGCACCGCTTAGTATCTAATCGGGTGTGATGCCTATCAATGTTTCCATGCTAAATCTCCCTGTATCATAAAATCAACCAACACACAACGAAAATAGCTTCTACGTTAAATATGGACGTTTATAGGATGTTTTAATAGAATAGAGAACATGGGAGCTTTCTTCTCTTAGCACCAAGACTGCCATTAGGTCTAAGTAGGCCTAATGCCACATTGATTTCCAATTCTGTGATAATTTTTCAACGATCACCAACAAAACAATAGAAATATCTGACCTGAAACATGTAACTTTTTATCCTCTTGAAGTTTCAAGTAAGTAATATTTAATTGTTAATTAATTTTATATACATCTTGCATATTTTTAATATATTATAAGTATAGAAATTAAGCAAAACTGTAAATGAATGAAAATTGCATTAACTGTACTATAACTAAAACCCTAGCATACCGAAAGATGAAATAGGGTTATTATATTTCGAGATTCAACAACAACAATCAAACCAGATTTGCATTTTATATAGACCTATATGCTAGAGAAAGATGTAGAAGAAGACAAACGAGATTAAAAAGATAAAAAAGTAGAAGTTGAAAAATATGAAAACAGAAAATGAAGTAGGGGTATCAGAAGAAGATTAAGAAAAGAAGATAAAAGCAGAAGATAAGAAGAAGCAGGAGAAAACTAAGTGATTGACAGTTGATAATATTACGAAAATGAATGTATAAAGAAATGTGTATGAGTATCTTGGACTGGTGTTGAACCCGAGCCCGAAGATGTATCAGAGTTGAGGAATTTCCTGGTACCGAATTTCGTGTACGACCTGAATGACATGCAAAGCAAGGCCTGGGGACGTGTGTAACTGTGTAGCGGTCACCGTACAGTTGACATGTAATGAAGTCATTGCAACTTTATGTACGACACATAGAAAAGGTGTGAACAGAGAACTCAAACAAGCAGTGGCGGACGCAGAGGGGGGGATCGGGGGATATACCCCCCCCCGTAATTTGTAAAAATAGTTGCTTATATTTTATATCTGTGTTCAGTAGTATTTAAATTTACTTGTCCTCGATATCGAGAAGCTCGACTACTCCTCCACGAAGCCGCAAGGGCAGAAGAGGAAGCCTGGGCACCGGACCTCACGTTCTGGACGCGTAAAAACACCTTCCCAGCACTTAAAACCTTTGCAAAAACAGCACTTCTCGAAAAGTCTATAGTAAATTAACACACCAAAGTAGACGGTCATTTGGCCACTGGTCCAGTCCGAACGAGGTTTTTGAGGGGTGTCCTTCGTTCTAAGGCGAATGCCGGACTGGTCAATAATCCCCTCAAACAGATACACGCACTACAAATCTAGAATACATAACTACAAGTCACTAAAAAGCACACTCGGGAAATATAACACATAAGACCTATCCGCACTTAGGTTTATCCTGCGCCAAAATACAAAGACACAAGTACACAGCCCAAACACGTCACACCATCAACATCCCTTACGGATGTACACAAGGGCACAATAGGTATACACACATCACATATGGTTACCAAAATCTGGTTTGACCGGAGGTTTAGGCTTAATTGCTTGGCCCTCCGGGGGTAAGGGTGGGCACAAAAAAAAAGTATTTAAATGTATCATTTCTCATCATTTGAAAAGAGAGTATAATGGGCTCTAGAATGCAGAAAACTCTATAATGCAGAAAACTCTATAATGCAGAAAACATTAGTCCTTAGCTGTGTCCAGTTCGAATCTTGACATTCAGTTGTTGCTCTTAGATCCATCCTAACGTTATCATCCCGTCTTCTTTTCCATTCCCCTAATGGTCATTTTCTTTCTGGTCTTCTCATTAAAATTATCATAAATGCACCTCTCCTCTCTCATTCAAACCAACATATCCAGCTCGTATTAACCACCTGCATTTAATTAATCTCCATTCCCCTTGACATTCCCTTTTTTGGTCCAATATTTTCCTTAAAATTTTGTTTACAATTATGTTCCTCCTGCAATGTAATTAGCCATGTTTCACTTTCAAACAAAACTTCTGGGAACACTACAGTTTTATAAACTTTTATAAATATAAGTTAACTTTCTTCTTTCTTTCTATCTCCTCAAGTCCCTCCCCGAAAGAAAATTCTGCGTCCGCCACTGCAAACAAGAGAGAATATAACGGTATTTATGTTGCTACAACCCATTCCCTACCTGAAATCTGAGTCTGTACGTATAAATGAGGTTCCAGCCGAAATACTTCTGCTTGTCTACATTAATTTTTTAATAAGCTTTTTGGTTAAAACATTTAAGTAAATTTTTGGCGTTAAAAATCAAACTTGCTGTTTCTTTTATAGGCTTATATTCCCATTTTGAAGTAATAAAGCTCTATAAGGAATATAGACCGTATTTCTCAACCACCGGCCGCGGCCAGCTACCGGGCCTAAGGGTACGCGCAAGACGTAGCCTTGTTGGTCCCCTTCCTGGTCGCTACGCTGTTGAGCCAGGCGCCGAGCATAAAGTGTGTATGCGCAAGACGCAGCCTGGTCGCTAACCGGCAGGTCGCACATCTGTGTGGGCAGTGGCATGTTATGGATTAAGTTTTTTAATTATCTCCATTTTTATTATTATTTCTTTGTTATTATCTTCTCATTCATAAGGTTTTGAAGGCACAGAAGACAATGGGATGAGTTTATGAATTCAAACTCATTACAGGAAGCTTCATCAAAATAATTACATGTAAACATGTCACAAGAGTATTTCACTGTTTCACAGAGTTACTAAATTGAATGTGTATTTCATAGTAAATTTAATGCTCTACAGCTTTTCTTCTAAAAGTTTTCGCAGAAAAAGTGGCGTAAATACTTTTATCGGCAAAAAAGTAGATTTTGGGCAGGGAATATATATATTTTTTAAACGGTTTGAGATGGTAGTTGTGGTCTGTGCATTTATCAAAACTTCACGTAGGGTCATATTAACTTTATCTACGTTAAACATTATGGCGAGTATTTTTCACTTCAACACTCCTTACTTATTTATCTGCCAGTATTGACGTATTCCCCCGAATGGTTTTCTGTTTGAACATGGTTTTGATGTACAAAGGTATTAATCAGGGGCGAGAGCCTGATGCGCAGGAGGGGAAGTGAAGCATGTGGTAGGAAGCATGGGAAGGGGTAAGAATGTTGAACTGCACTAGCGAGAGGCGAAGCGACTACATTATACCGCAATGAAAGCAACGACACAACTGACCCATCCCTCCACGCGATTCGAATATTTAATGGACTCGTCTTCATCTACTGCGCATCCATGTTTGGTCTGTCACCTCTGATACACCACTGTATTCCATCCTCAACCTCTAAAGATATAACCTACATGTCAGTGAATCATGTACAGGTAGGGGGAAAAAAGCGGATCGACTAAAATATCTAAGTTGCCGATATGAGGCACTGCGCATGCCTAGCAGCATTCACAGGATAGCAGGGAATGTATTGAAATTTGTTCTAGACAATCAATTAAGAAATAATTTCACATAATTTGCATTGGTTGTAAAAACAAATGTTTCTGTTACATCTCTTACATTTATTTACGAAGCACAAGGCTCTGAAATCAGCTACAAGAGTCGGTCCGCTTTTTCCCCCCTACCTGTACAAACCCTATTAATAACCACTGCATTCTGTGAAATTTACACTTACTTAGAAATTCTTATGTGACTTTTCAATTTTGCGATTGTATAAGAGTGAATTTAGTAACTTAGCTAAACTTAATGTCCAGTTTTCCTGGGGGCCTGTCAAGAGGCAAAGCGCGAAAGCTCCGCACAGGTATATTAGTGTCTTTTGCTGAAATTTCGAAATCGGATTCCGTGGTCGAACATAACACTCTACCATTGGCATAGGCCTACTTTGGAACGGGTTTGAAAAGTGAAAAATAAAGTAAAGACAAAAATTATAGGTATAACACAATCTGCATATTACAGTATATTTTTTACATTGAACGGGACTACATAAGATGCATATGAAATTGCAATACGATTAGGTCACAGAGAATGGTGATGATGAGCGGCCGAGCGTGTACCAGAAGGCCAAGGCTTACGTAATAATAATAATTGAGGTCAGCATAGGTAACCTCCATGTAGTCTACTGCAATAGTACTTACAGTCTTAACAGCCACCGACAAAAAAAAATCACACCATTTGTATAAATTAGTAACACCTGAAAGAACGTTGTACTTGAGTAGTTACACAAGGAAACGCTAGTCTGCCTACCCGTTCGCGTGACGAAGAGGTGAATAAATGGACTACAGTGAACTTTCGATAATTCTGACCTCAATATGCCGGACTTCGGATAATTCGGACAGATTCTTGGTGATCCAGACCTAGATCTACAGCCATTCTACAGCCACTTCAGAACTGCAAGAGAAAAATTATTCAAAAGCAACAGAAACAATGTGTACACAGAAGAACATTTACAGTTTCTTTCGGCCTAAATCTTCTCATAAAAATATGCTCACAGTGCCACATCACTCATAATCTTGTACTAATAATGTAACAGTGTGTATTTCAGACTCTGACTAGAAATTTCAATACAGAACTGAAGTGTTATTCTTTTTTGTTCCAATTGTAAGTGTTAATATTATGAGCTGCCTCATACGTTTTGTTATTGCAGCTTAAACACAAAATTTAATTACTTAAATACCATTTCCTAATTTACTCTCCGTAAGCCGGACATTTCATAACTCAGACGGACCCCCGTCCACTTTAGTCCGGTTTATCGAGAGTTTACTGTAATTGTAGAAAAATTGGGAGGCAACATTTGCATAATGGTGGTGCTTTGTACCCTAGAAGGTAACGGTGGTCTAATGACGAAAAAGGAAAACTGACCATTTGGACGTTTCGAAAGTGTCGGTAGACATAATCGAAAACACGATAAAACAGACCATAGTGACACCATTTGCTATTCGTCTCAAGACATCTCAAAAGGTCTAAATCCAAAAAGGCAGATCGAAATTCCTTTTAGACCACCCAGGGAGATGTGTTTACAACGCTGAAATTTGAAAATTTTTAGTGATCAGCAGTGGCTAACACATGTGTCAAAGAGCAATTTCACTCATCAGTAATCTTCGTCATCAGGATCATCAGTATCTGTTCCATCGTCTGAAACAAGGGGGCAACGATTCATTAATAAATTTCATTTCAGATTTGGTCAAAGAAAAATATCAGAAAAATATTGAATATACTGCTACTTCAGAACATTGCTATTAAAGAGCTATTATTATTATTATTATTATTATTATTATTATTATTATTATTATTATTATTGAGTGCCAGAATGGTGCTTTCCGAGATTGTGTGGTGGACGGGAAAATGTCTGTGCGTCTATCTGCCCGTCTGCCTGTACATGTGTTTGTACGCGCGATAACTCAAATAGGCCTATGCTTTATCGGATTTTCATGAAACATGGTATACGCATTTATTACATATGTGGGAAGAAGCCTATTCATTTTGAACCATATCGGTTGACCGGTACCGAAATAACAACTAATTAACGGTGACATTCATCTCTATATATATAAGAGGCTTTGTCCTGACAGACTGAATGAATGAATGACTGACTGACTGACTGACTGACTGACTGACTGACTGACAGGAATCAACGTAGAGCCTAAACTATAACAGGTAGAGACTTGGAATTTTGATAGTAACTTCGTTTCATATTGTAGGTGCTCACTAAGAAAGGAATTTACAAAATTTTGATTTTAAATGCAAAAAATTAAATGTTTTTGAGAAACCTTAATCCCTTTTTACACAGAATTATAAACCCCCAATCACAGAACATATTGTTGCTAATGGTATCAGATGGCTTTGGAAGAAAAAAAAAAAGATATGCAAGTTTGACAAATAAGAGAAGGTATCAATTTATAATTCATGTTATAAATAAATATTAAAGAATGTAATCCACGAAAATAATGCAGTCACATAACTTTTCTCTACCCTGGACATAGAGAAAACAATACGAGGTATGGTAATATGGTATATTATTATATCGTAGGTTTTTGGAGAGAGAAGTATGAAAGTGACATTGCTTTCTGTTTAATTTCAGTTTTATGGTAACATGAGAGGGAGAAATAAAATTTTCCGCCTCGGTATTACAATTTTATGTTACAGGAATTTCTGTTTCTTCTTATTTGAACCCTTACCAGGCTTGCTGTGTACAAGCGATGCGATGCAGAATTCTACATCCTCTATGAGCCATAAAAACTATATTAAGCGTTTTCTGAGGGAATAGTTTTAGTGTAATAAGTCGTTCTTCCTATTTCAGATTATAAATACCAATATAAGGACCTAGAATTTAAAAATCGAAAGTCCTTCATAAGTTCATTTCCAATTACAAAATAAAAAAATCCCTTTAGGCAGGCCTACAGGCTGAGGTAGATTTCAAAGTGCTTTTGGTTTAATTTATTATCGCTGCGCAGCACTCTTCTTTTTTTAGCCTTGGCATGGCAAACCCGCAGTAATAAGAACTGAATTCGGTAAAGAGGAAGAGCCTACATTCATTTGTTTTGACAACAAGAATAGGATATAATATTCTGGGAGGCCGTGCGCAAGATCAGCAATGAATAAAATTAGCAAAGCCGCTAAGCAAGACAAAATTATGATATTATAATAATTCTTTTAAGTGTTATTATTTTCAAACATTAAAATCTCGCGTCATATGAGAGCTATCAAGAAACTAGTTATTGATTTGTAGAGTACTCATCAAGAGCTTTTCAACGATACCCCCACAAGACGTAGTTTCAAAAATTTCGAAATTTCCATCCCCTCACCCCCACGCCCACTCGTACCCCCCAAACCCCCGAATTGTTGGTGTCACTGTGAACTCCATAGGGAGTACTATAATTTATTCAAACAAAGTTTCCCTCTATACTTTATAGGGGCCGAGATATAAATGTTTTAAAATTTCAACCCCCTCCCCGACCACCCCCTTGGGCCAATTTTGCCCATTAACGAACTTGTCCGAACTATTGGGCCTAGAAATAACATAATAAAATTTGGTTCAAATATCTTCAAAATTACGGCCGCTATCGTGTAAAGATATATATATATATATACTGTATATATATAAATATCACAATTTTTTTTTTTTTTAACGGGCGGTGGTTTCGTACTTAGGGGAGCATGAAACGTAAAGACGACGCCGGGTCTTTTAAGCTAGTTATAATATAATCTGCATCATCCGAACATTCGGACAGTCAATCAGCAGCCTAGCTCCCGTAACTAATGTAAACAAGACAAATTCAGATGTATCAGTTTCTGTAAGTAGAAATAGACGGTGAAATTGCTTATTAAAGGGCATGCTTTCGTTTCCAGAAGTTCTATCCAGCAGGTAGTTTTACATAATTCTTATTATTTTTCCATTTGACAACATACAAACACAGTATGAATTTTATAATGTTACAATAACATTGCATGACCCACAGTACACTAGCATAACGTATCACACTGTTACTCGCTTATCTAGGCGTTGAATAATTAAACGCAGCTGCTGTTGATATAATACTGTGCATTCTATCAAATTGTACGACTAACAACACCTACATTATATTTTATTGTGGTGTATTTTTCAGTTATAACGCTCCTGTACAAGCAATAGACCTAATGTAGCCCTAATTCCTGACAGATTGAAACTGTCTAATTCATTCATAACCTATAGGCCTACGGCTGCTTTAAACTGAAGCTGAAAGAAACATGTCAGCGAATCGTATTATTGTGTGTGCATTTTGTAAAATGTCAGCATATTTTAAGAATTCCTTATATCAGTATATACGAGTATGAATTAAGGTTAAGAATCAAACTTAGGCCTTTGTTTTTCCACCAGCCCTCCTTAATAATTCGACCTGGAGCTTAACTCTTAAATCTATTACAGAAATAACTACTTCTCTGCATATGTTCTCAGTATAATTACGATCGATTATAGCATTATTATTATTATTATTATTATTATTATTATTATTATTATTATTATTATTATTATTATTATTATTATTTCTTATTCAACAGGTTCCGTACTTCATGGAATGTGATCGACATTTCTATTAATTTTGAAAATGTCTATGTCAAAACTACTCTCATTACCACATGGACAAAGTGATTATAAACAATAGAACTTAAATTAAAACACAAAATTGAAATTTTCAAGTACAATGAGCCAAAATTTCCAAAAAAGAGAACTCTACATAGGCCTAAGTCATATTGTAAGTAATTATGCTTTATCTTTGAACACTGATTCTAAGGGAAAATGGTACTTTACGACACAACCGAGTCCCCCACTCCTACTCTCAATCCTCCCCTAGCGGCGGCGGATTTGAACTACTAGCAGCAATGGTAGCGCCATCTCTTACGCAACTGTTGAAACAGAAAAAATAATTTGTTTCTTCTTTATTCTCTTCTTTTCCTTTCCCGTCTCCTTCCTCTCACCGCCTCTCCACCCTACCTACCTATTTGAGACCTATTCCTACTAGTAAATTTTGGATCGACCGGGACTTGAACTCGCGACCCCTAACATTATAGCTAGGAGTCTTAACCGTTACGGCACGAGTGAATGATGCGCAATGAAGGAAGCTTTCTTTTATTTGAGTTATGATAGGGGCGGTTTTTATAATTTTGAGATATTTTGTTAGTTA
This sequence comes from Ectobius pallidus, assembly GCA_964059195.1. Lineage (NCBI taxonomy): Eukaryota > Metazoa > Arthropoda > Insecta > Blattodea > Ectobiidae > Ectobius > Ectobius pallidus. The sequence continues at coordinate 185,915,864 of CAXKWD010000003.1, read as the reverse complement.
TAAAAAGAGTAGTGTTGGTGCAAGGGAATTTTCCTGCATCAATTAAGCCATATTTAATGTTATAATACGCCGTTTTTTATAAGTGTGAAATATTATGTATGGTGCAAGGGTATCTTTGTATTGTGAAATAGCCTAACTAGGTATGCGCCTAACTAACCTAGCCTAATATAACCAAGCTAATCTAACTTCCACTAAAGTAGAATGTACCTGCCAATACTTACCTTAATGCAAGATGGACAGTTGGTCATCCTGCTTCGTAGTTGGTCTTTCTTCTTCACTCAGAACCATAATATGGCTGGCGTATTTAAGTGCAATAAAAATGAATTGATTGAAATGGGTAAAAATACGATCAAGTTCTAAAAACGACTAATTTCACCCCTTAATCAATTATTCCTGGAACAAAAGTAAGTATATTTAACGATGTTTCCAGTTTCAGGAAGGAAAATTGTTATGCTAAGGAGATAGTGCTTTACCCGCATTTTGTGTAACAACCTGCTTTACTGTATAAATATACAGTATATAAATTTTGCAAACATTAAATACTTTTATACAAACAGGCCAACATCAAAGAATCAGACGTGAAATTGAATAATAACTAGAATCAGGTTACATAATTTCTTATCGATGCCAAAGTTGATGTTATTTATAGAGAGATCTGCAGCACTTTGGATTATTTAAATTTCGTTCGTACATACGACAGATTACGAAATGGGTTGCGTATCGCTCTCAACTACACATTTTAGCAAACATTCGAAGTATGATTGCAAAGAACCTTGAAAGTGTGCAGTAAATTCTCGGAATAAAATTCTATAAGGAAATTCCCCATCAGTGTTGTGGTTCGTTACGAGAAGTGGTACATGCCAGAGCTATTCAGATTTGTAAATTCCCGAACCCAGAGCTATTCAGATTTGTAAATTCCCAAACTCAGAGCTATGTATGATCTACTGTAATAGAACCCACCCATAATAATTCTAGAATAAAACGCGGAATGGACAGAATTTCAAAACCAGACCATGATTTATTCACCAAAATTATTCAGAGAAGTGAAATTTTGAAACCGATACTCAAGTGAGATGTAACTAAATTTAAATATGACAAAATAATTACTCCAAAGAAGACAGTTCACCTGTAAAGCCGGAACATGTCTTCGGCAACCTACACAATTTTACATCCGCTGCACTTACACAGACTCTACCACTGACTATAGGCTTACACGGCAGCCACGGAAAATACCACGCTGGCCTCTGTCAGGTAGTGTCACTGCTGCACTCGAAAATTACTTCCGCGACCTCTATATTAATTTCCGGCGAACAAAAGATTTGGACGCTCAAGAAAATCACCAGCAATCACTAGAAACTAAATATTAATATTTTTTGGGGAAAAAGAGAAGTGAGACGCTATCGCGGCTCAATATTCATTCACGCATTCCCATGCACTGTTATATAGGCCTACATACCTTCACTTTCACAAATCTCAGAATTTAACACCATACCCTACTCAATATGTTTTTAAGAATATAGGCGTTAGCAGGACACGTTTCGAGGGTTTCTGCAGGTAAGTCATTCCAATATTGAGTACCTCTATTTAAAAAAGAAAGCTTGGCAATATTTAATTCAAATAGATGTTTTCCTCCTTATACCCTCTAATATTAACCAATGACAACACACTGAATCCTTAAGGAGCGAACCTAATTTATTGTAGCAACTTTTTACACAAAGTAACTTTAAAATTTAAATACTAGGGCTATATACGTAGAAGAATTGTGAGGATCAATGAAGACCAATGAATATATGTTCAAATAATTAAAATCAACATGTACAAATTAAAAAGTAATAAAATGAGATAAATTACTATGTAGGCCTATGTTGTCAAATAGCTAAAAGTTAAAAATATAGTAAAATAGTATAGCCTTATAGGCTTACCAAACTTAATGATGGAGTGTCTTACACAGTTGAATACACTATAAATTATTTGTTTGAGAATGTCCAGATCTTTAAATAAGAGTCCAGTCTAATTCACAATTATAAAGATACACATACATATACAGAAGAATACTTGCTTAGCTGAATTTCTTGATTTGTAACAGCTATGATGGAATAATGGTTTCCATCGGTGGGTTGCAGCTTCCTATATTGATATCCAGTGTGTTGTGTGTGAATTTAAGCACAACGAAGATTAGTACCACTTTATACATAACTCTTTTACATATGTGATAATTTTCCAAATAGGGCCTCTAACATTGTTTTCACTCTTAACAGGGACTGATGATTGCAAATACTTGTTGCCGAAATACATCATCTTCTTACTACATATACATCATCATCATCATCTTCATTTTACTATAGTTTTATCTTTTAGCTATTTAACAACATAGGACTACATAGTAATTTATCTAGTTTTGTTACTTTTTAATTTGTACATGTTGATTTTAATTATTTGAACATATATTCATTGGCCTTCATCGAGCAACACAATTCTTCTATATATATAGGCCTAGTATTTAATTATAATGTTACTTTGTATAAAAAAAATCTGCTACAATAAATTAGGTCCGCTCCTTAAGGATTCAGTGTGTTGTCATTGGTTAATATGAGAGGGTATACATCTATTTCTATAATATAATGGTTTATTCAGAATTCATGCCTAGAGTGGGTCCCCTTCGATTACAGTGTATTTCTCAGGGGGCCCTACCATAAATCTATAACTACTATAACTACTATAACTAACAACAATTTCTTACAGAGTATACAGCCTATTTTTAAATCTATATGAAAACATCTGTTGTATGCCAGAGTCGAAGTTCACAGTCACTGCTGACTCCGCTCCTGCCTCAAGGCTACTTTGTGTTGTTACACTGTAATCTGATCAGGTATTGACATTGCACATAGTGATCATAATTATTATCTCCAAACGAATGAGTAATCATATGTATATAATTATGATGTTAACCTGAAAAAAACGCTAATTCTATCGATCATAACATACTTAACCTAATGAACAATATTAACAATACTATTAAACATCAATAGCTAATATCTCCTGTTCTTTTGTAATTGAAACTTCCCACTCCTTTTTAATTTTATACAATAGTAGCCCCACACTTCTTACATCGATTTTTATGCTTTTATTTATTATTCTGTTATATATGATGCTTGGATGAGTATTTAATATTTCGTTATTCAGAAATTTCCGTCTCCAATTTTCTGTTTTGGGGCACTCTAATATTATATGCTGAGCATCTTCTATCCCCTTGCATAGTGGGCATCTCCCTTTTTCATAACTTCTCCTCATTCCTCTAAGTTTCCAAACTCCCAATCTCCACCAAGCCCAGCCCATAATTTCCCGTTGAGAGCATTTCGTTATATAGTCCTCCTTGCCCCATCCCTTTTTCATTTCTACATAGAATACCAGTGATATTTTTTCTCTCATTATTACAAAGCATTCCTGCCTACTGCTGTCTCTCGCTTGTTTTAGTATAATATTTACTATAGCTCTTATGCCCAATTCTTTGTTTATTAATTTCCCCCATAAAAAACCCACTCCTAGATGATCAAGATAAGATTTTATAGCGCCCAGCCTGCTTGGGCAAGCTCTATTTTTATTTTTCGCCAGATTTTCCATTTGTTCTTTCAGGCATAATCTTAAGAGGTTTTCCTCTTTTTTATTCCAAATATAATTGTAATACTTCATGATTCTGCTTAAAATAATCCCTTTTCCGCTGTCTAAACCTAATTCGTATCTGGCGGCCTCGTTTGATGATGAGTGCGGGAGGTTAAGTACCAATTTGGCTAATTTCGCACGTAACTTATCTATCGTTTTCCAAGCTTCTGTATCACCCCATATTTCAACCCCATACAACACCCTTGCTTCAACTATAGCCCTATAGGTATTGAAAAGTAATTTATAGTCGATGTCTGGCAATTTGATTTTAGCTGCTCTAATTGTATTGAAAGCCAGTTTCCCTGCGTTCCACGCGGCTCTGTTTTGCATCTCCCAGGACCCCTTATGATTTAGCATTAATCCTAAGTATTTTATATTGTTTACTGTTTCCAGGTTCTCCCCATTTAGCTTCCAGTATTCCTTACAACTCTTTCTACTACCTTTCTTGCCTATAAGTACATTAGTCTTCTTCGTATTTATTTTTAAATCCCACTCTTGGCAAAATTTATATACGTTGTCTATTTTTCTTTGTAGTCCAATCTGAGACAGAGATATTAAACATAGGTCATCCGCAAATATTAAGCCTGGAATTTCTATATTATTTATTGCCGGAGAATGCTTATCTACGTCCATACACTCTTGTAATATGTCATCTATATATAGTAAAAATAATTGCGGGCTCAAATTACATCCTTGTCTTAGCCCCTTACCTTGCTTTATTGATCCCGTTGTGTTATTCGCGTCATCTAATTTTACACAAAATTCTATGTTATCATATAAACTTCTTAAGTTATTGATGAAGGCGTTACTAACCCCCTTCCTTCTTAATTTTTGCCACAACAAATTTCTGTTAACTGTATCGAATGCTTTCTCTAAGTCTATATAGCACCAATATAATTTCCCTCTTTTGTTGGCTAGATATTTTTCCATTAATGCTGAAAAAATAAATATATTATCGTAAGTCCTCCTTTCTTTTCTAAACCCATTTTGCCAAACTGATAAAATTTCATGTGCTTCACCCCATTTCACTAATCTGTTGGTAAGTATGCCCGTATATAATTTGAAAATTGCAGGTAATAAACTAATACCTCTGTAGCTTCCTGGGTCATCCCTCTTTCCCCTATTTTTATATATTGGTATGACTACTGCTTTTTTCCAACTGTCCGGGATTACATTCAACTCCTTTACCTTGTTGAATAGTTTTAATAAAATGTTGAGCCAACCTGGGTTTTTTACCAATTCCTTCCATACCCTCGGGCTTATTCCGTCTCCCCCCGGTGATTTGTTTGATTTCATCTTAGTAATAACAGCCTGCAATTCCTCTAAACTAATATCTTTATCCAATAAATCATCTTTAATTACACCCGTAACCTCCCCCCTTAAATCCTTAATAATAACCCCTTCTGAATTAAATATCATGTTGAAATGCTTATTCCAATCCTGTTCTGAAGGCATGAGTTTGTTATAGTTATCCCTTTTTAAAGTTCGGAAATATTTCCATATCATTTGGATGTTATTATCCCCTAGCCATTGATTAATTTTGGTACTTTCCGCTCTGTTATAGTCACTTTTCTTTTGTCTGATTAATTCATTGTACTCTTTTCTGATCGCTATAAAATTCTCTCGGGTTACTTGATTATTATCCTTTAACCATAATTTGTAACATTTTCTGACACTATTTCTCTTCAGCAGACATTCATTATCATAAAAGTTATTCGTGCTATTCATCTTTCTCTTCCTATTTCTTATTTTGTGACCTGCCCTAGTTACTACTTGGTATATAAGGTTAATAGCTTCCAATACCTTATCATTCTTAATATAGTTATTTATTCCTATTACTAATAACTTGGTATTCTCATCTGAGAGCTTATTTGTAAATATATCCTTTTCTTCTTCTTTCCATATTACCCTAGATTGGTTTGTATAACTGTTATTCTGTCTATGAGCGACAGCTATCAAACCATTATTTTCCCTAGTTCTTATGCTGGGGAGGGAGATATACAACTTTAAAAATAAATGGTTGCTTGTTGTAGTTTCGGTTATTGAAAAATTTACAATCTGGTTAACTAATTCTTGTGAAACTAACGCATAATCAATCACACTCGCTCCCAATTTACTCACATACGTGAAATTTCCTTTCTCATCCCCTGTACAATTACCATTGAGTATGAATAGATTATTCGCCTCAACAAATTCCAGCAATTTATCTCCTTCCCTATTGCTTATACTGTCACAACTTTGTCTAGTTTTTTCCACCCTATTGATTATTTCGAGAAAATTTGTGTCCTCTATATTGAATTCCTGTCTGTCTTGATTGCCTATTCTGGCATTCAAATCACCGAGAATGCAGATTTCATGATTTTTGAATACCTTTGAGAACGACATAATATCCTCCTCTATCTCCTCATAAAATTTAGCATTATACAATTTCGAATCCCGCGGGTGCTGATATAGTACTCCGATTAATAATTTAGTATTACTGCTAGTCTCTGAGTACTCAATCCATAGGCTTCCCTCATTCTTGGCGTTTAGCACTTTCATATTCTTAGCTACCGTATCCTCAATTAAAAATGCCAGTCCTCCTGGGGTTCTTCCGAATCTGCTGCTTCTTTCTCTATTTTTACTCACATATGTAAAACCTTTTATATTGATCTTAATTTCCTTATTCGCCCAAGTTTCTACTAACCCTAAAATATGTACATCCCTTACTAAGTTGTATATCTCCCTGTTAGCGATAGCTTTTAAAATTCCATCAATATTGATAAATCCTACATATAAGTTAGTCCCATTCTTAATACTATCCTACGGTTTTTTAATAGCCCAATTTCTGAGGTTGTAAAAGCCCTGACTAGGGTGTCTTGAGACTTGCATCAAGCTACCCTGCGGTGATGATACCGTCTCCAATCCCTCAGACCTATCATCTAATGAAATATTGTTACCTTTTGGGGTCGGGTCATCAGGATGTTGCACTTGTCCGTCATTATTGTCACATACCACCGCACTTGCATTATCCAGCTGAATCGACGTATTGCTGGACGCCCTCCACGTGCGCATCGGGGTCTTGCGTGTTGCTGATGACTCGCGCCTTCCAGGGTGTTGAACTGCTGATGTCATTTGCTCGCCGGCGGGTTGATGTCCACTCGTACCAGGCGTGCTTCCTGTCTTCTTAGCGCCGATCGAACCCCGTCTTTCCCTATTCGTGTTGTCTTCTGAATGCTGTAGCTGTTTCCTTCTCTCCTGTGAGGGACTCCTCTCCCTGCCCCTTTCGCCAGTCTTCAGGTTAGGGTTCTCCTTAAAATGTTCCAAGTCGTATAACCTCCCGTTAATTTTTAGTTTATCATGCACCAACACCGCGTTCTTGCCTTTCTTTCGTTCTTCAATCATGTGTTTTACCAATTCTCTTCTTTTCACTCTGGTATTGTAATCGTAGTCCTCTGAAATTCTTATGTTGTATCCCCTCAATAATTTAGTACGTTCCATTATCGTGTCCTTGGTCAATTGACTGACGAATTTCACGAGCAAAGGGCGTCTCCGCTTGTGTCCTCCGATCCAGTATAAGGTTTCAATATGTAGGTCCGATAAGTTCACGTGTAGTACTTGCGCGAAAAATTCAAGCATCCTGCAGCAGGTGTCCCATCTTTTCTCGTAATGGATCTCCTCAAAGCCGAAAATTATAATATTCTTCCTTCTTGCGTCTTTCCCAACACTGCTTGGTATTTGTGCCTGCTTTTTCAAAACATCCACCTCCTGTTTCACTATATTTAATTCCTTTTTCACTTCGCTTATCTCCGAGCTAAGACCCTTCCATTCCTCGTGAGCCCTATCTAGTTTATTGTTGATGCTCGTTGAAAAAGCCTGCAAAGTTTCCAAAATGGCATTAATTTTGTCTTCCGTGCTGCCACAGATTCCCTCCATTGAATCGGGTCCTGGGTTCATTTCAACCCCCCCGATAACTAATAAAACTGTTAATATTAATATTATGTGCCATGGAACTTTCCTGTTTTGGTCGGCCACTTTCTTCACCCCCTTGCGTCTGCAATTTCTTGCTGAGAATAGGCCTATTCTTACCCTGTGTGCTTGAATATCAATCCCCATTATGTTACCACACTCACTCTCACGGGCTTGCACTTAAATTCTTCAGGCAACACTTTGCACGCCTCAGCACCACACACAACCGCTTCCTGCAGTGATTGACATCTATTTCTAAGAGGGTATACAACTATTTCTATGGCCCTGGGGTCGACTCAGCTTCTAACATAAATGAGTACCAGGAGCAATCCTAGAGGTAAAGGCGGCCGGTGCGTAAGGCTGACAACCTTACCACCTTCACGTTCCGATTTTCTAAAATCTGGGAGCCTCAACCTCCTGGAACACTCTGGGCCTCCATGAACCGTATAGGGAACACTTTACTTTACTTTAACATCTATTTGAATAAATCCACCCTCTTGAGCTGCAATGAAGTTTATCAATTGGCAATATTTGTTCTCACCTTAGTGTTTTTAACATAGCCGTAACACCGTCAGTTTATTGGTACTTATTCATAACAAATCTTGCAGTTTCTCTGTGAACCATTTCTAGCTGTGTTATTAGACATGTCCGATACGGATCCCATACAGGAGAAGCATCAGTGGCGGACGCAGAGGGGGATAGGGGGTTATATCCCCCCCCCCCCGAAATTTGAAAAAAGGCTATATATGCACTCTAAGTGGCCAGTTTTATAAACTAATTATATATGTAAGTTAATTAATTTTTCAAATCCCCCCCCCCCGAAAAAAAATTCTGCGTCCGCCACTGAGAAGCATATTCCAAATTTGGTTTCACCAATGATTTGGTCTTCCCCTTAATACTCTAAAATATATAAGGTGTAATGTTTTTTAAGCCTTGTTAATTGTACAGTATTCCCTTTAAGGGTATCCCAGTTCATTTCCTTATTAAGAGTTATCCCAAAATAATTGCACGTTTCTACTCGCGTTATGATTTCATTTTCCATTTCGTAATTATAATAAACTTTTACTTTTTGTTGGTGAAAGATATTCCTTTACTTTCTCGTGCACTAGTTGTCATCTTATTTCCGGAAACTCATTTTTCTGTGAGAACTACATCCTTTTGCTCTACTTAATCACAAATTTCCATATATACGAGGATCTGCAAACAAACTAATGGAAGATTGGATCGATTTTGGTAAATTATTTAAGAATGGTTTATTTCAGTGGATACATTGTAATTTTTTTAATTCTCAAATTTAAAATGTCTTCTCTTTTCTTAAAAACAATATGTAAGCTGAGAAAAGCTTCTCTCAACATCCCATAAAGTCTCAGGGGAAAATTTAAAGCATAATTTAAAGCATAATTTAAAGCATATCGTTCCATTTGGTCGCATTGATATGTTTGTTCCCTGTTAATTCATATCGAATATTGCAAAGAATGGAAAATCCAATATTTCTTTCGAGAACATTTTGAAGTTTTTGCTACACCACCAACATTATTTTACGACAAACTTAAATCATGGCTATGAATAATTCCTCCACGAATCTCAGGGCTTCAATCAATTCTATTTTCCTTGACTCTCAATGAATGGTATTTTCTTAAAGGTTGCTGAAATTGCTGTCAATGAATTTCAAATTTTCCAACAGCTGGGAAAGTCTGGGAAGTCGTAAACTGTACCACGTTTCCTATTGTTTACTAACAGCTCGCCTTAAGGGAAATTCTATGACCAGTATTTTCAGGTAAAAGTTTAATGTCTTCGTATATGCAGTTAGTACACAAGAAAATACAAGAAATTATTTTAATATAAACTAGCAGTAATAATAATAATAATTACTTCTTGTATATCCCCAGAGGATTATTTTTTCCTCTTTCGTAGTTTTACCTCTCCCTTGTAGAGAACGTTGTGTGGCCCGTGCCACCCGGGCCTTACCGGATGAGTGATCAGCCCAATGCCGGGGCCACCTCCGAGACAACACAAACACATAGGATTAGACACACCATTCACACACACACACACTCACTCCGAACAAGGCGAGGATGGGGATGAAGATGATAATGACGGCCAGATGATATCCGGAGAGGGCCTAAAGTTACCTGACATTTGTCTCACAGGTGAGAGGAGCGAACGCATCCCCTGAGCCACAATGGTGGACCCTTTCCAATTTTATGTTTTGTTTATTAATTTAGTGTTCCCTGATCGGGAGAAATTAGAAGGTTTCCGTGGTTTTTCCTCACCTGTGAGACGAATGTCGGGTAACTCTAGGCCCTTTGTGATCCCCGGATATCATATGACCGTCATTATCATCTTAATCCCATCCTCACCGTAATCAGAGTGGGTGAGTAATTGGTGTGTCTCATCCTATCTGCTCGTGTTGTCTCGGAGGTGACTATGGCATTAAGCTGATCACTCATCCGGGGAGGCCCTCCATGTCCTTGTCTGGACAGAAAGTATGTGGTCACGGTCCTGTAGGGCCTGGGCAGCGGGAGCCGCATAAACGTCCCTACAATGGCAAAAGTAAACCTAAGGGGAAAGAAAATCTTCGATGTCCTTAATCACTGTGGAAATTTTGCAAATTTTCGTTAAGCGATTTAAATGTGATGGCTTTTTAAATACTTTGTTATTGGCATTTTCGGAGAAAATGGGAGTTTCGCTTGTTTCTGCTTTTATTGGTTTTGAATCATCATCTTCAATCGCTAGGAGTTTTCCATAGGAAAACTTCTCGAGACGCAGCTTCTCTTCACTTAGGTCTAATTTTGAACTCGCAGCTCGCATCATCTGGAAGACGCTAGCTGACATGTTACACATTTCCAACTTTAACCCTCTCGCAAAACGTTAAGTTAGCAATTGCCGAATAGGTTTTACTTCTGCGCATGTGTGAGACGGCCAGATGACCAAGTGTGGTCCTATACACACACACACAAACACACACCAACACACACAAACACACACACAAACACACAAACACAAACACACACACAAACACACAAACATACACACAAAACATGAAGGGGAGAGGTTGGCATTTTTAAAAGTGGTTTTCCTATTTGTCTATAACGTTATTTGTTTGTATACACAGTGCTCATAGCTATAACAAGTTAACCATTAAAACACAATATGGAGTCCATATTTTTAAAACAAAGACCAAAAACAGGGTATTACTAAAATCCATATCCCTTAGCCTTGTTTGAAGATATATTCAATCATCTTATAGAAGTACTTATAGAAGCCTGCTCTACAAATTGTCTAAAGCGGCATTTTGTTATTAGGCCCGTTATTTGTATAACAAGCAATTACAATTATTTAAGAACTTTTTTCATTTCCCTTTTAAAAAAGGTACGCCAAAATTCTGTTCAAGAGAAATGTTTCCCTATAGTGTAGAGCAGTGGTTCCCAAACCAAGCAATTTCGATGGGTCGCGAAAAGGGCGGGAAAAATTATACTTCTTGTTTTCAATATAAAGAATATAAGGCATTTGAACACAATAAAACTATTGAAAGGCATATGAAAAACATGTGCTGTATTTTATATAGCCTATATTGGTTATCGTTATGTAGTAGTGGGTCGCGAAATAAATTTCTAGGTGAAGGTGAGTCCCAGGACAAAAAAGTTAGGGGACCGCTGGTGCAGAGAAAGTGAATTCCACATCTTATGCATCTATCTCGATTTACTCGCTAGTTTCTTTAGATGCTATCGCAACGCTTTTCCGAAGCGAATAGGCCTATTTGGCTGACAATTTCGATAGCTGATAAACATGTACACACGGTGCTGGTAAAAAGTAAAAAGTTCCCAACGTTTACTCAGTCCTGAGTGTAGGAAAATGTAATATTCGATCCAAAAATTTGTAAAAGCTCCGTATCAGCTTTCTTACATCTCATGGATTGTATTTTAAAGCAGATTTTTTTCAAGAATATAATATTGCATTACATTAGGAAGGTGATACTTAAAATAAGTTACATTATACACATTTAGACTGCTCTCTATCCTTAGATAGTGGTGTTATTCCTTCCATAAAATTCCTGCATGTCCGTGGATGGTCCAGGTTCAGCCGAATCGGAACCAGTTGATGATGCATCGAAAGAGGGAGAAGAAGATGACGATGATGACAAATGTATCAAATATCGTTCCTCATCTTGAATCTTGTCTAATTTCTAGAGATCAAATAAAATTCCGTGGCCACCCAAACTGACCAGTAGGCTCTTGTAATAAACTCATTCGTGCAGCATTTTCTTCTATTGTTCGGTTATATCTCAATGTATCCTGCATTTTTGCCTTTGAGATTGAGAAAGCCATGTAAACTCCAAGTTATTGTTGTTGTTGTTATTATTATTAATATTATTATTATTTCACGGTAAAAGCATTGAACATAAAGATCGACCCTGATGCTTCCCGTTCTAGATACTTGTTAGTTTTACGAAAATGTAATAAGTAAAATTAAATTGTCTATTTATTTTTTCTGTGTTAGCCTTTAACACGTATATGCGAGAAAGTTTGTGCAACATATTTTTGCACCATTTATTTATATAGTTTTTCATTTCGCCCAAAGCATTTCTATATGATTAATTTCGCAGTGGTATAATGGCAAGCGAAGAACATGTTTTCGTGCTGAATTAGAAATCTCATTGAAGAATTTATCATACCTGTCTCTGTTCTGACTCGCAATAAAAATAAGTGCCCGTTTCAACATACTCTATTTCGAAAAGGGATCTCTTCTTGAATGAGCCAGTCGATAATCCTGTCTTTTCTCCACGAAGTTCTAGGTAAAAATTCTCTTTTCCAACTGTGGAACCCTGCATTGTCCATCTCTATTCTAGAGCATTCGGGGTCATTGGACAAAAATTGCTGTGCGAACCCGTTTTCATAAACTTAACCTGTCATTTCATCCTGTGAATCTGCTGTGTATGTGTGTTTTTTGGGGGGCAGAGAAATGTTAACTCTTACTTAATATTACTAAATGTTACTTAAATGTTTACGAATCCTTGTTGATTGAGCCAAGCGAAACCTTGATCCAGTAGCCCTAGGTGGCGTAAGATCTTTGCTAACACGCTCAATTGCTGCCTGACGTAGGATTTTAATTTTGGTGTCTCTCCGGTCTTTTGTCACGGTATGTTCTATGTTTACCCAGAACTCGTCTGTAAAAACGATAACTTCTCCTTCATTCCTAAATCGTTTTAATTCCTTGATATACCTATGATGCCACCTGATTAGATTATATCATCCCTTTCGATAAGGGCACCTTTGTTGGCCCTTCTTATGTATTTAAATCTTGCGTCATGAAGAAATCTATTTTAAAGTGGACTTTGAAGAATTTCGTAAAGTATCATCGATATTTACTTGTTTGGAAAAGTGCATTTAGTGTTGGTGATACACTATCAAAGAACAAGAAATGGTCGATGGGACGGCCTCCTCTTTGCATTATTCCATCATATGTAATTAATAGACCTGGGATTTTAGGCTCTAAAAAAATTAGTTTTAGACACCTAAAATAGGTTTTTAAAACAAGTAAATAGGCTTTTAAAAGGGAAAATAGGCTTTTAAAACAACTAAATAGGCTTTTAAAAGGGAAAATAGGCTTTTAAAACAAGTAAATAGGCTTTTAAAAGGGAAAATAGGCACTTAAAATATGCTTTAAAAATGTGTAAATAGACAGAAAATAGACTTTAAAATACTACAATATGCTCTTCAACTGTAACGTGATCTATGTTTTACTGTATTAAACGTGGTGTACCTATTCTTAAACAGAAAACATTGCAAAATTAAGAGAGAATTAAAACTAGAATTATCAAAAACAGTTTTGAATTATATGAAAAATTGACACAGTACTTCCCTTCTTACTACGGTATATACCTGCAAATTGCTGTTTTAAACGAAACCTCCCCCATCAGTCAGCATTCCTTTGGCAACAGTTGTTTGGGAAAATAAAAATTCAGTGAAAAACTCACCCTCTGCTGTTCTGCTCTTCATTCAGAGATGTCCATTAAATGATTGCAGAAGTTACAGAAGTTTAATTTTATTTTAAATGTACAGAATAGGCATTTTAAGCACTAGAATAGTAAAAATAGGCTCCAAAGGCCCAAATAGGCATTTTAGGGCACTAAAAAACTCTATAAATATAAGTGATTTATCATGAAATGTCCACATATTTAAAAATTTTCATGTTATTTCATAAGGAACAAAATAGGCATTTGCCTTAAAATCCCAGGTCTACTTAGCATTTTTTCTTTGTGTGTCTGCTTTTTAGGTTTTTCTTTTGATGGGGTTTTCAGAGGACCTTTCTTTTTTTCCCCTCCCTTATTCTTTACCGTAAGTTATATAAAACTTTTCGAACAACCGGTAGCTTCTACTATCTCTTTAACTGCCTGGATAATGAAAATTTTCTTTGGTATAATTACTTAAATTCAGTATTATAATTAGTTCTTGACTGCGCAGTTTGCCATTACTACGATTTCTAGTTTCTCTATTCATACCCAATATAAAATAATAACTTAATAAGTATAGAAGTAAATTTATAAAAATACAACAATCTCTTCACTACACAGGTAATATTACAACACTTAGCCCTGACGAAGTGATCAGTAAAGTCTGAATAGACAAAATTTTAACTGACTCATGAGAACCACGATATGCAGTGCTAGGCAGAAGTGCGATAACTTATGAATGCTATCTGATGCCGAACTCTGGTTTGTTTTGAAAGCTGTATCAGACATTTAAAAACATTTCTTCTCGCTCAGTTCCCAAAGTAAAGTCAATAACAAAGTAGGTTACTCACTACCTATATAGCTTTCCTGTGTTCTCTATACTTGATCCAAGATGTGTACGGAGCAAAAGTAAACAGCCGAGTGTGAAAGAACAGAGCGCAGTTCACAAAAGTTCATTTTTTAGACTGTTTGTTCGATTACATATAGTAAAGTAAATTGAACTTTCTTTTTTATATTAAGGGTCACGGGTGATTTTTTTTACTACGTGATTTTTTTTTTTTTCTTTGATTTTGGTTTAATTTTGACCGTTGACTTGACACATCCTGTAGATCCGTATTCTATGTTAGCACGATTGACGCCACTTTTACTCCTACATCTTGCACAGATACTTCAGGGGTTTCTGTTATCATTTTGTATATATTTACAATCTGTATCTTCTCGCCGCTGGATAAACCTTTTCCTCGCAAGTTTCTTTATTGGTGACGTAAATTCTCGCTATTTTCTTCTATAATACACATTATTAGAGGTTATGTCTATTACTTTTACTTACAATATGTGGTGTACTTCATCATACATTATATAAATGAAAAGTACAACGAATTATGTTAAAAAATACGTCTTGTATACGTCTTTTGTTTTTTCTTTCTTCAGGATCAACAAATTAGCCAAGGCAGCGATGAAAACAAATGAAATCTTGTTTGCTAGATATACCTATGTTGTAATACATGTAAGCCTATGATATAAATACGAGAGCAAACAACTCACTTAACAGAACTTACGTTTTCACAATTAAATAAGATATAAATAATTTCACGAGGTGTGCAGAACGGAAGTATACATCTGGCTCAGCTGTCGCACTATCGTGAAGTATGCGCTGGTGCGATTAACCAATGAAACGACAGGATACAGTTAGTCAAGGCAAGTCCGTTGTTTACGTTTGCTCCGTACACATCTTGGATCAAGTATAGTAAGTTAGTAGCCTACTTATGGAAAAGTATAGCTTTCTTCTTATGTAAAATCTATTGTCCAGGGAAATGGAGTATTTTCTATCAACAGCAGGCAATACAAAAAATGTTTCCCTGTTTGATAATTGATTTGTTATTCATTGCGTGGAAAGTTATTTATTATAGGTAGTGCTAGTGTCTTGGGAATCGCCGATTCGTCGCTCTGGAATTTATGTAGTGAGTTCCAAGTCACGAGTTGTATTATAATGACTATGTAACGAAGTATGTTATGCATAATTAATAAAATGATATTGAAATTGATTTACTTGAATCAAATTTTAAATTGTCACAGTACTTTTAGAAGACATTCATGACATGAAATCAACGTAGCTGTTTACTGTGAACAAAAAACGACCAGTTAATATACATCTATTTATTTAAGTATTGTTTGCTGAAATTTAATACTGAGGATGTCTCGCTTAAAGAATAATTATATTATTGTTTTTTAGTTCCTAGCGATCCATATTGGTAAGTACTGTTTCTTGAAAGAACAGAACATTATTAAAGATGCTCAGCTGCTGGACGAGTCTACAACATCAAAAGGTAGGGGAATACCATCCACCTCTGAACGGTCACTCACGTATAAGTGTGCATTCATGCTGTTGAGGTTATGTATTCGTAATGTTTACAAGAGGTGATTACAATTAACTTATTAAATTCCAATGTTTTGAAATATGGGATACAATTCCCGTAAAATATTGTATTGCTGATTCAAGAACAGTTGTAAGCATAGTACTCAATTTATTTCCAGAATGTCGTAACGTATTGCGACAATGATGATGTATGAATAAGTTGCTGCCTGCCCTGCAGAATATCGGAACTAATAATAGAACATAAAGAAAAGAGGACGTGTCTACTTTTGTTGGAGGTGATAAAGCAAATTCGATAAATATTGTGTGAATCGGGTCCGTGATTGGCCGATTTCAGACTAATTCTTGTATGTTATTGGTCCAAATCGAAAGAAATACGTTTGACTTAAATAGTCGTAAAAATATCGATTTTTGCCTAAACAACGTAATTGGGTATGATAAGTCTTGAATTAATTAGGGCTTTACAATATTGTCGGCAACGGGGAGAGCGGAAAATTCTGTATAAAATCATGCAATCATTTTATTACTTTGTAAGATCAAAAAATTGGCAAGATTGGAGTGACAAAAAAGACAAGCTAATTGGAGGACATACGAGCGAGGATGAGATGCAAGTACTACAACTAATTTCATACTCTCTTTTAAGCAAATTTATAATAAGTATTCACCTTATTCTTCCCGATGAGATCGTTGGAGCTTTTCAATTGGCCTAAACCTTCTGGTGGCACTTTGGCCCTGGGGTCGACTCAGCCTCTTCCACGAATGAGCACCAGGAGCAATCCTGGGGGTAAAGGCGGTCGGTGCCCTACCACCTTCATGTGCCGAATGTCCAAAATCTGGGAGCCTCAACCTCCTGGAACCCTCTGGGCCTCCATAGCCTGTACAGGGATCACTTTACTTTTTATTCACCTTATTCCCTCATATTAAAGTTCCCGCACGAAATCTGTGCAGATGGCCTACGTCATTGCATTATGTTTTCGAGGGGACTGTAGCGTCGATTGGCCTGCTACCTATCTCTCTCGCACAACAGTACCGGTACCTCTCTTTCTATTTGTGAAGGCCAAGCTTCCTCTCTCTCGCACAATAGCATGTCTCTCTCTAGCGAGTAAAGGTCTCATCGGCACAGATTTCGTGCGAGATCTTTACTTAAAGTTGCTTTAATAAATACAGCGCATTGCTTAAAAGAGAACCAACGTTATAAATTTTACTTACAGTGCTCTTCTTACAGTTCTGTAATGTATTCATGAAATTCTCAACAAAATTATAACTTTCGCTGTTCACTATGAAAGGCCTATGACCATAATTTTATGCACAAAATATCTTCATAAAATCACATAACAGCTTCAGTAATAAAACAGTAAATATATTGATACTGTATAAAAGTACCTTTCACTGCTGTTGACTGTGATAGGCCTATGTCTATATTTGTTTGATGCACTGTAACTTTAACTGCGCTACAAACCGGAAGGTCGCGGGTTAGATTTCCGATGAGGTCGTTGAGATTTTTCAATTGGCCTAATCTTTCTGGTGGCACTATGACTCTGGAGTCGATTCAGCCTCTAACAGAAACGAGTACCAGGAGTTATTCCTGGGGGTAAAATAACGGCCGATGCGTAGAGGGCTGACAACCTTGCCACATTCGTGTGCCGTATGTCACAATCTGGGTACCTTAATCTCTCAGAAAACCTACGGGTCTTCATGGCCCTTATGGGGATCGATTTTTTTTTTTACCTTTTTTTATATACTAACTAGCTTACTTAAATTCGAAAATAACTTATGAAGGACTTTCAATTTTCAAACTCTAGGTCTTTATATAGGTATTTAGAATCTGAAATGAGAAAGAACGACTTATCACACTCAAACTATTCCCTCACAAAATGCTAGATATATCTTTTTATAGCTTATAGCAGATCGCCGCGGCTTCGCCCATGATAATTAATCGGAAGATTAAAAATTAAGTGCAAAATAATGAAAATATTATATTTATTAACACTTTGCACGCGAAACATTCATAGGTCTAAACTAAACGATTAATAGGTCTAATTAATGAAACAGCTATAAATCCGGCTTTGAAGTGAATTCCACAATAATTAGAAAGCGCAGCATGGGAAAAATAACCTCAGATTCGAGTTCTCTCGAAGAAAAAAAAACCTACGTAGTGAGTTTCGTCCAAATCGAACAATGTTTGCCCATTTAGGCCTACATTCATTATCCTTCTTCAGTCTAGGGGGAAAATTTCAAACGTCTGTGTGCCTTGACATATAAACAAATGAATCGACCAGCGTGGGCTTAGAACATTCAAGCGATCGCGATGCTTTTATTTCCATGGTATGACAAAAGTAGACAAAGCCACCTGTTCATTGATTTGACAATAGAAATGTATTACGGAAAACTGATGCTTCGAAAGAGCAAACAATGCACGTTTTCTTCCCGTTTTTCACTCATAACTCGCGAACGAAAGCTAAAAGTAAAAATGTACTATGCACTATGTGTACTCAACAACTTCCCAAAGTTTCATGGCGATCGGATGAATGGTGTAGTAATGCATAAAGGACAGACACACATACGTACATTCGTTTATCGTATACCGTATTTTACGGAATATAAGACGCTCCGAACCATAAGACGCACCTGATTTTAGGATGGGAATTTAAAGGAAAAGAAATTTAATGTGATTTTAACCAAAAAATTTAAAGGGAATTATACACTTTAATCCATAAACAACTATAACCTTGTACAATGGAATCAGTACAAATCACTTCTAACTTGAAACCTGCGTTGTACGAAAATCTTTTCTGTACAGGTGGCATCGCGTAAATTTTAACTGAACTGATTTTTCATAAAAGACTGAAAATACTTTTACATCCCTCTAACCCTCAATTCAGCATAAAGTAAGTGTAATGGGACTAAGCTGTTTAGAGGTCATTTGCCTTTATTTCAACCACCCAGTGGAGAAAAACTTTCATATAAAAGAACTCAACATTCCCTTCTTTTCGCATTGTATACCTGACTTCCAGCTACCCTCATTTTACGATTGTGACAAGTCTACTGATGTACAGTCTGTGACAAAACTTGTAACTAATCGATTATACCACTTTGTTTATAACTATGGTATCACCGGCAGTATTTTTTTTTTAGTGTACTTCGGACCATTAGACGCACCCAACTTTAAAGACTCTGTTTTCAAGGCCAAAAAGTGCGAAAAGTGCGTCTTATGGTCCGTAAAATACGGTAGATAGACAGATTACCCTCTTAGATTCATCACGAAATTTATCTGTCTCTTTTAAGGTTAAGCCAAAATAGAGCCATTAGAATTCTTATCAATATCCCCTTTAGAACACACAGTCAGTAAATAAAAAATAAACCTATTAAATCCAACACTATCTTAATTAGCCTACACCTCAAGGTTAAACTTCTCTACAACACGAGATAAATCATTCATCTGTTTATAAGTGTACTATATAATTATTATAGTCCAAAAGGAATATTGCCATAAGCTTAGGCCTATACTATTCAATTATAACTGACAACATGCTACCAGAAAGTTCATCCAGTTACAGTATTCAACAGTGGCGTACCAACAGTGATGGGGGCCTGGGGCGTTAATCAATGTGGGGGATTACCCACTATTCATAGTTTATATCATTCATACAGTCTTTAGAAATAATAATAAAGTTGCCTAATGCATAATAAACATGTGAATCCCAAATAAAAAAATCCCATTATTAATTAATAATTAGATTATTCAGGGTATACAGAAATATAATGAATTAGGCAACTTACTATCAGTAAGAACTTATAATGAATTAGGCAACTTACTATCAGCAACTTACTATCAGTAAGTTGCCTAATTCATTATTTTTCTGTAGACCCTGAATAAACGAATTAATAATGGGATTCTTTTATTTGGGATTCACATGTTTATTACGCATTAGGCAACTTGACACTTTTACCATAAATTTGCTTATAGTACCAGTATCAGGACTGACTTTTGGTCGGA
Source organism: Ectobius pallidus (assembly GCA_964059195.1). Classification (NCBI taxonomy): domain Eukaryota; kingdom Metazoa; phylum Arthropoda; class Insecta; order Blattodea; family Ectobiidae; genus Ectobius; species Ectobius pallidus. Next base: position 185,895,932 of record CAXKWD010000003.1, on the reverse strand, counting down.
GAAAATTCACGTTAGTATGCTGTTCCTTCAGCCATGGTATTGAAAAGGTATTTAAACTAAATAGTTGTAATGTCACAATGTTATGTTATGTACAAAACAAAATCCAAATAGCAAAGGCTTAAAAAGTAGATTAATAATAATAATAAACTAAACTGTAGACCAACATAAGTTAAACATCTTTCTAGCGAGCGTTTGCTTCTTGCAAATTTTGATACTACATCATCAAAACTGATTCGTTTTGCAACAGAGTTCTCAATTTGTATTAGGGCTAAGCTTGACAAACGAGATATCCCTCTCTTCTCTTTCTCGTCGGGCTTATATTATTACAGTGGGCCTATGGTGCTTCCGATCTGATTATTTCTAATCCATTTTTTATTTAATCCGTTGTTTTAAAAATATGTATAAATGTTATTCACTCGAACCAAGACTCATCATTGATCTGGTAAAAATAAGCATAATTTTGGGGCCTATCTTCAAAGCGGGGCCTTGGTATGCCACTGACAGTATTTCAGAAATTTAAAGTCAGAAGATTCATCATATTTCTTATATGCTTACTTAAATGAATAAGTAGAGACGTATTTCTGTCAATTCATTAAACAATATTATGTGTAGGCCTATTTGAATAAATATAGAGCCAATGTCTATAGAGCCAATGTCTGTATGTCACACCTTGCGGAGATTGGTTGTTTGAATTTGTATATAATATATGAAACATAATATAATAACATAAAAAATAAAAATAAATAAAATAATAAAAACTGATGTAACAAAGTGCCAGAAAGGTTTTTTTTTTTAATCAGTGACAATTGCAAATATGATATGCAGAAAATAATTGTTTAAATCTGTTTCCAAGTTAAGCTCCAGATCAATTCATTAAGCAGGACTTACGGAAGAACAAAGGTCTAGTTTGATAAGTATATGTGAAGGAATATATGGGTAGTGTTATTTGTCAAAGCTAATTGTATTGCAACTACCAAAGTCGTATATGTAACTGTAAAACAATATGTGGCCATGAAAAGTAATTTGCATTTGATAAATTCTTTCTAATATATTACTATAATTACGCACTAAATTGGGCATTACTCCGGTACCGGTCAACCAATTTGGTTCAATATCAACACGCTTCTTCCCATGGACGTTTAAATGAGTATACCAAGTTTTATGAAAATCCGATAAAGAGTATTTGAGTTATCGCGCGTACAGACACACGGACAGACAGACAGACAGACGGACATTTTCTCGTCCTCCACACAATCTCATAGAGTAACATTCTGGCACTTAATAGATTTTCATCCTCTACCGGTACTTGAGAAGTGTGTCTGCCTAAAGCCCTAAAGTTTGGACAGCCTTTATGTTAGACCCAGAATATCTAAATAAACGTATAATATTAACCCTTGACTGTGCTTGTGGGGTCTGTGAAACCCGTCCATCTTTTGTTTTGTAATATTTCAGGTTTAAACATGAGATGTCGTTGAGGCATTTTGTAATCTTAGTATATATTATTATTTGACCATTGCTGGAAGTGATGTGCATTATTGGCGCTCAAAAGTGAAATATTACCGTTTTTAACCGTTTGGACCCCACGAGCATCTTGTATTTGTCTACAGAGAGACAGAAAAACAAAAAATTGGTGTGAAAATGGGTGTTATTTCTATTTCTAGCCTATTTGCCCATTTTGGATGTGAAAATTGTTAACAACCTTCTTTAACCATTAGCAATTCTGTATTTTTTCATAATATTTTGGTTTATAAATAATATTTGTTTTATTTCACCTTTTTATTATTATTATTTATAATTTGGGGTGTATAAGACCCCACTAGGATATTAACGCAACCTGAAAACACCAGCATAGTTAAGGGTTAATAATGCTTACTTAAGGCACTGTGGTGGATAAAGTTTGAGAAACATTGCCATATTACAATCACTCGAAAAATCCTAAAATTGGTGCGGAACTTGCTAGTTGCTTGCGTAATGTTAGGACGTCATTATTTTAACATTACGTACTACAAAGCAAATTTGTGTAAAGTTGACACCCATGAACTGTCAGCAGGATTACACAAACCCACGGCTGTAAACATCACAATAAACTTCTGTATATTACATCATGATTTAAAATGCTGACTTCACGCGATATGGAAATAAAACTTGACGACAATGCTGCCTGCTGGATTCGCAAGACAAATGCCATGAGTCATGATCATGACTGAAGCAGGGATTTCTATGTAACTATATATTTTACCCTTTACTTTTAGAGTGCAGAAACCCATAAATGACCCTTGTAGACCATATGACGATTGTTTTATGGAAGATTCATGTTACATTATTTTTACATATTTTTAGGCATTTTAAATATTCTTGTGATATTACATATTTAACAATTATCATATTTACTATTATTATGTGCGAGAATGGTACTGTGTCTGTCCGTCAGTGTGTCCGCGCGATAACTTAAATGCGCTTTATTGGATTTTCATTAAACTTGGTATACGCATTTACAACGCCCATGAGAAGAATCCTATTAATTTTTTTACCAAATCGGTTGACCGGTACCGGAGTATCGGCTAATTAACGGTTATATGCTTTTTAAATGGCAAAACATCACTATACCAACATACAACAAAGCCGCGTTGCCAACCATAACAACGGCCTCTTTGGTTAGTTAAGACATCATAGCAGGTTTAAATGCATGAATCAGCCATTGCACATTATGCTGGATGAAAATAGTCTTTTTATACAGAAATAGAGAAAATGCCTAGTAAGTGTTATGTTCCTGATTCTACTATAATAACAATAATAATAATAATAATAATAATAATAATAATAATAATAATAATAATAATAATAATAATAATAATGGCATAATCCATGTCAATTCAGGCAGGGGGCTTACCTTTTCGTGGAAAGATAATTTGTCCACCACTGTGGCTCAGGGGATGCGTTCGTTCCTCTCACGCAGCGGGCTCGGGTTCGATTCCTGGTCGGGACAAGTTACCTAGGTATGGTTTTTACTGGGGTTTTTCCTCACCTGTGAGACAAATGTGGGTAACTTTAGGTCCTTATGATCCATTATCATCTTCATCCCATCCTCGCCTTGTGTGTGAATGGTGTGTCTCGTCCTATGTGTTCGTGTTGTCTCGGAGGTGGCCCCGCCATTGGGCTGATCACTCATCCGGGGAGGCCCTCCATGTCCTTGTCTGGTCAAAACAGTATGTATGTGATCCAAAGATAATCCCTCTCCCGACAGGTAGCGGCCCTGTAAGGCCCGGGTGGCTTGGGTCGCTTAAATCCTAAAAGGGAGAGGAAAAACTACGATAAAGAAAGAAGAGATCATTTTCTTGCTTAATTAAGAAAATTCGCCATCGTCTCCATGAGTTAAAACACGTTATATCTTCTAAATCCTCATATATGTTAATATAGGCCTATACATCGCTCATCAGGCCTGTCTGGATGTACAGTTGTCCAATTTGGGGTTCACAAAAACAAAGAATTCAGACTATTCCAAACAGGTGCCTCCCATTAATAACCAATGCTCCATGGTACGTCGGAAACTCAACCATTCACTCTGACCTAATCATTCCAGATGTAACAGCAAAGCTTACGTAAGACTAGCCTGATCATTCAACAACCACATCAATTCGCTGATCCAGGACATTCCTACAAACTATCCACCAGACACTCAACTCAAGAGGAAAAGGCACTCATATCTCAGGCTATGAAAATGAACATTTGCTAAATCTCTAATACAACCGGGACTGTCGTTGGGCAGAGCCCCGAAAACAAGTGCCAAGTTCTTTTATTTCAGCTGTAATTGTATCAAAACTATAAAGCATTATATACACTAAAGTTACCAACCTATTTTTAAAAAGTCTAGCCTACTCTCACAACCAGGGGCGTATACTCTATTGGTGCTATGCGTGCGCCGCACGCCCTAATTCTAGATGGAATATATTCATTCATAATATTTTATTTTGTCAGTTAATTGTGGAAAAATCAGTGTCATTTTCATTGCTGAAATGAGAAAACAAGGGCCCCGCTGCGAGGCTGTCACCCGTGTGCTACGATTCCGTAATGAGAATGAGTTTCTGAGCGGTAGGCGTGGACTTGCCTCGAGGCTAGAACTTGTGTGCTGTGAGTTTTGAAGAAGGGCGATATCCTGACCACGGGGTGAAGAAGGGAATAGGTTACGCACGGTGGAGATTTCGCAGTGTCTTGAGTGCCTTGCGTGCTACTGAAGTTGCGCACTCAGCTGAGTTGTAGCGAAGTATATTGCGATTTCAAGAAGTTAAAATGTAAATTATTGTAAATGTTATTTATTTAATGTTATCAAAAGTGTTTAATTATTTTTTAGTCTGTTATTTTAAGAATTTCAATAGCAAATAATTGTAAATTCAGTATTACTTTATTTACTGTTATTCTGAGCGCGGCGGGAGATTTGCCGGTAGTTTGCGTGCTACTGAAGTTTCGCAAGCAATTGTGTTGTATCTAAGTATATTACAATTTTAATCATTTCAAGGCAAATATTGTAAATATTATTTTATTTAGTGGTTAAAAATATCTGTTAAATTAATTTTTAGTTAATGTAGCCTATTTCATTCTGAAAACATTATGAAAGAGCACAGCTGTATTTTGGAAGATCTTCTGATAAATACATTTTTATCCAAAACTTTTCAAGATAAATTGCAAATTGTGACATATGTACGGCCTTTCCCCGAGTTAACAAGTCTTTGTACAATATATAAAGGCAAGAATGTAGAATATATAGAACACTTTTCAGTCTCACATTCCTGAGGTAGGCCACAGAGTGAAAATTGCCGTAAGCTCGAGCCTAATAATTTTGACACGGCTGATAACCCGAGAAGTCATCTTAACTAATCAGCGCCGTGAAGGCTTCAAATCTTATAAGTACAAATCCTTCATGTTTTAAAAGAAAGAATAAACCTACTTTAATAAAGTAAGCTATTTTTAACTGTTCAGTTAAAGTTAATCTACATTCTCAATTAACTCAGGAATCCAGTACATTTGCTGTGTAGGACGATAGCATAGCACGCCCTTTATCAGAGATCAGGATACGCCACTGCTCACAACAACAAAGTTACAAAAAATTTCGGCATACAGAATTTGAAGATTGAATAAGAAAATGTAAGTACCATTTAGCAAATTAATTTTAATATATTATATTACATTATTCTGTTTATTTATTCTGTTCTTTCTTTCACAATCTTGTGTTGTTAGTTCTCAAATATAAAGTATAGTCTGAAAACTCAGCGACAGGTTCGAAGAGTAACCTATAAAAATCACTAAGGGGTAACAAATAAACCGGTATATTTAAAGGATTATAGGTTCAATAGAAAATTCAGAATCTTAGACTTCATTGACCAAAGTTTGATTCTCCATAAGATTCTTCTGTAAATAAATATAAAGAGGAATATGACAAGTTCTGTAACGAAGATAATAGTAATTTGCAATAAAACAGCGTTAACTTCATTATAAAATAACACTGAATACGTAAATCACGTCATAAAGGAACTTGGTGAGATAACTTAGCCGGAGATTTATGGATGGAATTTTCCCACATAATTCAATGTCGATGGGCATTTATAGCTGGTAAGAGTTCTTCTTGTAATCTTGCGACTTAAACATAGTTTATCCTATAGGCTAGACCTTCAGCCAAGTGAATGTTTGCGCGATAAATGGTACATCGGGAATATCCCTATAAGGTAAGAAAAATTAATCATTTTTGTAACATGCAACACGCATGGAAATCCCCACAATGAAGGCAAACCCTTTTAATACATAATCCCAGGATTTAATTACAGCTGAACGACGAACGGCTATACCAAATAATGAGTCGCTGTCCCACTTTCCACTAATAGACTGAAGTTATTCTGCTCGGTATTGGAACTTTCCTACTAGGAACTATTATACCGGGTGTTAAAGAAACTATTCTGTGTAATGATAATTCTTTCTTTCGTGTGTAGGCTAAGGTGGAAAGGTGAAGTCAGAAAGGAAAATTCAATGCCATAGTCGGGATTTGAACCAGTGCTCTTACAAATGAGCTACCATGGAAACATGCCGGTACAACATTAAATTCTTCAACTGACTCACATATCAGATACCACCAGGCGTTCTCAATATGAGATTAGAAAATTAGAATTAGAAAAAGCCACTGAATCCTTTTCAGGCAAGGGCCTCCTACTCTCGGTAGGGCTAGCTCAGTTTGTACACACGGGGTGAGCTATTTCCTGTGTGCATGCTCGGATTTGAGCTTTTACTTTAACTGTTAGTTACTGTGTGTAGCTTGTGTTCCATTTTGAGTCTAGAATGAGTGTCCTGTACTTTTTCCCTAATTCACTTCACTTCACTTCACTTCACTTTTAATTTCTAGATTATGTCAACATTTTATTCTAAACCTAGAATTGTGATTTTCCACTCCCTCCTATCCCTTGCTACTCGTGACCATTGAGGTCCTATCACTTCTATGAAGTCCTGAGCCCATCTCCTTCTCGGTCTCCCTCTTCTTCTTTTCCCTCTTCTTGGGTCCCAGATCGTGGTGGCATAGGCCCATCTGTCTGCAGGTAGTCTGGCCACATGTCCTCCCCACCTCCATTTGAGCTCTCTTGCCTGTTTATGTGCCTCTTCGATACCACTTCTTAGCCTCAGTTCTTCGTTTCTTACTTTGTCTACTAGTTTAATGTCTAAGATTTTTCTCTCCATTCTGCGCTGGCATCTTTGTATCTTCAGTTCTTGTTGTTTAGTAATATGAGATACCAACCCATAATATTTTCCAATATTCCCAAAAATTCTGCGTAAATTTTAACGATGGTACAGAGGATAAAGACTGCCTTTGTGGTTTGGTGGTTAGCGATGCTATGGATTCGAAGACGCGGGGCTCTAATTTTATTGAGAAAAGGCCGTCTATTACAGTGCACTCAACCTCGGGAGGACAAATTTACTGAGAAATAAAATCAGGTAAACTGATATAACAAAGTGCCAGTATATTTTTGTTGAATCAATTATAATTGCAATTATGATATGCAGAAAATAAGTTTTTCTAATCAGATTAAAATCGACCAGCGTCAGCAGAACTACAGATTTGTGATACCTTGACAATCGCGCACTCACATAAAAATTAAAAATTAAATTTAAAAAAATCCATGTCAAATAGACCGGCTCCGGGATTTGAACCGGGGACCTCCGGAATACGAGTCCAAGGCGTTACCATTTGGTCAACTCGGTCAGTAACGGAGTTGTATGATAAGCATATGTGAAGGAATAGTGTTAACTGTCAAATTATACCGGTAGACAAAAATTTAAAAACATGTGACCTTTAATTAGTCGTTACTCTGGTACCGGTCAACCGATTAGGTCCAAAATTAATAGGCTTCTTGTCATGGACGTTATAAATGCTTATACCAAGTTTCATGAAAATCCGATAAAGCATATTTGAGTTATGGGGCCTTTTGTTATATAATACCATAAAAATGCACTAAATTGGGCATTATTCCGGTAACGGCCAACCGATTTGGTCCAATATCAACAGACGTCTTCCCATGGACATTATAAATGCGTGTGCCAAGTTTCATGAAAATCCGATAAAGCGTGTTTGAGTTATGGCGGTTTTAAATAAAAACACTAAATTGGGTTTGACGCCGGTACCGGTGAACCGATTTGGTTCAATATCAATAGGGTTCTTCCATGGGCATTATAAATGCGTATACCAAGTTTCATGAAAATCCGATAAAGTGTATTTGAGTTATGGCGCGTACAGACACACGGACAGACAGACAGACAGACGGACATACATTTTTCCGTCCCCCACACACAATCTCATAAAGTACCATACTGGCACTTAATAAAGATGCAACTGCTTTAAGCAAGCCGGTCTCCATAGCCGCGGTAGCTAAGGCGTGCTGACTTGGAGCCCATGTGAAGGATGCTGCTGCTTCGAGTCCCGCCTCAAGCATGGGTGTTTGTGTGTGATAAAGAAAAATAGAAAGCAAGGAAAACAAAAACTGCAAACAAGATGAATAATTCAGAAAAATAGGCATATGGCCGCCTAAATTTAAAAAAAATCATGCGTGGAACGCCACGCGACAGAAGTGAAATTCTTTGGCAACGTTGAGCGTGAAATAGAGGAATACATATATTTATATCGAAGGGAAGAAGGAAATCATCTGAATAAAAGATAATATAAGAAATTCACTGTTTCGGCATTTTAAATCGAATACGTATAAAACAATGACACAGTTGTGATGAACGAATGCCCAAACTGTCGAGCCACTGTGTTTGTTTACATGAACGGAACGCTTTAGATAAGTTTCCGGGAACGTTAGTGACGTGTAAACGATGCTCACGCAACGAGTAGAGCCACCTATAATGGTGAAGGGCTTACCACGCCACTAGCTCGAAGCAGTAATAGCCCCCCCACTCAACGCCTGATACCTTTCTCCCGCGCGCTCCCGTGGCCCCACTCTTTCGATAACAACTGTATGCTTACTACTTACCCCCACTACTTTCGTGACGATTTTGTTCGTAACGCTGGAGCGAAACGCAACTTTGGGTTAGCTCTCGATTTACTCCTAGCGCGCCTAAAGAAGTTTCACTTTAAAAGTATTTAAAAAATCAAGAAAACCACCAATAGGAGTCTGTACGCGCATAGGCGTAACCAGGCCGACCATATGGGGGGGTTATAACATCCGCGGGTATTCCATACCCCCCAGGGAGAGGGGGGCCCGGGGGTCCTCCCCCGGAAAATCTTAAAAATTAAGACGCACAATAACGAGTTTTAAGCTTCCCACGCTTTATACTTGTATTAAGTAATTTATGGGCAGACTTAAAAAAAATTATACAATTTTCCTTTTTTTAATTAATGGGGGGGGGGTTCAAACCCCCAAAACCCCCCCTCGTTACGCCTATGTGTACGCAGACTAGATGACTCCAATCCTACCATCTACTAATGTAGTTGGAAGAGTGGGGTAGATGAATAGCGGCGGATGGTAGATCCTAACAGTGAAACCTCGAAGCGTTCAGTTTAATATAGTCAGAGGGGATGTAGACAGACAAGTTGACATAGGGTAGTTATGATCTATGATGTTAAAAAATATTCTGGAGTTAACTTTTCTCAGTTATAGCCTATTATTCCAATTTAACTTCGTAAATCATCATTCTCACTTATCCTATTTCTCCCAAAGAACACAAAATAGGAAGAAATAAAATTAATTCATTAAATTAAGAACGATAAGAAATTTGTTCGGTTTTGAAGCTTAGATTTCCCTTGAGCTGATATGAATGGCATGCCAACTAGATTGAATGGAGATATCTTTCCGAAGTTTGGAAATCACAGTGCAGTGGACCATCATGACCAGTAGCATACACTCACCGACAAAGAAAACCGATCACTTAAAGAAATTTATAAAAATTAAGTTTAAATAAAAATTATGTAGTAATTGCTTGAAATAAAATTACTGCAATTGTATACGTTTTTAAGATTAAAATGTAATGACACATTTCACACTTAATTCCCCATTTTTCCTCTTGCACCGTGGTGAATGGTAAGCCTAAGGTTGCAGGGGCATAACGGAGGCTGCATCCATCATCAATTAGAGCAACAGCTTTGGCAAAGTCTTCAGGACTGAGAGGCATTAATTTCAACTAAACTTACTGACAGAATCACTGCGATGCGAAGGGAGACAGTTTCCGTTCAGTTTGGAAGGAAATGACGCAATACAACAATGAAACACCTAGCAATATGTACGACAAGTTAGTGCTTATAATCATATTGGAATCACCGTATTGCGATGTCTTTTATGTTTTGTTTGGTGATAAAGTGAAGGTATGAAGAAAGCAGATATGCTGTATCTATAGCTAATGATCCATTAAAAATAATAATTCATCCTCACCAACAACAATGTATAAACATCCAATCAAAATTTTGTTTAATCTTAAAAGTACAACAAATTTTACAGTGATCGGTTTTTTTTTGCCGGTCAGTGTATTAGACGGACAACCTTTTATAGGAAGAGACTGCAATGAAAGGAAGTGAAAGATCCGTGAGCTTGACGCTTACTACGTTTTCATGCAGAATTCAGATCGATCTGAACACGATCCCATTCCAATACGATCCCGTTTTCATGTAAAACTTTCGATCCGATATTGAAAACATCGTTTCCGAGAGAACCCACAGAATGCGCTAGTCTCACATTCAACGACCAATGAAACTCTTCTCGCCACTCACGAGAATATCGCGAGGACATTGAGGACCAATGAAACTCTTCTCGCCACTCACGAGAATATCGCGAGGACATTGAGGACCAATGAAATGTCTGATTAGCGTATTGAGATCGAACTGAATACGGGTAGTGTTTTCATGGCGTTTGCATACGATCTCAGTTCGATTCGATCCTACTTTTTAGGGGGATTGACCTTGAAACTCAGATCGATCTGAGTTCCCGTTTTCATAACAATTTCATTCCGGTACGAGGATTCAGATCGATCTGAATTCTGCATGAAAACGTAGTTAGTAAGTGAGGGCAAAGGTCCTCCAAGTGGAGTGTTGTTATGCTTACTTTCTGAGAGAGGGTTGAGGAACTGGTGGGAAACCCATCACCCCACAACCCTCGCAGGAGATTAAGGTATCACTTGGAGGTGAAAGGGACGAGGAATTTTGTTCAGAGGCTCTATCATATCGGTAAATCATAAGTAAATTATATCGGTTTGTAAAGGAAATTCTGTAACTTAATTTTGCATGAAATTTTAATTTATTTACTAACCTCTTTTCCCTTATAGTTTTACAAATAAAAGTAAGCAGGGGTAAGTAAGGGTTAATACAGAGAGCAGTATTTTGTGGAAACCCTATAGCGACGCGGTGCATGGCAATTAGGTGGTCACACGTGCTACTGATGGCGCTGGAAATCCCTACGCAGGTCAGGAGTGAGAGGAAACCCAATTAACTGCAGGTTTCGCCAGCCACAATAGCATTACAGGCTTAAGGTACAGGCACCCGCTCATTAAACTCAAAACGTTTACATCCGTATCGAAATTAAAATCCGGCATCGCTACACCGTGTTCCGTAAAGTGTCGCAACATGTTGGCTATAATATATTTTCAGTAGCCTGACTGACAGGATTTCATCGCTAATGTAACTTGTGCATTTTAGTTTACCGATAAATGCACGACTAGTGCCGAACTTTAAAAATTATTAGTTGCATTTAATAAGATTGAATGAATGACTGAATGAGCCCATGAATTTCCCTTGTAGGGCTAGGGCCTCCTACTAGAGAGGAAGCTCGTTTAGAGAAACTCCCGTGGTGAGCTATTCCACGTGAGCTGGATAATACATCAGTTTTGAAACTACAAGAATATAAACTTCTTTTATGACCACATCCCAACTCAAACCACTCGCACAGTTTCACATTCTATTTCTCCTTTGCAGTTCCAATCCTAATTTCTTCCATTCGATTCTGGTGCGGGCGATGCGGGACCATTGGGATCCTGCTTCTTGCTTCAGCGAGTCCGCCCATCGCGTCCTTGGTTTTCCGCGTGCCCTGTTTCCTACGTAGGGATCCCACATAGTTGCTACCTGTGCCCATCTGTCATGGTGGAGTCTCGCCACATGGCCAGCCCATTTCCACTTCGTCTCTGCGGCTCGTTGTGTTATGCTCTCTAGATTAGTGATCCTTTGGAGATCTCTGTTAGAAACCCTGTCTCTCCACGAAATGCCCAGTATCTTTCTTTCCATTCTTCTTTGGCAGGATTCCAAGCTCTTTTGTTGTTTGGATATGAAGGACCCGCACAACATGGAGAGCGGACATCTTATCGGAAGCAACGAGATTCTACAAAGACCTGTATAAAAGTAGTACACAAATCAACCAGGTAGAGGAGGACCCGCAAGTATTGGAGGACATCACCCCTATAATACTACAGAGTGAAGTCAGGAGTGCTATACAAGAACTAAAGAAGGGGAAGGCGCCAGGAGAAGACGGCATAAGAAACGAACACTTTATCTATGGAAGTGAAATACTAATCGAACCAGTAACCACACTGTTCAATAAGGTGCTACAAACTGAAATCATACCGGAACAGTGGAAAACGAACACAATAGTACTACTGCACAAGAAGGGCCCAAAGGACGACCTCAATAACTATAGGCCTATTAGTTTAATGTCTCACTGGTATAAGCTATTCTCTAAGGTGATCACAAGAAGGTTAACAAAGACCCTAGAAGAGAACCAACCCATGGAACAGGCAGGCTTCCGGTCCGGGTTCAGTACGACTGATCACCTCCAATCCGTAAACCAGATTATCGAGAAGGCAACAGAGTTCCAGCTGACATTATACTCTGACTCTGTGGAGCACACGAGTGTGCTGGAAGCCTTATACAACCATGGACTACAAGCAAAATACAGAAGAATACTAAGCAACCTGTACAGTCAGAGCAAAGCCAAAGTGAAGACGGAAAGAGTGGGACAGAACTTCAGACTGGAAAGAGGAGTCAGGCAGGGGGATCCTATTTCCCCCAAGCTATTTATCGGTGTTCTAGAGGAGATATTTAGAAAGCTACAATGGGAAAATCAGGGCATCACTATAAATGGCAAAAGGCTCACCGACCTAAGATTTGCGGACGACGTGGTACTGTTTGCTCGTTCAGCCGCTGAATTACAACAGATGTTATCAGAACTGAATGAGTCCAGCAAGGCAGCTGGCCTTACGATGAACCACAGCAAGACAAAGTTATGGCAAACGGACCACCGCACAAAATTGAGGTAAACGGGACAGAAATACAGTATGTAGAAGAGTATGTATACCTGGGTCAGCTGGTCTCATTCACTGACAAATCAGACAAGGAAATAGGAAGGAGAACATCTCAAGCATGGAAGGCCTTTTGGTCTCCTACTACTGGACAACACTTTAAGCCGAAAATTGAAACTAGAAGTACTGAAGACATGCGTCTTCCCGGTATTGCTTTAATAAGATTACCTACAAAAAATTAATTATTAATAAAACCCATTTAATAGTGAATACATTATTTAAATCTTCCTATTAAAATGCGTTCATGATAAAATGATCTATGCAGCCGTCCTTTGTGAACAAAATACGATAACAAGCATTGTGGAAATGTAGCCAACTGAAAAGTTCGATGCCATAGCCGGGATTTGAAACATGATCTTCGGCTCCCCGTGCCGCTGCTCTTATCAATTGAGCTACCATGACAACTTGCCGCTACAACATTAAATTCTCCAACTTTTTCATGTTTATTATTCATTTATTTATTTATTATTATTATTATTATTATTACATTTCATTACTTACATTATTTCACATTTAGTACAAGTAAAAAACAAATAAAACCAACATGCTCTTGTTTAGAGGGTATAGTAGATTAATATCAATCTAATTATATATCAAATGCAAAACTAATTCACCTATCCCGGTATACCATCAGGCGTTCTCAAGTTGAGAAACATCCCAGTGGAGACTTACAACACTTACAATACTGGCCGTGTATAGGCTAAGGTGTAAAGGTAGAGTCAAACTGAAAAATTCAATGACATAAGCGGGATTGAAGGAGGGGCATACAGGGTGAGAAATAGGTGAATTTCATAACTTTTTTCCTCAGCAATGAATTGCTCTACAATCTTGCAATCTGACATACTCTTTATGACTACTTCTACAATTGTACACTGTTTTCAAAAGTAATCAAACTGTTACAATTACGGGTAATTATAGTTCCAAAGTGACAGCCACATTTCATGCACTGAAATGCCGTTTTCTTGATAACTTCCACAAATATCAATATTTCTGAGTAATTATTTTTCTGTGTATTTGTTAATATCATATGAACAATATTACCTACAATCATTAATTTAACATTAATAGTGTTTTTAAATATATATATTTTTTTATGAAAAATAACTTTTTAAAATTATTTTAAAAAAATACTTAATATACTATAGATATTTAAAAGATTGTAGATGATGATATCCATATGATGTAGCCAGGTATGGGCAACCTTTGGAAAGATGCGGGCTAAACTTTACGATATTTATGAAGTCGCGGGCCGTAGATAATAAGTAGTTGTGAAAAAATAATCATGATAAGGTTTTTTGTATTTATAAAGTATAATGCTAAAGTCACATGAATGAGAGATTAGGTATTTTCTTACAATAGCAGAAATTAAGGTGAAGCTTGAGCATGAACTTGAGAAACAAGATAATCAATGTTGGCATCATTCCCACTAATAGGCCTACACAAGCGCAGAGTGTTTTCAAAATTTTCATCGGTAAGTCTGGTTCGATACTTTGATTTAGGCCTATTGCAGCATTTTTCTAGCGCTGACCGGATGGAACACCCTCGTAGTTCAGGCTTTTGTTTCCCCCTCTCACTCTCTTGTTGGCAAGAGCCGAAAATATTTACTTTTTCGAGCGCGATTGTAAGATGTTCCGCGGGCCAGGTCAAAAGTCGGGGCGGGCCACATCCGGCCCGCGGGCCGGGCGTTACCCATATATGATGTAGGCCTATACAAATAGATAGAAAAAAATCACTCAAAAATATCCTCATTTGTGGAAATTATCACGGAAACGGCATTCAGTGCACGAAACGAGGCTGCCATTTTGTAACGATAGCTATCCACAACTGTAACAGTTTCATTCATTCCGAAAATAGTATGCAATTGTAGAAGCAGTCTGTAAAGAACATGCCAGATTTCAAGGTCACAGAACGATTCACTGACGAGGAAAAAAATGAATATCACCTATTTCTCGCCTATGAATTCCACCCAAAGCTGTATGTTCCCCTTAAACCAGGATCTTCGGCTCTCCGTGCCGCTGCTCTTACCAATTGGGCTACCATGGAAATGTTGTACCGGCACGTTACCAATTGGTAATATCAGCGGAAAGTCGAAAATCCTGGTTGTAATCTCGGCTATTGCATTTCATTTTTCAGTCTGACTCTGCCTTCCACCTTAGTTAGCTTGCACACGGCCAGTGTGAAAAATTATCATTCCACGATAATAAGCATCGTTTGTCCAGATATATAACATTTCCAATTATCTGTAAAATGTAAAATGCTGATTCGTGAAGAGGTGTAGAGCAACTGGTTTGATTTGTTTACAGAATAAATCTTGAAATTGTTAAACAAGAATATTGTATTGGGAAATTAGAAATCGTATGGCCCAACTCTAACATGATATGCCAATATAGGCTAATTTGAATTGTATTGTTACTTACTATGTACAACTGCATAAGTCAATGATATCTGTATTTTTGGGCCATATGTAATGGATTAAATTCTAACAAAGCCATAAATAGAAACAACAATAATCTTGAAATTTCATTACGAACACATCGCTATAGCATCTTGGTAAGTTTTATTGCTTAGGTATATATGCTTTCGATGTTACTGACGAATACTTAAAGGAAAATTAAAAAATAAATGCCTTTTTAATTTTTGTTTAATCTCAGATTGGACTGACTGCGAAACGAAAGTTGGCATCAAGGCTCTATGTGGTGGTAACTGAATACGAGGACACTAGAGTTCCGCTGTCAGATTGGCTGAGCTTTTGCTGCTTATATGTAGGGCCCAGATTCTTTCTTTCTTTCTTTCTTTCTTTCTTTCTTTCTTTCTTTCTTTCTCGTAGTTTAACCTCTCCCTTTTAGGATTTAAGCGACCCAAGCCACCCGGGCCTTACAGGGCCGGGACCTGTCGGGAGAGGGATTATCTTTTGGATCACATACATACTTTTTTGACCAGACAAGGACATGGAGGGCCTCCCCGGATGAGTGATCAGCCCAATGCGGGGCCACCTCCGAGACAACACGAACACATAGGACGAGACACACCATTCACACACACACTCACTCCAAACAAGGCGAGGATGGGATGAAGATGATAATGACGGCCAGATGATATCTGGGGACCACAAGGGCCTAAAGTTACCCGCCATTTGTCTCAAAGGTGAGGAAAAACCCCACCAAGGTAACTTGTCCCGACCAGGAATCGAACACGGGCCCGCTGCGAGAGAGGATTGAACGCATCCCCTGAGCCACAGCGGTTTTAAATTATTTTGTTCCTTGCTGGATAACTGCGGTATTTTAACAGAATTATGCGTTTCGTTGTCAAGGCAGTCACACAATCCAATCTTATGAAACCTAAAAATGGCTAAATAAGACACTAGAAAATAACAATGGCTAAAACTGATTTTCAAGTGAAATACGACAAAATTACAATAATAATTATAATAATTAGTTTAATTAATATTGTTAAACTAAAAATTATTTTTTAAATATCTGCCTATATTTTGCATCTTGCTCATTGTTGCCAGTATATTATTCTGTAAGGTAAAATATTGCGTTTTGTAATTGTGTCATTTTGTAATCCCATTGTCCCGGTAGAGAAAATCTTAGGTGAACGAAATCACCGGTTTCTTTGTAAGAAAATTAAAGTCATTCTTGAGAAGCTTACACTTCTTGTAGTTTATACACAGTAATTGCTCCAGCAATTTGCCGAAGGTGAAGTATTCTAAAAGTTGATTGATTACCGTAATTGAAAAAAGGTTCTTGTTGAGTTCATGGTGGAGTCATTTACAGGGGTAGTTCTAAAACTAAGCAAAAAGTGTTCCTCAGGTTTTTTGGTTCAGAGTCATGCAAATTTAAGTAAAAATGAAATGGATCAATATAGGCCTACTCGTGTTTATTGTAGCCTACTTATTAAAGTGAAATTTTTAAAAAGTTTGAAAATGATACAAACTTAAATAAAATTATATTAATATGTTTAACAAATTAAAAAAGGGTTTATAAAAACTTAAAAATCCGGGATATACTTATAAGCTACCAGCCTGTTCCAACTCTCCTCGCCTGAGGGTACGAACAAGACGCAACTTGGTTGGTCCCCTTCCTGGTCGCTACGCTGTTGAGCCAGGCGCCGGGCTTGAAGTGTGTATGCGCAAGACGCAGCCTGGTCGCTAACTGGCAGGTCGCATGTTATGGATTAAATTTCTTAATTATGAACTTTTTAATTTTCATTTCTTTGTAATTATATTCTCATTCATAAGATTTTGAAGACACAGAAGACAAGTTTATGAATTTAAACTCATTACAGGAAGCTTCATCAAAATTAGTTACATGTAAAATATGTCACAAGAATATTTCACTGTTTCACAGAGTTACTAAATTGAATGTGTATTTTATAGTAAGTTTAATGCTCTACAGCATTTCTTCTAAAAGTTTTCGTTGTAAACCAATACTTTAAGTGCTAAGATACAAAGTTTTCCGAAAAAGTGGCGTAAAAACATTTTTCGGCAAAAAAGTATATTTTTGGCAGGGAATATACATTTTTTAAACGGTTTGAGATGGAGAACCAATGTATGGATAGAAACATTATTATTATTATTATTATTATTGTTTTATGGAGTTGGCATGACCATTGTATTCAGTCTTCAGAGCACAAGAAGACAATAAAACGAACACACTTAACCCTGCAACACGAAAATTAACATAATATAAAATTATTAGGTTACTATAAATTATATAAAAAAAAAACTGAATATAAACCATACAAGTCAGTGACGGTATCCATGAATGATCTCTACAATCCCTTCATTGAGTAGTAACAATATTTATTTTGGTGGTCTGAGCTGATTACAACTGGATAACTTATAAACAATCCTTTGTTTGCGTAGCGATTGGGGAAGTATACAAGTACAACGCCTCAATCTAGACTACACGCTAGCGGCTGGTCGCATGAAAAAAGAGACCTAGCAATCTACCAACAAACTGCGACCTGTCCAGAAGGCTGGCAAGAGACCATCCAAGCTGCGTCTTGTTCACCCTCGTAAGATGACATGACTTCATTTTTCCTGCGACCATCCCGGCTCCGTCTTGCGCGTACCCTGAGTAAGTAGCAAGAGTGATCGGAGCCTGGCGGGAGGGGGAACGTGATAGCCAATACGTCACTGGGCTTGCGCTTCCATCTGCTGGGCGTACGTACTTCACTGCTCGCTGGCGAAAACCCAGGTTGGAACAAACTGAGCGCAGTAAAAAGATTGCTACCAAGTTTCCAATGCCACAGATTACGTCGACTTTATAACGTCCCAAAATTCTGAAATTCCTTAGTTTTGAATATTTTTTTATTCGTGCACTCTGATTTAAACAATTTGGAAATAAAACTTCTGGAACTGTTACATGTTATAGGAATAAGCATGCACTATTAATAAATTTCCTTTCGATATAATCAACTTCATAATATTTAACTTCGATTATTCACAACCAAGGATTTCACCCGTAAGTAAATTAGACATTTCTATGGTAATTTCAATAATGTCTCAAGATTTGTTTCACCAATCAACAGTTCAGGACACCACAGAACTGGATGGCACAGCGGTGCACAACACAGCAAAGCACAGCTACCAGGATCAAAATTTGCATTCCTCTAAACACCCTTCTGTAACCCTCAGATTATGTTCATTATTTCGTTGCACACGCGGAACAAGTATGTCACCCAGCGGAAAACCTAATCAGGACATCACCACCAACAGCTGGGGAACAAACAACCACGCCCAACAGCAGAAGAAATGTAAACAGGCTTTAAACTTAAAACTTTATACATGTAAGAATATTATGTTATAATATTGGTGAACTAAGGAATCACAGGATACATCGCTAACGCATGAAGATAGAAAACGCTCAGCATCTCATGAAGCTACTGTATTCTTACTGTATTAACAAATTGTGTACTGGGGCACAAATAGCTGAGTACAGTAAACCTCCTTCATTCGACCTTCATTGATTCAGATCGCTTTTTCATTCGGATTTCTTTTACCTGAAGGTCGTCTTCTAATGCGCTAGGGGTAAAGTACAGCACAGTACATTCATTGGATGAACCACTCATTGTGTGCGAAGTAGGTCACCGGTTTCCCTTTTGACAGAGCTGTAAGGGGTCTACCCGTCACGCGGTGCCTAGAGTTTTTTTTTTCTGTCGAAAAACCTACATCCCTTGTGAGGGTGGTAACGCCGCGGCCAGTTAACTCCAGTTCGACCAGTCAGGGTGACTTACTTTCATACTCAAGCAAACATCGTGCTCTATAATAATGTATCATTTGTTTTATGTGTGAAACTCTCTAGTTATTTTAACAGTGTTTGAAAGTAAAAAAAAAAAAAAGTTTTATAATTTTTAAAATGTAAATACAGGTAAACGGCAACTTGTGATATATAGGCCTACATCTTACAATATGCATTAGTGTAAATAATATTGCCTAATTCCCGGATTGTCCGGGTTTTCGATGGTCCAGATAACTGCGGTTCCAGTTAGTGCGGATGATCGAAGTTCTACTGTCCTATTAAAGTTTGTTCGGTACAGTTACAGAATGAAACAACTCAAGCAGAATGTAATAAATGAAAAATAAAATCAAGCAATCTGAAATAAAGTGTCAGAATGCTTTTGTTTAATCAGTGATAATTGCAATTATTCTACGTAAAAAATATGTTAATAAGAAAATAAGTTAAGCTCCACACAGATTCATTAAGCAGGACTTACGAAATAACAAAGCATATGTGAAGGTAGTATTATTTGTCAAAGCTAACTGTATTGAAACTACCAAAGCCGTATATGAACACTTTATAACAATATGTTATGATAACTGATTTGCATTTGATAAATTCTTTATAATATATTATCATAAAATTGACACTAAATTGGACATTACTTCGGCACTAGTCAACCGATTTGGTCCAAAATAAATAGGCTTCGTCCCATGGACGATAAAAATGCGTATACCAAGTTTCATGATTATCCGATAAAGCGTAGGCCTATTTCAGTTATCGCGCGTACAGAAACACGGACAGACAGACGGACAGACATTTTCCCGTCCACCGTACCATTCTGGCACTTTAAAAATTAACACGCAGGACATGAGCATCGCAGTACATATACATTGTGCAGGGAACTCTACCATGTTACTCCTATCTACATAAGAGTGAAACAGACATGCTTGTTTACTTTACGGCCGATTCTAGAGCGGAAAATATTACTCATTCCACTGTCTAGAAGGACTCTTGCCAAAATATACATAACATTTGGTTTCTAAACTTCTGATCTTATAGAATTGAATCTGTCTTTGCTCATCCGATTTGTGTTATTTGTTATGGCATGCCAAGGACGAGCACGCTGTAACCTTGCTACTAATAAAAGTCAGTCGAATGTGAAACTTAAAGATACAGATTACACTGTTAATAACTGAGATAGTATGATCTGTACCAAGAATTAACTGCCTCCCCTGCACGAAGTTGACAATAATAATACGCTCTATAAAATCCTGTGATATTCTCGTAACTTGATTTATCTACTTCAACGTCAGGATCGGTTTCTTCATATCCAGTCTCCAACTATAATGATACAGTGAATAGGGCACTTTATAGTTAAATTAAATACATAATTAGTAATTAAAAATTTCATGAATTTTCCTCAGTTTTACTTTCTCCCATATACGCAGTATAGAGAAAGTACCGGTATTGTGATCGTGACAAAAATTCGAAGTCGAGATAACACCGGGAAAGCATGTTTCACGATGCCTAGAAACAGAAAAAAGTATTTTTGGAATGACGTCTGTCCGTCTTTCCGTCTGTCCGTGGACAAGCACAGCGGATAGACGGTTCATTGTATTTACTTCATTTTTTGAACTAAGCACTTTTTCGAAATTTTGTCGAACCGCCCAGAAATTTAGTTTTATAACTGAAATTTTAAGGGGACTTTTCATGAAAGCTTTTTTTTAAATTTTGATTTTTTTTTAAAATGGCTCTAACGATTTTAATAAAAATTGAAAATTGGAAACTCTTATCTATGACTAATAAAATGGCTATATCCGTATTTCTGCAAAAATGATTTAAGGGGTACTTTACTCGTATCCATTTTCAATTTTTGTAGATTATATCCATTACAGTAGGCGATACATGAAAACCTACCACAGTAAAGTTGTAGAGAAATTTAAAATGAACATTTTTTTGTTTAACACATTTCTTTATACATTTAATAGATATCAAGATAAAAACGAAATAAGGACGACTTAATTGCGAATTTCAGAACATACATGTCAATTAAAATATTAATGACATTTTGTTGCCCCTAGTAACAAGAAAACTATTGGCCTAAGTATAGCTCAGTCGCAATGAACACACTAAAACCAATTACAGCGAAGTGGTAGGCCTATGGGCTAACAGGGAAGAGGTCCTGAGTTCAATGTAATGCGGTCCAGGCAGCCCAGTGAAATATTCAAAAGTATAGTTAGCATAAGTGTTAATTAATATAAGTTCAGTTGGATTCATTTACACATAATGATGATTGAGAATTTATATCTGGTGTTTGGTATCAAAAGATTCGCCTTAACATAAAAAAAATTACAGTAAAGGTATTCATTTTATTGATAATATTTTTTATTTGAGAATAAATTAACTGTGGGTTAATTTATAATGTTTGAAGATAGCAAGCAGTGAAAGTATGTCGCTTAAGGAGTTGGGAATTCCAGACCATAGATATTAAGATAACAATATGCAAGCAGGTAGAGGCCCTGTGCCCGCATCCATACAAAACTGGTGCACTGTTCTATTCTAGGAATGAGCCTTTGTTCTTAAAGTTCATTCCTAAAAGCTTTACAGTTATGATGGCAAGCAAGAGATTGTAACTACAGATAGGGATGACGAACTAGTACTCTGGGAAAACCCAGTATGGTAAAGGATTTTTATAGGTAATATATTTCGCGGTTTGGAAAGTAAAATCGCGAACTTAAAGTTAGTTAAATGTCAATCCACCAATGGTAATTAGGGGTGGGGATGATAATAATTTGTCACCGAGGCTAGGTGTAGTCTGGGAAGAATATTGGGAGACACAGAGTGTTGTGACACCCGGTGGGACACACGCCTATTTTAGTATAGCGGCGGGATCGTCTCTCTACTCATCACTTCGGCTCTTAGGCTGGGCATAATTTCTGGACTTAGAAATTTTCAACGACGGCAATTAAATTCACCAACAGAATTTTATCGTCTTAAAGATTTTCCTCAACAGCCAGAGTATATAAGTTCATTTATACAATTTTGGTTTCTAGATACCAAGTATTTTACGCAAGTTTAATCTTCTGGAAATAAAGTCCCATAGTATAACCCGCGAGCCATCATAACTATTTGGCGGATCTATCAGAGTTTATCTGCCAATAAGAAACATTGTACAATTCACTGTATTGTTGAACTTTACCTCGGCATTTAAAATAATTGAAATATATTGCTACTACAACTGATTCTGTTGGTATTATTTTAAATAACAAATAATACCTAAGCTGCCTTCACTCTCAGCCCCTGAGAATTCGGTTTGTGCAAGGCGCCCAACATCTACTGAGGAAGGAGGAACTGCATCATATGGCTTAACCAACTTTGGGGCACGAGGAAAGCTGAACTTCAAAGAAGTCATCTTTAAAAATCATCGCCCTGATCGAGAGGAAGGCTGCGCAGATCATCAGCGAACTTCAACCGTAAAGGCAACGTTGGACCTCAAGAATACGTGGTACATCGATCCTGGAACTCGTCGCAGAAGACATCGCAGAAGGCAACAGAAATTCATCAAAACACAGATAAGAAATTAATATAGAGTTTCAGAAAATTATTAATTTAAAAAAAAAATTAAAAGCCTGTTGTTTTTATTTGCTTGAAATAAAAACTGGATCTTGCAATTAAGATTAAGATTGAATGATTTAAATCACATCGGAAACTCAGTAAAACTAACTTCAACAATTAATAAACAATTAATTTAGAAGTCAATCAGGCATAAATATAAATTCAAATTGTAAAGGGTATTTGTGTGATGTAATATATGTTGATCTACGTAAAACAAAAGGTAAGATAGATCATAGGCAGTGTACCAGTACTTTGATTATTTTGGTGGATGTGGCTTAGGAGCGGAAAAATTAGGTCCGAGATGGATTCATTGAGCTCGGGAAATAGTAGTGATAACGATACGAATGAGTTTGGAGAGGGGCAAGGCCTATTAGCTACGGAGGAAAGAGATAGGATTTGTAGTAGTAATAATGAAATAGGTGAGGCAACTAACGACAGCGTAGAGCAAGTTATTGAGGAAGAAGTACAAGGGAATAATGTAGATCAGATAGGTAGCAAGGGACAGGAGAATAATTTATCACAAAACCAGCAGAATGAAATAAGTATGATAGGTGAAAATAGGCCTAGTGTGTCGGAACAGACAATCGATACAAATAATATTGCTTATCTGATAGCCTATATGAAAGAAGGTAGGGAGGAAGCTAGGAAGGAAACTGAAAAACTAGAAAAATCCAACAAAGAAGCTAGGGAAGAATCTAAAGAAATAAGGAAAGAAATTAAAGATAGTAGGCAGGAAACTAGAGAACTAGGAAATAGGATAGATAAATCTATACAAGAAAACAAATTACATATAAATGAATTGCAACGAGAAATAAGTGCTGTGAAAGAAGCTCAATCTAACGCTCTTAAAGAAATTAAGGAGGGAGTGTGGAGGAAAAGTACAGATAGTACGAGGGCCAGGAGGCAAGAAATTTCTGAAAGCCTAGAATTTACACGGAGTAATGGGGAAACTTGCAAAGAAAGGGGGGAAATGATGAAATTAACAGGATAGATCATTCTGTGGGAATAATTAAAGAAATTCCAGACAAAATAGGAGATGAGGTAACAAAATTAGGAAGACAAGTAGCTTATGAAGAAGTAAGTGATATTTACGAGGTCAGTACTTGTGCAAATGAAATTGAAAGTCATAGGCCTGTAGGACAGATGAATGAAGGAGCCGGAAGTCACAATGGGAGTAGGCCTATACCTAATGGCTACATGGATAACTACCGTGAGAGTTTATGGTATAGCATGAGGATTACATGCAGGCTGCCTATTGTGATTACTGAGTCCAGCATTAATGTGCAAGAGACGGTAGCCCCTAATATTCCTGTAGCTACCGGAAATAGGATCAGTATTAGCAGTCTGGTCGGTAATAAGGTTCTGTTGCCTAAGTTTAGTTACAATAACGATAGTCCGCAGAACCTCATAACAGATTTAAATGCATATTTTGGAGTAAGGGTAGTTCCAACTCAGTATAAGATGCTGATGCAAGAATGGCCAGATTTCGCCGTGAACCAGAATTGCAAGTACGAGGAGCCCACACAAATATTCCTTGCGAGAGACTGGGGCGAACCAAGAAGAAACATAGCGAGAAAGGAATTAGGCCACGGAAAAGTTTCGTCTAAGGGTAATATCACGCTAGAAGACGACCGATTAAAAATAATGGGCCTAGCGAGAAGATCGAACCCAGGACTGCCAGTACGGAGAGTAGCTCAGCATGCTACGAGGCAGTGCTTCATAGATATTTGTAATAGGCCTAGTAGACCATACCCCCAGAACTACGGCACGGTATTAGAATTGCCATTAAGTCATATAATGGGAGTGAAAAGAAACTACTACGGGGAAATACGTGGAGTAGAAAACCCCTGTATGAATCAGGATACATGGGGACGTTCACGAAACAAGAGATACTGGGGCAGCCACGAGATTGCAAATTGGAACACAGGTTCGAACTGGGGACCTTTGAACTATAATAAGTATCGAGGAAATAATGATTTAAGAAGGAGAGGTGGGTCTTATAACTATAGAGACAGATGGAGTCAGGGATATTCTAACAGGAATCCGGACTCGAACCGGAGACTTCAACATCATCAGAATCTGAGGGGTTATGAAAATCAAAATTGGAGAAGTAACGATCAGGGAAATAGGCTTCAAAACGCTCATGTGAATATCATAGAATTTCACGGAGAATTGCTACGTCAATATGCTAGCGGAGTTATGGATCAGGGAATTCCAAGAATAAATAGGAGAAGTGACATTGAACCCAGTAGGAATGAGGTCAGCGCCGTGAGAAATTCCGTAGCAGGCCCGGCACGCGACACGCGTGGGAACAGTTACGATGGCACGAGCCATGACAGAGGCAGGCTGCCTATAGAACAAGACGGGCATTTAAATTATTAACGGACTAGAGATTGGGCAGCGTAGCAATTATGGAAAATGAAAATCAGGTGTCCCTAAACAGATATCCACCAGAATAAAATAAATAAATAATTGAAAAATGTATTAATATTGGAAATAGATTTTCCTTGAAAATCAAGATGTTTTATGGAGCAGTGGTAGGAACAAAAATCAGGATCCCAGGAATCAGAGTTAAAAAAAAAAAATCGAAAATATCAGGCCTATATGACTAGAATAATGTCATTGGATCTTTCAGAAGAAAATTAAATGGATGACAGATTAACTGTTGAGAGAGCGTTATGATATTGTTTGTCTAATTTTGGGCGAGAATACAACTAGTACATAAATGACTAATAGATACGATTCGGTGCCAGAACTGGAGCTAGGAGAAATTTTGAAGAAAATTTTATTATGTTGGAGGCTGGAAAAGAAGGATAGATTGCGGGTACTGTTTTATACGGAGAAGATGCAAGTATATGGAATATGGAATATCAAAATGAAGACGTAATGTTACGTGAAACTTTTATCATGGAATCTGAGTTATTGCCAGAGTGCAATAGTAATTTTTTTGATAGGCCTATGGAATAAAATGGCTATAATCATTTATTTGCGGAGTACAGGAAGGTGAACATTGTTATGACGAAAGAGTCGGAAAGACACAGGGATTAGGAGATTAGATTATAATTGAAGATGAAGGGAAGAGTAACCCGTCCATAAGATGTTTCAATGAATATGAAAGCAAATTTATCGGTAAATTGGTACCCATTATTGTAACACGAAACCAGTCAGAATAGCAGGTGAGAAAAGGGGTGTTAGACATCGAATCGATCAGAGAAGAAATGTAGGAACATAAAGTGCGGTAAACTTGTCAAAGGAAAATAATAGATAAAAATGTCATGCAACAAAATATAACGCTACGAAGTAATATTCAACTAACGTCGGCCTATAAGTGATATCCACGCCGGTAAGATACGGAGATCTGGAGATTCCTGAGCAACTGTATATGAGCTGACCCTAAAATATTTAACGAGGAAGGAAATTGATCATCGAAGAAAATCAACGATTCTGTGAAGATATTATGAGTGGGCCTGATTCTACATATGTCAATGAATTCTTCAGTGAAGGAGGGATATCAAGGAAGCTACGCTTGACCCATATCTAGAGATGTAAAATAATACCATATATCATTTATAAAACCATAAAATAGAGCAGAGTAAAAAGCAGTATACTGAGTTGGAACCGCGTAGGCATAATAATTTTGTTACAATATGTCATTGATCGCGGGAAAATAAGCTACAGGGATGCTGGGTTATAACTTCCACATGTAGGGTATAAATATGGAATGATGTATGTTAAAGGGTAATTATAGGTGTATGATTTGTTATGTGTATATATAGTGTGCTTTTTATTTATCAATAACGGTGGGAGCTACCTTGTCCCGGTCTTGAGACCACCATATTTCAATATAATTATAAAAATTAGTGTGTTTATTTATCAAGAACGTGGGAGCTACCTTGTCCCGGCCTTGGAGCTATGGTGGTCCAGTGTATTTATTTTATGCAAATTTTGTTGTATCAAGAACTTAGCGGGCGACCTTTCCGCAGCCTTGAATACATATTTATCAGTGAAACTGTGTTAATTTTTATATGGTCTATAGAGTTCCGACACCTTCAGTTTAACTAAAATTTCGTCTGTAAAAATCATGAAGATGGGAAGAAGAATTTTTCGTGTGATAAAATCCACAATACTGCATGTACATCATTTGAAGAGGTATGACGTATGAATGTTAGTAGGATAGTCACTCTGTGAATGTGGAAGGGCATTTAAGGTGAAGTCTCAAGCCAGAAGGTAAAATGAAAGAAAACTTAATATTAAGTGTTGCCAGACAATAAGCTTGTATGTTACACTTTTTGGAGAGATTCAATATATTTTGCCCATAAGTCTATCATATGTTATGAAGATTATAGTCAAAATCTACAGGGGCATGTAAAGCGGTCCAGGCAGCCCAGTGAAATATTCAAAAGTATAGTTAGCATAAGTGTTAATTAATATAAGTTCAGTTGGATTCATTTACACATAATAATGATTGAGAATTTATATCTGGTGTTTGGTATCAAAAGATTCGTCTTAACATAAAAAAATTACAGTAAAGGTATTCATTTTATTGATAATATTTTTTATTTGAGAATAAATTAACTGTGGGTTAATTTATAATGTTTGAAGATAGCAAGCAGTGAAAGTATGTCGCTTATGGAGTTGGGAATTCCAGACCATAGATATTAAGATAACAATATGCAAGCAGGTAGAGGCCCTGTGCCCGCATCCATACAAAACTGGTGCACTGTCCTATTCTAGGAATGAGCCTTTGTTCTTAAAGTTCATTCCTAAAAGCTTTACAGTTATGATGGCAAGCAGGAGATTGTAACTACAGATAGGGATGACGAACTAGTACTCTGGGAAAACCCAGTATGGTAAAGGATTTTTATAGGTAATATATTTCGCGGTTTGGAAAGTAAAATCGCGAACTTAAAGTTAGTTAAATGTCAATCCACCAATGGTAATTAGGGGTGGGGATGATAATAATTTGTCACCGAGGCTAGGTGTAGTCTGGGAAGAATATTGGGAGACACAGAGTGTTGTGACACCCGGTGGGACACACACCTATTTTAGTATAGCGGGATCGTCTCTCTACTCATCACTTCGGCTCTTAGGCTGGGCATAATTTCTGGACTTAGAAATTTTCAACGACGGCAATTAAATTCACCAACAGAATTTTATCGTCTTAAAGATTTTCCTCAACAGCCAGAGTATATAAGTTCATTTATACAATTTTGGTTTTTAGATACCAAGTATTTTACGCAAGTTTAATCTTCTGGAAATAAAGTTCCATAGTATAACCCGCGAGCCATCATAACTATTTGGCGGATCTATCAGAGTTTATCTGCCAATAAGAAACATTGTACAATTCACTGTATTGTTGAACTTTACCTCGGCATTTAAAATAATTGAAATATATTGCTACTACAACTGATTCTGTTGGTATTATTTTAAATAACAAATAATACCTAAGCTGCCTTCACTCTCAGCCCCTGAGAATTAGTCGACTGTTCGCACCCGATAGGCCTAGCCGGAGCAGATTTCAAATTCATTGTGCAAGGCGCCCAACATCTTCTGAGGAAGGAGGAACTGCATGAACCTCGTGGCCGCCCAAATTGACTTGGGTTTTTCATGGATTCCTCGTTTGCAAAAGCAAACGCCGGGTTTGTAGGACTTGCTTATTTTCCATAACTCATCACCGCTATGTCACTGGATATTATAATCGTTTAAACTGAATACCACATAAGAAGACATCACTAAACAATAGAAAGAGATGACGGGAATGAGTTGTTACCATAGACTAATGGTTAGGGACCGGATTCTTAGGTTTTTACCTATTTTTTTTTCTTACTTCCAAAACAAAAAGCGCTCATACACTTTTTCGAATCATGTCCATAGGATTCACCCACATTAATTCTGTGGCACCTAAAAATACCTAAATGGGGTATAAAAACCTAAATATACCTAAACGGGATATAATACCTAAAATATCTAATTTAGGCTCTTTTTTGTCTTTTTTTTTTTTTATTTAATGGAATTAATACAGCATGTTCCATTGCTTAAGTGCTGCAATACTACATGCTATGTCTCATTAAAAACGTTAAGTATATACAAGTATCTACAATGTTGGATACATTAAATCATTAAGGTAATAGTTTCTGAGCAAATTCCAATAATTACAACTTTCTTATAAAATTCTATCATTGTACAGCTGTGTTATCTAAACTTGTATTATTATTAACTATAATGAACTGAAGTCTATTGCATGTATAAAGCGTTTAAATGATGTAAAGTGTTTCACAATTAGTTGATCTGGAGGAACCGGCCATTGCCCGTGTTTGATTGCAATGTGCTTTTTTAAATTGTCTCTCTGTTGTTGGAGTTTACTGCATCTTTTTTTGTCTTGTACAGTATTAACTATTAACTATGAGATAACAGGAAGAACTTCACAGTTGAGAATCTTGAAAGATATTTAGTGATATACTGTAACCAGGAAATGTGAGACAATCTTATTTTCAATGCTTCTTTTGATTGTTTATGCTTTCTTTCTTCAATTGTATAGTGTCTTAAAGCAAGTTTACACAAATTTAAGTCAATTTTGTTGAGTTAAACTTTACAAGTATTATGTACTCAATCTTATGTAGCACATTCAAATTCATTAAACCAATTATTCTACCCAAAAACGATATTTTGGACAAAAAACCTAAAAATCCGGTCCCTACTAATGGTTCACGCAAACATACTAAACACATTATACATGCAGTTAAAGCGTGTAATATAACCTAAGTAGTAGTAGCAGTAGTGGCGAAATTCAAAATATATAAGTCGCTCCTTAGGCTCCGCCCATTCGATATTCACATTTGCACGGACTGTGTGATGTATTTTGTTTCTGAGCGAAGCAGAGTGACCAACTGTCCTTGTATATTGTCGCAAGTGCCTTGTATCCCCCTCTACATATAGCTAAATAATGCATAACACTAACCACATAGTTAAAGTGCGCGAAGCGGAGGCGGCAGCCGTAGCGAAGCGCCCTTGCATTTTCGAATAATGTACGATACACTGTTTGTAGGTTTCGAAAATGTGGCATATTATATCTCCTGCGAAGTTTGTCAGCCTGTCACCTCTCGTCTAGCGGTATGACGTCACACCTCCAACGTCCAATCACGATTTTCTTCATAATACGAGGACAGAAGAATTCGCTAGATCGTGGTATAAAAGAAACTGCATCGGTGAGGGTGGGTTGGGTGGGACCGATTCATCCCAAGGTGCGACTTATATTTGAATTTTCCCAAAGTAGTAGTACTAATTATATGCAGTTTTACTGCCATTGATTATTATTATTATTACTATTATTATTATTATTATTATTATTATTATTATTTCACAGTAAAAGCATTGAACATAAAGATCGACCCTGATGCTTTCCGTTCTAGATACTTGTTAGGTTTATGAAAATGTAATAAGTAAAATTTAATTGTCTCTGTAATTTACTTTTCTCTGTGCTAGCCTTTGACAGGTATATGGGAGAAAGTTTGTGCAACATATTTTTGCACCATTTATTTTCTTAGTTGAACCTCACTCGTTGTTTGTGACCCAGGCCGCCGATACTTGTCGGGAGAGGGATTACCTTTAGATCACAGACGTAAGTATGATCAGACAAGGATACGGATGAGTGGTCAGCCCAATGCCGGGGCCACCTCCGAAACAACACGAACACATAGGACGAGATACATACAAGTCGCATACACATTCATGCCGAACAAGGCGCGGATGGGATGAAGATGATAATGACGGTCAGAGACATCGAGGGCCTAAAGATACTCGACAATCGTCTTAAATGTAAGGAAAAGCCCGGGGAAAAGCCCCACATTGGTAACTTGTCCCGACCAGGAATCTAACCCGGGCCCGCCGCGTGAGGAGAACTGACTCATCCCCTGTAGCACAGCAGTGGATTGAATTTCATTTTTAAAAAGTTTTATTTAGTTGCCCTAACTCTTCCTGTACATTTTTATGTAACTAACAGTACATTTTATGTAATATCTCTTATATTTATTAACCATCAGTTCTTATTTAAAATGTTGAACAATGAGCTTTGGCCTTTTCTTTCAACTCTGACATCAATTATCTGGATAATAGTTATTACAGAAGACAGCTAATATCAGTGCTGTAAAAACCATACGCGGTAGGTCACAAGACAACCACTTTAGGGGATGCCTCAGTGAGACATAAACCCTTGGACATGTCCTGGGATCCTGCCCGTATGGTGAGACTTGTCGCAATATAGGGTTATTTACAGGTAAAGACCAGATTTCGCAAATTTATTTCTCGCGAACCACACAAGACAGAAACACAATTCCAACACCACTGGACTCAGGAGGTTTCAAAGTTTGGCGCATTCAATATGAGCACCATGAGTGGCACGACCAATGTCACAACGGTAGCTCAGTTCTTGCCACACACGAATCAGCTGGTCCCTCGTTATGGAGTTCACCGCCTCAACAATTCGCTGTCGCAGTTCCTGAAGAGAAGCAGGCAGTTGTGGGACAAACACACGGTCATTCACGTAATAGAAATCACAGGGGGTAAGGTCCGGTGACCTAGGCGGCCACGGAAGAACATGGTCGTGTTGTCCACCTCTGCCAATCCAGCTCCCTGGAAGGGTATTGATCAAGCAGCGTCGGACCTCAGTGTGGAAATGCGGTGGGGCTGCGTCTTGAATGAAGATGAAGTCATGCGAATCATCATGCAGTTGGGGAAGCAGCCAGTTTTCGAGCATGTCGAGGTAAATCGGTCCTGTAACTGTGCGTTCGATGAAAAAGAATGGTTCATAAAGTTTGTGGACAGAAATGGCACTGAAGACATTGAGCTTCGGTGAGACGCGTTCATGTTCAACGGTGACGCTAGGAGCTTCAGCGTTCCATATGCGCACATTATGGCGACCCCTGGAACTTTAAGGCGGTCTATTCAACACTTTGAAACGTCCCGAGTCCAATGGGTTGTGTGGTTCGTAAGAAATAAATTTGTGAAATCTGCACTTTACGTTTGAATAACCGTGTATACTAAGATCCACGTTAGCCACTGCTCTCAGAAAGAGGAAGTACAAAGTGCACGAAGAAGTTCACGGAAGGGTGTAACAGGCGAATTGACATAATCCCTTTTAAAGATCCACCCTGTTCTGGTATGATATTAGATCCTACAATAACTATGGAAGATGCAAGAAGAAAAGAAAAGCATCTGCACGCATAAAGTGTCCTATTACATTGAGAAATATAATTAAATTAAATAACAGTATAATAATAGATTGATATCGGCACAGTTTACGACCTCGTTCTGCAAATACCCAGGACTTGAGGAGATAAAGGAGTTGTTTATCAACATCGTTAAAGACTCCATAAAACTTTTGAAACTTCATCTCTATGGGCCGTAATTGAAATATACGAGTACTTACTGATATAATTTCTTATCTTGTTGTATTTTATACGTTTCATTTCTGTGTTTCTTTCTCTCTTCCGATTTTCGTCTGTTAAGTTTTGTTTCTGGCAATCTCTGAATAGAGAAAGTAAATCAAATGAAACAAAAGAATGGCATTACAGTATTCATATTTTTATTAAGATGTGTTCTGATATTGTGCATAGAAGACATACTTTTTTTCTTTTCTATCTCGATATCTATTAATTTAATAAAGCAATGTGTATGTAGCACCAGGATATAAGGATATATTTGGGGTAATTCAAGGATAATCTAGGTTCCCTTCCCCCACAGTCAAATAAAAAATAATTATAAAACAAATCCACTTGACCTTGCCGAAAGGTATTCATACAAGAGAAATAAATCCAGGACTCCAGGTGCAATTAGCGAGAATTAAAAACTATGGGCGGTATGCATTAACCGTAGAAAGTGCTTTTACTTTACCTAGCCTTTATGAAGAGGTAAAAGGAAAAGAATAAACTTCATATCGTAAGCATAAACAAGATTCTTTTGCTAAAAAGTGGATGCTAGCGTACCGTAGATTTTACTTTGCAACAATAATCGATTTTGCACTCTTCGGGTATTTCCGTTACTATCCGCGACTACCGAATGCTGATCATGATTGTGATTGTGACGAGAAAGCATTACCCATAAATGTCATTATTTTTCATATAGTTTCTAAGTTCCCCATAACGAAGCCTACCTAAGTCGTGCCTTCGCTACCTAAGCAGAAGGTTTCTCGTAAGTACAGATGGCTGCGTTTATGAATAAAGTATTCGAAAAAGGAAAGTCTAACAAACCTTCGTTCGTGGAAAGAAATTGTATCCTACATGGGCTTTTTCCGTAAATTTAACCGTTACAAAAGCGACTGCTCTTGAAACATTGCTCTGGTGAACCCCTATTTCTTCACCTATTCCGTTCTGAAATCTTAAGTCTGCCACGTATCTCATTTGTTGTTTGGAGGTTAAGTCTGCTACTCGTCTTTCGCCATTATAGCCTATAAATTAACCACTCAACCATTCAACATTTTCTTTCTCAAATCATCAAGTTTCTTATAAACAATAACTGATGGTGCTCTTTATATTTATTTTTATCTCCTATTTGTAAAAACGCAGCCATGCAAATCACAACCAACCATTCGCGATACTAAACAACGAAGCATGCTACGATTTTTCGTAGTAAAACCTACAAAGCAGAATTCTATACTACACTTGATGCATACATTTCACAGCTTATTGTAAGGCTTGAAGGAAAATCTAATCATGGCGAACACTATCGATTTTTTGCTAAGAAGAAAAGCTTTTCCCAATGTTTTTATTCATACAAATCTTAGTTTTGCCTCAGAAAAGTGTAGTAAAAGTATCAACTACCATTTTATGCATACCACCCAATATCTTTTTATTTCTCGCCGGAAAATGAAGAATGTTAAATATTCACTGGTACTGATATCTTTAGCTTTCTGATATCTATCTTTTCAAGACAAATAATTTACAATTATTCCTTCTACAAATTTTCCCAACAGTTGTTTACATTGTACAGCTGAAGTTACATTATGTAACCTCTGTTGTATGTTCTGAGAGCGCAGTGTTGATAAATTCAAAACAATTTTCCACTCCATTTTCAACTGCCAACATTCAATTATTTTAAAACTAAATAAGTCATTTACAATATGTATCTGTCAAACAGCTGATGTCTGCCTTCTTAAACTTGTGACATGCGTAACGGTACCTCCATTGGCCGTTTCTCCTATTGTGCTGCAGTGCTGCTGCACACAGCTTGTTTTCTGCTCGTCGTATAATGTTATTTTCAAACCAAATATTATATTTTCTTTTGCGTAGATTTTGAACTTGCGAGAATTTCTTAGCTGGTAGCTTGGGAGTCAAGAGTCGGTAATGAGAATACTACCTTTCCGGTACCATGATGGGATTCTGTGAACAGCACATTTTTCGTAGGGCTGTGACGTCATGCTCAACCTTGACTGCATGGCGTATATGGGAGTTTTAACCTGCAGAATGTGCTGCGGCAGCGGGCAGCCCAGAGTGAGTTTTTGAGGGAGGTTAACGTCTCACCGGCGGGCGCGCTGTTAGTTATGTGAGAAGATCTTCCATCGTCTGAGGTAGGGGGCCGTGATGTAGCGTGGAGGCCCAGTAATTTTTAGAAATATTTTAAGTTTGCTGTATGAAATGGTATTTGCAGCACACCCTCGTTTTCAGCCACGAGCCGCTACTGGTTACTAACTTAGGAAATCTTGGACGAAATGTAACGACATGCAGAAACCTGTCAAAGAAGCATCCAATATGGTCGTCATCCAATTTCTTGTATAAATGTGGTCACATTAAATGTGTTACAAAGGTAATAGCGGAAACTCCATCGAAAATGCATAGCTCTCTGACAAGAAAGCGCCACTAACGCTATCCAGCGGCTGCGGTTAGAACTACCTCAGCTATCGTCTGCTCCCATTTGCTGCTGTCATAATATCTCAATCAGAGATCTCGAAATTGCACTTGTATACGAAAACGTATTGCTATTAACCACTTACTCTTACATGTGACACTGTCTGCAATTTTCAGATAACGCTTGAAAAGTGAATACTGAATACATTGAAAAATAATTTAGTCTACTGTATACATGTTATTTTCTTAAAATTATAGTTTAGACTTGGAAAATTACTGTAACAATTTCCATCCAATATAGGACATGCAACCCTATTTGCATTAAATTCACACAAAACAAAAACAAAAGGATAGTTATTGCAATGACATCTATGCAGTGCGTAAATGCTATATTATGTATATCAACATTCACATTAACATGAAGTCACATATGTGTTACCAGTGACAGTTCTAGGATGTCCGGCTCCCAAGACAAAACGTAATTCGGCGGCACTCCCTCAATTAATGATAGCAGTAAATTTCTATTGTACAGTACTAATCATAGTATGCACGAGTAAATTAATATAAACATAAGGTTTAATGTGAAGCATGATATAAACAATTTATAGTGGTTCCATTACATTATTTTATTAATGAACAGGTAGTGTATGACTTACATTAAAACAAAAGTAAATTATTTAAGAAAACATAAACGCCTAACAAAAAAAAAATTAACTTTAACACAGAGTATTTTTAAGTAATACCAAAATTAAACTATACTTACAAGGTTATAACTAAAAATAGAACACACAGATAAAATACTTAACAGGGCGTAATTATCTTTACACAAACATTCAATTTTGATGAAAAATATAAGTCACTCACAACTACTGTAAAATAGATTTACACAATAAGAAAGAAATAAAAAAATTATAAAAGTAAAAGGAACATTATTTCGTAATGTAAAATTTTACTAACATTCCTTAGAGTAAAACATTACGAGAATTTACAATTTATTATCGAGATAATCCAAACTAGACATAAATCAATAACAAAAAAGCAATAGAGCAAACTTGTATTCTAAAACTTAGGCCTAATTTTACGAACTTCTTTTTCCGCAAAAGTCTTAGTAGTATCATCTTATGAGACCTTTGAAGCTAACTGATGTTCAATGCTAAAAATACTGAGGTTTGTAAGGTGTTCTTATGTCGTCTTGTTTCTAAAGTATGTTTTTATTATTTTTACTTGCTAAAACTCTTTTCATTGGATGCAAACTGAGACAGATATTGTTAAAAAAATTCTAATTCGGATAAGCATCCTGAAGTACATTGTGACAAGTTAAGGTAAAAAAAATTGCAGGAGGGGTTGTTTTCATTGTCGGTGTTAGGTTGAGAGAACGATTCGACGGTGTTGTGGCAAAAGGTCATAATCCACCGATGCTTAAAAATTACTAACATACTTAACTAATGCATAATGTTTGGAAACTTTATTTGCCAATACATAATATTGATTAAGCAGAAGAAATAGAAACCACACATATGAATACAGGGACTGAATTAAACTGGAAAAATTGTTTCGCCTGTTCTGTAAAATTTTATAAAAGTGGGTCACGACCTTTTTCCAAAACACTGGCGGGAACAGGGAGGCCGAAACCCATCCAGCTCAATGTTGCCATCCGTATGAGAATTCTCGTATTCCTACGAGATTTTGGTGTTTTGTACGAGGTACGTTTTTTATTACAATAACGTACGCAAAAGGACATGTATTTTAATCCTTTCATTTTTTTGCCTTTTGCTAACTCTGCTAAAATTAAGATACGAGGATTTGTTATTGACCAGTGGCAACATTGATCTACCCCTCCCCCTTTTCTCCAAATCCAACTAAGTGTAGTTAGAACGAGTCATTCTTTTCAGTGACGTCGTCGCTAACTATCACGTACTCGTTGAATAAAAAAAGGCTGCGGTATTTCCGTCACTGTGTATTATTTTCCGTAATTTGACACTTTTCTTTTTCTGTTGAGATGCTGGCCTATAGAAATCATTTGTTGAGAACTGAAAAATATTTATGGGCCAACAAGAAATAACTGTCACTCACATAGGCGTAACCAGGCCGACCATATAACATCTGGAGAGGGGGGTTCCGGGGTCCTCCCCCGGAAAATTTTAAAAATTAAGATGCAATATAACGAGTTTTAAGCTTCCCACGCTTTAAACTCATATTAAGTAATTTATAAGCAGATTTTTTAAAAAAGGTGATATATCACAATAATGAAATAAATAGTACAATTTTCCCTATTTTAATCAATGGGGGGTTCAAACCCCCAAAAAAAACCCCTCGTTACGCCTATGGTCACTCATACCATCTACACTAACGTACTTAACTCATTAAGGACTCCACTAACATGTTTCACAGCCTGAGTGAATTTCTTTATTTCTCGGAAATCTGTAGAAAGATTTTGACGCACTTTACTGTTTGTAATCATAACCACCATATATTATATCGTCTCTTCCAGCCATTTTTGCTTAAAATAATTAAATATTATTCCATTTCACATTGTATTACTTCACAGCTGTTGATGCCCGGTATTAAGTGTGCACTTCGAGCCACCACAGTGAGTTACAGTCACTGTAGCCTACAAGTTATCACGCCTGCTTTCCGCTATTATCTTTGTTACTATTTGGTCAAATTTCTTTGATCAAAGAACTTTTTTAATATCAGTATTAGTATTATATCCTGCGTGCTCTCGTGGTTAGCATCGCTCGCTACGGATCCTCAGACCCGGGTTCGATCCTCGTAACTCCTGGGATTTTTCTGAGGTAGGGAAGTCTGGAACGGGGTGTACTCAGCTTCGTGATACAAACTGAGGAGTTACTTGATTGAAAAGTAGCGGCTCCGGTCACGGAAACCACATCACTAACGATAGTGGGTGTCGGCATGTTGACCATATGCCCCAATCCTGCCTATGGTAGATGACGCAGCGGTCGGATGGTAGGCCAAGTCCCTCTAGGGATGTAGCGCTACGGAGTTTAGTTTATTATTATTATTATATGAAGAACCTGTGTTCGATGAGACTTCAGTCACCCACTCAATGGATTAACTGAATCTCAGCGAATCCTGTCACTTGATCGGTAAATAGCAAGTGAGTGAAAATGCACTCTACGTGTACGTGCTTACAGTAACACTTTTCAAATAGAAAAATCTATTACCTTTATTGGAATGTTATCGATTGTCTCCGATTTGAATCGCAGGGACATGGCGTGTAATTACAGCGGTTTTGCAATTGTTAACCTCAACCACCGCTTTCAATTTTACGTTTATTATGTAATCCAGCCATTGCATTGTTTGGAAATCGTAATTGTCCTCCTCCGAGCATTGCGGTGAAGCTGCCTCTCACGCACAGCCCAGATGAAACGTGGAATATGTATAACTGTTGTGATCGTGACAATATTTATACAGGGTGTTGAACTTCATTTATTATATGCCAGCATGGTGCTTATAGCCCAGTCAAATTAGATAAAAAAAGATGGTTTTGCTGCAAAAAATCATGTAGTTCCAAATGTTTCAGGAATGTGTAGTGGGAGGTCCCCTGAACAACGCCTAATGTTTTCCCGCCAATTTCAGGTGCCGCGGGGGGTGGGGGGGAGGCTCAAAGGTCCCTTTTTTCAGTTTTTGGCGCAAATCTCGAAAACAGTGCATCGTACAAAAAATGTTATCGTATTCAAAATTAAAGCTTATTAAATTCCCGACAAAACGGTATATTCACATTTGTCTTTATATGTTACCGTCTCCGAGAATGAGCCGGCGAAAATGGAAAACCTACAGAAAAATTTGTAGCGCCTCACGTTTTTCGTCGAACTCGCCCTTCCAATTCTTTAGTTTTCCATTTTACATGAAACTTGTAAGAAAAGAAGTTGTAGAGAATTACATGTTCTTCAAGAATATACATACATTTGATAATTTATCTTCACGTAGTCAAAAGTTAGACCGTTTTTAAATTTGGGGGTCGATTTCAAGATTCAGCTAGTAAACTGCCCATCATTTTATTTCCATTTTCAAGTGCTTTAACTCTCTTTATCACTTTATGTATTGTTTATGTAAACGTAAATGGTATTTTTATTACACATATAACTAATATACATATATATATATATATATATATATATATGCATGTGAGCCTTTATACCAGTATGTATAAAATTTGAACTTTTATGTACGTTATTTATTGTTTACATAATCGACGTAGTATACATAGTTAGTTAGTTCATTCTGTGAGTGGAGAACAGCATGTCGACTTTTGAGCATCAGGAGTTAGCAGAAATGACCAAGAAAGAAGGAAACTTGCTCAGTGGTTGGCTGATCACCCGCCATTTTCTGTACGCGATTCTTTGATGTCCCTTTCAACCGGAGTAATAGGAACCAATAACATCAACCAAGGAATGGAATGGAATGGAAATCGGAACCCGTACAATGGAAACTTTTGTTGGAATGAACTTCGCAGAAATGAAGCAGTGTAAGAACGCAGTAGTCCCATTGGCTGCTATGAGCAACACTGTCAAACTGGACAACGGAGTTGTGGTGATCGAGCCTTTAATGATTTTCCAGAGGACCATAATTACCCAGAAAACTAAAGAGGATGTAGAGGAGCTGTTGAAGTGTGAGTTAGCCCCATACCCCATGACTCTTTTCGACGAAGGGATCATGAGGAAAACGAAAAAGTCAGCTCTCTACGATACCTTCCTACGAAGCAATAAAATGGTCAACTTGAAGAAGAGTTTCTCGGTAATCTATGGCGGCTTCCTCCTTCATAGAGTAAAGTGGAACAACAACACCAAGTTCGCCTCCATCTGCGATCAATATGTGTCTTACATGATCAACCGTTACGGCTACAACTCTGCTGTGGTTTTTGACGGTTACGAAGACACGAATTCCACGAAAAGAGCCGAACAACATCGAAGGGCATCAAGTAAAACATCAGTGGATATAGACTTTGATGAGAACATGGTGGCTACTGTTCAGCAGGAAAACTTCCTTTCCAACGAAAGGAATAAAACCAAGCTGATATGTATGTTACCGCAGGCCTTGGGCGCAAAAGGTGTACAAGTCATCATAGACAAAGGAGACGCTGACTGCAGCATTGTTAGGTGTGGACTGGAAAATACCTCTCATTCAACTGTGGTGGTAGTTGGCGAAGACATAGATCTGCTCGTCTTACTCGTGGCACTCACACCATGAGACACGAATGTGTTTTTTATGAAGCCTGGACGAGGTAACACAGAAGACAGCCATTCAGCCCATACACTCTGTTTATCCATTGCTTCACTGGATGCGATACCACTTCTGCGATTTATGGAAAAAGTAAAGCAGCCATAATTAAATGTTTCCAGCGGTTTCCTAACGAAACCAAAAACATCGCTGAAGTGTTTTACGACTCCACATCTACGCCAGGAGATATTGCTGAAGCTGGGGAACAAATGTTCCTACTGATGTATCAGGCCCCACCCAACGAGCATGACCTCAATCATCACAGGTACATTTCATTTTGTATTGCATGTACTAACTTCATTGAATCATGCTGTTTGATAAATACATATTCTATTCTATTCTTTTGTGTTTTATCCACAGGTACATGTGCTTCATCAAATCTTCAGCCAAGATGAAAGCGAACTTGCCACCTACAAAAGATGCTGCTCTACATCACTCGTGCAGAGGGTTTCTATAGGTCCAGCAATGGTTTGGAAATGAATCTCTCGAACCTGAACGTTGGAGTTGGACAAGAGAAGATGGGGGATATCTGACTCCTATTAAGACCAAGGCCCCTATTGCACCTGACAGCGTGCTCAAC
Source organism: Ectobius pallidus (assembly GCA_964059195.1). NCBI lineage: Eukaryota > Metazoa > Arthropoda > Insecta > Blattodea > Ectobiidae > Ectobius > Ectobius pallidus. Next base: position 185,855,625 of record CAXKWD010000003.1, on the reverse strand, counting down.
TCCATATTTTGACATTGTGCCACAGGCTGCGGTATGAGATGTGGATGCCGGAAAGCCAGCATCCACTGCTCACCTGTCTGTGGCAATTGCCAAGGTGCTTGCACTAACAATGCTCCCGTTCAAGAGGACTTGGAAGAGTTGTACGATGAGGAATATGAGTATGAACAGCTTTAAATGTGTGACAGGATGGAAGGGTGAGCGGAAATTAGGTTGTGTAAGCCTCTTTTATTACTTTAGCATCATTAGCTATTATATATATATGTTAGTTATATGGATAATAAATAACATTTATGTTCATATAAACAATAAATAACGTGATACAGAGAATTAAAGCACTTGAAAACGGAAATAAAATGATGAGCAGTTTACTAGCGGAATCTCGAAATCGACCTCGAATTTAAAAAACGGTCTAACTTTTGACTACGTGAAGATAAATTATCAAATGTATGTATATTCTTGAAGAACATGTAATTCTCTACAACTTCTTTTCTTACACGTTTCATGTAAAATGGAAAACTAAAGAATTGGAAGGGCGAGTTCGACGAAAAACGTGAGGCGCTACAAATTTTTCTGCAGGTTTTCCATTTTCGCCGGCTCATTCTCGGAGACGGTAACATATAAAGACAAATGTGAATATAACGTTTTGTCGGGAATTTAATAAGCTTTAATTTTGAATACGATAACATTTTTTGTACGATGCACTGTTTTCGAGATTTGCGCCAAAAACTGAAAAAAGGGACCTTTGAGCCTCCCCCCCACCCCCCGCGGCACCTGAAATTGGCGGGAAAACATTAGGCGTTGTTCAGGGGACCTCCCACTACACATTCCTGAAACATTTGGAACTACATGATTTAATGCAGCAAAAAATCTAATTTGACTGGGCTATTAATGAGATTGTGTGGGGAACGGGAAAATGTCTGTCCGTCTGTCCATGTGTTTGTACGCGCGATAACTCAAACACGCTTTATCGGATTTTAATGAAACTTGGTTTATATGTTTATAATGTCCATGGGACGAACCCTATTGATATTGGACCAAATCGGTTGACCGGTATCGGAGTAATGCCCAATTAAGTGCCTATTTTATGGTATATTAGAAAGAGTTTAACAAATGCAAATCGGTTATCCTGACAAATATTGTTTTACACTGATCATATACGGCTTTGGAGTTTGCAATACAGTTAGCCATGACATATTCCTTTGCATTTGAGATGTTTATTTCGTTGATCAAGTTGAATACTGTATATATACAGAAGGTATATTACTAAGAAATAATTAGGCCTACTTACATTAAGTGGAGTTCTTCGCCAGTGTATTTTGTGAAATTTTGACATATTTTAAGAATTTCTTATATCAGTGTACATGAGTTTGAATTAAGGTTAAGTATGTTCTTCCACAAGCCCTGCTTAATGAATCGATCTGGAGCTTAATTGGGAGATAGATTACAAAAATAACTTATTTTGTTCATATCATAATTGCAATTAACTTATCACTGATTTAATAAAAGCATTCTGGCACTTTGTTATATCAGTTTACCTGATTGTATTAGTTTAGATATGGTGAAGATAATTTACGCAATTTATTGGAACCTCAGATTTTCATCTTATAGTGATTGCATAACGCTCAACATATTACAGGACTCTGTGATTTTCATAACGTCAGGGGACACTGTATTGAATTTTCATTATTTTTCGAACAAAAATGAAAGTTTCACATTTGTCTTCTATTAAAAAGTGCTAAACATTTTACCATAAGTGATTTTTAATAATTGTCTCAATCAACCTTTTGTACCCGAGTATGCGAGTATTTAAATGCACTGTGCTCAATGGTGTAGGCCTATGTCCCTTTCAATGTTTTTTCACGGTAACATTTTTGTTTTCCTCATGCAGCGTAATTTTTGTCATATTTTTTCTTTAATTTCACATTATATTACTTAGCCTATATAAATAGAGGAAGGGGAAGAAAAAGAATAATGGCATGCAGAAATATGCAATGCCACCAATATGAAGTGGGAAGTGCTAAGACCGGTCCAGAGCCGAATGGAGGAAGCTGGTTGGAAGGAAGAATGCCAATGCATAAGAAAAGACAGTTGGATGTGAAATTGACAACTGTCTGCCTAGAAAATCCTCATTGGAATACCAGGGATCTCATGCGATCTGATGGATACCAATCTATATATAGGCTAAGCTGTTAAGGAGATGCCCTTTACAATTTGCTCTGGTTTTTATTGTACTTAGTATTTTGTAGTATATGTGCGTTTTAAATAGCATTATTATTTTAATACTCAAAGGTAACACTTAAAAAATTCCAAAAGAATTACATTTTATCAGAGAATAATACCTTATAGGAAACTTTATTCAGAACATACTGTATCTGTGAAAAGTACCAACTCAGTCTTCAGTAATGAAAATGATATTGCAATGAGCATTTTTTTCAACACTAATATTTGCCCGCGATTACTTATTAACTGCTAGATTTAATTTTTAAATCATTTAAGTTGTTTAACAATTAAAATATTTTATTTACTAACACCGACGTTATTTTTACATAAATTGCATGAACTACATCGTTTTATTAAGTGCCAGAATGGTATTTTATGAGATTGTGTGGGGGACGGGAAAATGTCTGTCCGTCTGTCTGTCCGTGTGTCTGTACGCTGGATAACTAAAATATGCTTCATCAGATGTTCATGAAACTTGGTATACGAATTTACAACCTCCATGGCCAGAAGCCTATTTATTTTGGACCAAATTGGTTGACCGGTGCCGGAGTACGGAGTAACGACTAATTAAAAGTCACATGCTTTTGAAATGGGAAATCATGACTATACAACAAAGCTGCGTTGCTAATCACTGAGGGCCTTGACTCCAATGGAGTCAGATGTTTGTAAATGTATTATATCACGCCTTGCTTTAGATGTGAGGCATTTGTTGTAATTTCGTTCTGTTGTTACCCTACTTATTCCTTCACATATACTTATCAAGATAAATGAAATATTTAAAACACATCTAGCCGTTGAATAATTAAACGCAGCCGCTGTTGATATAATACTGTGCATTCTATCATGCTACCGATATCTACAGTATATTTTAATATGAACATTTTTCAGTTTAAACGCTGCTGTGTAAGAAAATAGACCTAATGTAATGTCTGAAAGTTTGATTTCAGATTAAATTTAATTCATAACTTATACTGCTTCTTTAAACCTGAAACAAATATGTCAGCGAATCGCAGGCCTACACTTATTTAATTAATATTATCGCCCGTTCATTTTGTGAAATGTTCACATATTTTAAGAATTTTGTACCGTATATCTGTGTATACGAGTATAAATTAATGTTAAGCATCAAACATTAGACCTTGGTTCTTCCGTAAGCCCTGCTTAATGAATCGATCTGGAGCTAAACTCAGAGATAGATTACAAAAATACTTATTTTCTGCATAGGTCTATCATAATTGAAATTATCACTGATTAAACAAAAAAATTCTGGCACTTTCTTATATCAGTTTACCTGATTTTATTTTTAACTGTATTGTTACTTTCATTATTTAGCATACAGGGTTGGTGGTGGTTCAAATTATAGTAAATCAATACAAAACGCCCGATATTATACAAAAAGCAAACTATTTTTCTCTTATAGAGCTTTAGTATAAATAGTATTTTTTTTTATACTCCAATACATGTGACCCTATTTTACCTTGAAGGCATGTTAGGGTGTTAAATAGAACAAATTAACAAAATTAATATTAACAAACTATCTCACAAGTAACAATAATAAACAGGAATGAACATAATTTACGAAATGCATAAAATCTTGCTTGCATCACTTCCTTCTAAAAAAAACTGTCAGTGTGCTGAAAGTGTAGTGTCACCACCAATTAGTTTGCAAATCTGGGACAATCCAGGAAAAGATGTTTCACTGACTTTTCAGATTCTCCACAAATCTTCATAAATAGATACCAAATTTACCATGTCCTAATATCATGTAGCTGTAATAATCTATTGAACTATCAGATCCAAACGTTACACTGCTGCAAATAGCGCCATCGCTGATCTAATGGTGTTATCCTCGCCAAAATCCAAATCCACAAAACTCCATTATCTGAAGCACTCGGCTCCCGTACACAGAGGACCTTAAACTGTGCCGCATATAGTTGTTGTATTATCAACTGCATTGGACTCTGAATCAATTATCAGTTCCCGTGTATTTAAGAGTCATATACATAATGTTGGTAGGGAATTAACTCACCCATAGTTTATTTTAGACTTTATTATATTCAGTATTTTTTTGTATATTGAACAGTTCATCGAATCTGCCATGTGGTTAATGTCATAAGGGTGAAAATTTTTACGGCATGCCATTTTAATATGATAAATAGTATTAAGTGTCCTTCCGTCTGGAGCTGAAAATGTATAGTTCGTTTGCGTTTCCAACTCTTGAACAATTCACGTACAGTTTGACCATGAGAGAAGGACGGTATAAGAAGACAATCTTAAGTGATTAGCCTTCCATTCGACTTCCGGTCCGGTATTCGGAGTGGCTGGACGTACAGTAGTTTCATAGTAATGCGGTTCGCACCGACAATACTTCAATTTCAGTTACATTTTACTGTACTCCGTACGGAGTGACTTTCCTTCCATTTCTTAATACTGCTGCTTACTGGATTACTAATTTTCAGCAAAACGAGTCGGACGGCCACATGAGTGCTGCAAAGATGGCCGTCCACATGTTGAAAGTGTATTGCTTCCGACAGAGTTTTATCGAGCTGTTAAAACTTCGAGTTGTTAATCCAGATGGTCACTTTTCATGTTTCTGTCAGTGATATTTCCGTGTGAGAGACAAAAGTTGCAATTACAGGTACATCATGGCATATTTTGGCCGACGTGATTTGTTTATCCTTATTTTATACTAGCATGTGCCCGCGGCTTCGCCCGCGATAATTATTTCAATAATAAAAAATAAAAAATTAAGAGCATAATAGTTAAATCATTATATTTATTAACAACTAAATCACGTGGAGTACATTCCACGATTCGGTAGCGTCGCCTGGTAAAATCGACCTCAGATTCGAGTTCCTTGGCCCAGAAAATCCCTGTATAGCGAGTTTCGTTGAAATCGAACAATGTTTGTCCATATTTAGGTCTATGTTGATTATCCCTCTTCCGTATAGGTTGAAAATTTCATGTGTCTGCGGGCCTTGACATTCTAAACAAATGAATCGTCTAGGATGGACTTACAAAATAAAGCGACCGCGTATGACAAAAATAGCCAAAGCCAACTGTAATTGATTTTACATTGAAATGTATTACTGAAAACTGATGCTTCGAAAACGCAAAAAATGCACGTTTTCTCCCCGTTTTTCACTCATAACTCACGAACGAAAGCGAAATTTAAAATTCCGGCTTCGAGGTGCATTTTCCGACCCTTCAGTCCGCCTATGTTGAAAATTTCAGATCTCTGCGATCAGTAGATTTCGCTGGGCATCGCGGACAGGCAGACAGATGGAAGACAGACACTTCCTTTTATTAATATAGACTAGCATGTGCCCGCGGCTTCGTCCGCGATAATTATTTCAAAAATTAAAAATTAAGAGCATAATAGTTAAATCATTAGCCTATATTTATTAACACCTAAATCACGTGGACTACATGCCAGGATTAGATAGCGTCGCCTGGTAAAAGCGACCTCAGATTCGAGTCCCTTGGCCCAAAATACCCCTGTACAGTGAGTTTCGTCCAAATCGAACGATGTTTGATCATATTTAGGCCTATATTGATTATCCCTCTTCCGTGTAGGTTGAAAATTTCATATGTCTTCGGGCCTTGATATTCTAAACAAATGAATCGTCCAGGATGGACTTACAAAATCAAGCGATCGCCCGCGATAATTATTTCAAGAATTAAAAATTAAGAGCATAATAGTTAAATCATTATATTTATTAACACCTAAATCACGTGAATTACATACCACGATTAGATAGCGTCGCCTGGTAAAAGCGATCTCAGATTCGAGTTCCTTGGCCCATAAAATCCCTGTATAGTGAGTTTCATTCAAATCGAACGATGTTTAACCACATTTAGGTCTATGTTGATTATCCCTCTTCCGTGTAGGTTGAAAATTTCATATGTCTATTCTAAACAAATGCCTTGACATTTTAAACAAATGAATCGACCAGCGTGGGCTTACAACATTCAAGCGATCGCGATGCTTTTATTTCCACGGTATGACAAAAACAGCCAAAGCCAACTGCAATTGATTTGACATTGAAATGTATTACTGAAATCTGATGCTTCGACAGCGCTAAAATCACGTTTTCTGCCAGTTTTTCACTCATAACTCGCGAACGAAAGCTAAAATTAAAAATTCGGCTTCGAGGTGCATTCGCCCACCTTTCAGTCCATCTATCTTTAAAATTTCAGATCTCTGCATTCAGTAGATTTCGATGGGCATCGTGAACAGACAGACAAACAGCATGTGCCCGCGGCTTCCCCCGCGATAATTATTTCAAAAATTAAAAACTAAAAATTAAGAGCAAAGTTAAATTATTATAATTATTAACACCTAAATCACGTGGAGTGCATTCCACGATTAGGTAGCGTCCCCTGGTAAAAGCTACCTCAGATTCGAGTTTCTTGGCCAAGAAAACTCTTGTATAGTGAGTTTCGTTCAAATCGAACAATGTTTGACCATATTTAGGGTTGATTATCCTTCTTCCCTGTAGGTTGAAAATTTCATATGTCTACGGGCATTGACATTCTAAACAAATGAATCGACCAGCGTGGGCTTACAACATTCTAGCGATCGCGATGCTTTTATTACCACGGTATGACAAAAATTGCCAAAGCCAACAGCAATTGATTTGACATTGAAATGTATTACTGAAATCTGATGCTTCGACAGCGCTAAAATCACGTTTTCTGCCAGTTTTTCACTCACCACTCGCGAACGAAAGCTAAAATTAACAATCCGGCTTCGATGCGCATTCGCCCACCTTTCAGCCCATCTATGTTTAAAATTTCAGATCTCTGCGTTCAGTAGATTTCGCTGGGCATCGCGGACAGACAGACAAACACGTCCTTTTATTATTATAAGATAACATGTGCCCGCGGCTTCCCCCGCGATAATTATTTCAAAACTTAAGTGCATAATAGTTAAATCATTATATTTATTAACACCTAAATCACGTGGAGTGTATTCCACGATTAGGTAGCGTCCCCTGGTAGAAAAAGCGACCTCAGGTTCCAGTTCCTTGGCTCAGGAAACCCCTGTATAGTGAGTTTCGTTCAAATCGAACAATGTTTGACCATAATTAAGCCTATGTTGATATCCTTCTTACATGTAGGTTGAAAATTTCATATATCTGCGGGCCTTGACACTCTAAACAAATGAATCGTCCACGATGAACTTACAAAATCAAGCGATCGCGATGCTTTTATTTCCAAGGTAGGCTATGAGGTATGATGACAAAAATAGCCAAAGCCAGCTGTAATTGATTTAACATTGAAATATATTACTGAAACTGATGCTTCGAAATCGCAAAAAATACACGTTTTCTGCCCGTTTGTCACTCATAACTCACGAACGAAAGCGAAAATTAAAATTCCGGCTTCGAGGTGCACATTCTGACCCTTTAGTCCGCCTATGTATAAAATTTTAGATCTCTGCGTTGAGTAGATTTCGCTGGGCATCGCGGACAGACAGACAGACGGAGGACAGACAGACGGAGGACAGACACTTCCTTTTATTAATATAGATTACACTGCTTATATTGAGTCAGTCAAGGCCGTAAATAGTGGACGTTATTCAACCAATATACCCTTTACAAAGATTATATAGGCCTATATATATATAGATAATCGCTGCCTACATGGTATTATTCTTGCAGAGGCCTTTACATTGAGTAAGAATTAGAAGAAGAGGAAGATGAAGACGATGATAAAAAAAGATTGTCCCTCAACTTTTTAATAATGATTGATATAACCTAAGTGAGGCTCTTCTTTCCCAGTTTGCTATAGCAATAGATCAAGGCCTGCTGCAATCCACTTCACAATTCAAATTTCATTAGCGAAATCCGGTGCCAAAAATCATGTTTCCTGCCAATTTTTCGCTCATTACTAGCAAACGAAAGCTAAAATTAAAAATCCGGCTCTGGGGTGCACTCGAACACCCTTCAGTCCATCTATCTACTCTTATGAAATTCATGCTTGCTCCCTCACTTCGTGAGACATCGGGTATACTCGATGTTCGTCTCTCGCAGTCTAAACTTTCACGAAGAGTACAAAATTAGGAAAACCGTTTCTTTATTATATAAGACCTAAGTGAAATGAACACAATGAACAAATATTATAATTTTACTTTTACTTGCAATTTTCATAGCTCTGAACCATAAACATTTTTAATAAACTACCAGCGTAAATTTCTTAAAAATCCTGGAGTCAATTAATAATGGCGGGTGAAGACGAGGACACCAGCTTTAATATATTGATAGTTTAACCCTGGAAGTATCGCGGAAAATAAAAATCCAAACAAACCACTCCTTCACTTGAAAAATTATATAATTTCTGAAATTACACTGAATTTAGCCTATCAAATAAAATTCACATCATATTCATCTGTCAACAAACAGTTGAGAAACAATACGTATTATGTGTTCAAAGGTAGCTTTGGAACTGCATAATCGAATCTGAGATCGTTTTCCCAGGCGGCCCTTTCTAATCGTGGAATGTACTCTAAACCCGGAATTTTAGCTGTTTCATTAATTATTAATGGTTTAGTTTAAGAATGATTCGCGTGCAAGTGTTAATAAATATATTGCTTTAGTAATTATTATACTCTTAATGTTTAATTTTTCAACTAATTATCGTGGGCGAAGCCGCGGGCACCTGCTAGTGTTAGACATTTCAGACCTCTTGGCACTCAGATAGACAGACAGATGGAAAGACAAACACTTCCTCTTATTATATAGACTTACTTATTCATTCAAAGGAAACAGGTAATTCCTAAGCAAGGTAAAAGAATATTATCTATTTGATTGAAATCGGAGGTTCATTTCCGGCTGACATGAGCCTGCCATTAAACCAGATTCTGGCTAACTCCATCCAACCACCCCTCGCAGATCTTACTTCCCTTAAATCTATTCTAATATTGTCCTCCCACATATGACAAGGTATTCCAAAAGGGTCTTTTCCCTTCGGGTCTCCCAGTCAATATTTTTTATATTTTATTTATAGAAGTGCAACCACCCAGTCTTCCTACTTTGTTGCCTGTACTTTCTCCCCGTACATCTCATGTGAGATGGCCAATGTACTATGTACTATTTTTTTTCTTAATTTTGGGATTTCTCATTCTAATTTTTTTCCCATAAAAGATTATGTTATATGAATGTGTATATCTGAGGACCTAATTTAATTTTTTCACACGAATTATTTTGAAAATCCTTGAAGTTATAGAGCATTTAAGAAGCGTGGCTATATCTCCCGGAATTACCCTATGTAGTTACAGCCATAAATTACCCTATGTAGTTACAGCCATATAAGGAAGTCCTGCGGAACAAATTTCCGGCACATGGTGATACATATACATACACTGTACACTGTATATATATATATATCTACAGTGTACAGATACAGACATATACAGATATATATATACTGTATACTGTATATATATACATATACTAGCTTAAATGGCCCGGCGTCGCCCGGGTTTTGTATTTTGTAATATGAAATTAACTTATGGAGGACTTTAGATGTTGAAACTCTAGGTCCTTATATAATATGTATGTAGAATTCGAAATGAGGAAGAACGACATATGGCACTCAGACTATTCACTCAGAAAACGCTAGATATAGCTTTTTATGGCTCATGGAGGATGTCGAATGTTGCATTCCATTGCTTCTACACACTATGCATGGGAGGAGTGTAAATAGGCTAAGAAGAAAAAGAAATTCCGGTTACATAAGATTGTATTGTCTTGACAGAAAATTGTATTTCTCACTCTCATATTACCATACAACCGTTTCTGGGCTGCTGTAAAAAAAATTTAAGAAAATAATCAATATCACTTTCATACTTTCCTTCCCAAAAACCTGGGACATAATATATTGCGCGCGTAGGACTGAAAATGTTCCATCCCGTTTTGTCTTCTTTTAGATGCTTAGGGCCTCTGATAAACATCCCTAGGCCTATTTCTCAACTAATACAAAGTGACGTATCAGAGGATAGGATTTGTTACCGACAATATAGCATACTCACTGGCACACACTTAAGTTTTCCCTGCCATACGACCGCTTATTCTACATCAAAATGTGAAGTGAGAAAATGATATTTTCCATGTCGAGGGTAGAGAAAGTTATGGACTGCTTTATTTTCGTGGATTTTATGCTTCAAGAATTATTTTCACAATTATATATTAAATGCATCGATAGTATCAGCGTTGTTAAAGCTCAGTATTATAATATAGTTACCAAAGCCCTATGTAAACATCGTAAACAATACTTTCGTTATGTAAACAATTGACATCAGAACTCTCTAACTTTGCCTCATTTCACATTTCCGACTTTTCCCGTGGATTTTCCAAAAAAATTCTTTCATACAAACCTTGTCCTGACAATTACGAACACAACAAAAAAAGAATCAGCCAAATCGGACGAGCCGTTCTCAAGTGATGCGGCAACAACCCTTTTGTAAATTCATTTTTATTAATATATATATATATACAGTGTACAGTATACAGTATACAGAGAGGTGGAGAGAGAGGAAGATAATAATAAGACGATAGAAATGTATTATTTTCTTGGATAGATATGCTAACGCAAATTCGTTCTTCATTCAAACATGTAGGCTTTCGGCAAGTGAAGATTACAAGATGTTATCATTAGAAGAATCGTTTAGAAACTAAAACAAGCTACATCCATTTGCAGCAAGTCATAAAATTTGCCAAATATATCTGAAAGTGAAGCAAATATAGTCAAGTTAGAATGCCAATCTTCACTACATATCTTGTTTGGAGAAATTTTACTTTCACTAGACGTAACCATGATAACGGAATCTCTTAAATAACTTGAGACTGTTATTCTTGCATAGGGAGCAACATGCGCTTGCTGATAGAGAAGACATAATACCTTATTATTGATAGTCTAGATTTGCGAAATAAGCATCAATAACTTATAAGTGCAACGTAATTTTATATAACTTATATCTATTATTATTACAAAGAATATGTTTATTGAATATACACTAATTAATTCCCCGAATGAGCAAGAAAGTTATGTTTGGGCACAGCTCAGTTCATTTCAACATATCGAAAATCACAAAAATTTAATCGAACTTATTGTTATTACAAATATCAACCAAGAAAGAGTACGAAAAAGGAGAGGAAAAGTTGATGAAGTTCAAATCAAGTAAACGAGATATAAATGATTTAATAGGAACTTAAACTTATTAGATTATAATAACATTTCATTAAAGGTATTTCTGCCTTACCCCATGTGAAATTCCACTCCAACTCTTTCTGTCGTGAAGTGATTCTTTCAGCACTCCATAACTTATTTTCTTCTTGATGTCACCCAGTATCACAATTCTTCTTCTACCAACATTTCTTTTTTTTCCTTCGATACATCCAACAAAAGTCCTCTTCGTCTCATGATGTACCTTAATCAGTAAGCTTTTGTTTCACTACATCCAAGATAGTTTTCTTCTTATCCATCTTCTTAAGCCTTATTCATTCAATAATGTCTCTCCACGGATATTTTCCATTTTCCTCCAATACTACATCTTAAAGCTCTCTAAATATTTTCCTTCCACTAGCCTATCCTTAGCGTCCATGTTTTAGCTCCATATCAATGCAACCTTCAATATGTAGCATTTGATAAGCTTCTTCGTTAGTTGAAAATCTAGTTTTCCGGCCTTCTTTTTTTTTTAAGAAGTTTTTGCCATTGCTATCCTTTCCCTGATTTCTTCTCTTTGTAATGAAGCTTCCTGAATATCGAAATTGAGATTCATTCTCTAATAATCTGTTATCTATGAGACATCTCAACATTTCTTCTTTTTCGAAATCTTTCAGTATGGTGATTTTTACGCTTTCCATTTAAAATTGTATTTACGTATTTAACTGACTAAAAATCTGTGCTACACCCTGTAGGTAAACAGAAGTCAAAAGTAGCTTCAAATAATTTGTTAGATATCCTTGAGCAAGACATAATTGTGTTTGTGGCACAATTTGCAAGATTTTACATATGTTTAATTGAATTTGTATGCGCATAGCTAATTTTTGGGAACACAATATGACTGGGCGGGTTGAGTCAGGAAAGGATCTCACTGCTTACCTCATGCACAACAAAACCACGCCCCATATTGGTTCATCATTATAACCGGAGTCACAATATTGTACAATAAACTATTTAAAGGTAAGCCTACGTACATAATGCTTTCGAGAATGCTCGATACCTATTACACAAAGTTCCTGTTTGACCTAGACCTACCGTTAACAATAACCCAGATGACGGCAGGCCATCTACAAAAAAAGGGGTCCTGTGCGTCTTTGTCGTGAAGTGATTCTTTCTGTCGTGAAAGAATCTGGTCATCTAGGGCCCCTGGCAGATAAAATATAGGCTACATATCACTTTTCTGTTTGAAATGATGAATTTATTACTGAAATCAGTTTCTGAAGCCAGTTTATGTTAAATAGCTAAACGAGAAGTATAGTTAAGACATTCTTATCCTGTAAAGATCTCTGCCTAGTTTTCAGTTGATTTCCCAGCATGCTAGAAGCTCTTTCTACCTCCGAAGAATTTACTGGAAGCATATGCAGTGAGTCCCATGCAAGAGTTGGCCCAATGACGCGGGTTTCTACGTTGCGGCGGGCACTGCTTCAACTCCCGAGCAATCTGGTGAAATATCTACGCAAATAAAGCCGCAATCGGTGTAATGATTCAGGTTGAGGTAGAGTTAATTTCTCTTGTGATATTGTCTTTAAGTTCTTCTAATGTATGGGAAATTGACCTATACACTAGATCTATTGACCTATAGATATTTTACCCGATCGCTCGGGAGTTGGAGCTGTGCCCGCCGCGGCGCACAAACCAGCGTCATTGGCCAACTCTTGCGTGGGACTCACTGTAGAATACAGAATACACAAAGCAATACAATCAGTCATAAAAATGGCTTGCAGTTTTCTGAGAATAAATGTAATTTAGAAGCACCGGCGAAGGGATCTCCTTGTCCTTGTGTCATTTATTTATCAATTACAATGAAAGCAAGAAAAAAATTAGGTAATAAAAATGAGCTATAACTTAGTTTATAGCTTACAATCCTTAACATATAGACAGGGCCGGCTCGTCCATAAGTTATAGGCGAACTAGGCAGTCACCTAGGGCAGGAAATTTTTAGAAACATTTAGGGACGGCAACATTTGGATTAAAAATAAATAAATGTATTTTTTATTGCAATCTGCATACCATGTAGCATGTTATTACGTCTAAATAAATACAAGCATTTCTCAAATTAAGCCAATTCAAATCAATTTTACTTAACCACTTACCAACCAGGCTGAAGAACGTGATATCCCATGTTTAATCAAATGGTAAAGTGTGGAATCATGCAGGTGGCAATTTAGGGGGCACCGAAATTATTTCTCGCCTTGGGTGCCAAAATATCTAGAGCCGGCTCAGCATATAGGCCAGGGTAAATAACAGGCCTACTCATTAGTAGGCCTACATAGTTACTTTGAAATCAGTAAATAATACATAATGTTATGGTTTATGTTCTACATAAAATGATTATGTGCAAACTTTTTATTTTCTGCGAAACACGAATGAATAGCAGTAGGCCTAAGCCTACGAAAAGGAGCAACCGTGGAAGAAAAACCTCGAACTAAGCTATTAAATTAATGGAAACTATTTCTGATTACAGGTATGAGTAGTTACGAAAAAGTACTAGTAGGCTACGTTATTTTTGTTCTAAAAACAAGCGATATTGACTTTTTAACATGGAAAGGGCCCTCTATTTTATTTGTTATCTGGGCCCAGAATTTAATGTGGGGGGCCTGGATGAGGGTCGCAGCAAAATTAATTACACACACATTACACATTAGCATATAGGCCAACGTGACCTTCCAATTCTTTATTTTAAAATGTCATAAATTATTGAAATTGCTATCTTTTTCGCATAAGAGTACAAAGGTAGTAAGACACTAAGGAGAACAATAGGGTATTTAAAGTTAAATATTGAGCAAGAGTATATGTGTGTATATATATTATACATATGTTCCGGCCTAGTGTCCCTCGGTCGAGCAGTGGACATCCCCCAAAGGCTCTGTCCCAGGGCAGGACCGGCGTCCGGGCCGAACACTTCATCATCATCATCATCAATTTATAAGTCGCTTGCTTTTTATGGTGAGTAGACATAAGAAAACACTCATTGAGTGCGATATCAATAAATAATATCAGTAAAATGTAGGAGTAATCTTATGATTTTCTTTAAAAAGTATAATAGACAATAGGCTATAACGTGGTAAGATTACAATGATTTTCTGAGTCACTTAGCATCCTAGGTTCACATCTGTATCCGTATCTGGTACCCTATGATCCCCAGGTGGGGGCGAAGGGGCCTCCAATGGAGGTTTCATTACCTATACTTATTTTGATATGCTTATTTTCCGAGAGAGGGTAGAGGGACAGGTGGTAAGCCCATCGCCTCGCAACCCCCCTCTGGAAACTAAGTATTTCTTGGACGTGAAAGGGCCGAGAAATTTTGTCCAGAGGCTCTAATTTAGGCTTGGAGTTCTTTTACGTGCCGTAAATCTACGACACGGGACCCCCAGCTTAAAGTCCCTCCCGGAGGACTCCGTGCCTAGGATTTTTACGTCCTGGAAAATCAATCGACCGCGGCCGTGTTTGATCCCGCGCCCTGCGGATCTAGAGGGGGGCATGCTACCTCTAGACCACCGCGTAGGTTCACATAGTTAGTAAAATTAAATAATACAAGTTGTTTACACTTTAATGAAAGCTTACATAATTATCATATTTGTGCATTTACCATAAATGTGTGTAGGCTGGAATAACATACAGATATAAAGTATCGATGTCACATCTTATAACGTGAATCTCAGGAGCCAGGCTATGTTGCTAGTAAACTTATTATCGTTGTAAGTTGTTACTTCCAGATGTTGTGAGCTCAAGTGTTAACGTACTTTTTCCCCCTTTGTTGTTCAATCCCTGGTTCTCTTTTTTTACTTTTGAAGATGCATTTCGGTATAAAGTTTATACCATCTTCAGTTCTGTTTCACATGAGACGTGTTGCTCTATGAACTCTATGAAACAGAACTGAAGATGGTATAAACTTTATACCGAAATGCATCTTCAAAAGTAAAAAAGAGAACCAGGGATTGAACAACAAAGGGAAAAACTATGTTAACACCTGAGCTCACAAAATCTGGAAGTATCAACATGCAACAATAATAAGTTTACTTGCAACATAGCCTGGACTTATGTGACTCACACTTGCTATTATTTTATTAACAGACATAATAGCTTATCAGATTGACTGGTTATACAGATGTAACCTATAAAAATTGTTTGTATGTTTTAAGATGTGGCTTAGAAACTTATTATCTGTATGTTCCTGGTGCCTATGCAAATTTATGGAAATGCACACAGGCTATATGATATTAAGCTTTTAAATAACTTGTATTCTTTCATTTTTTTAACCTAGGATACTAAGTTACTCAGAAAATCATTATAATCATACCACGTTATATTGTGTATTAGGCCTATATGTTTTAAAGAAAACCATAAGATTACTCCTACATTTCACTGATATTATTTATTGATAACACACTTAATGAATGTTTCCTTATGTCTACTCATCATAAAAAACCAAGTGACTTACAAATAAATACATATATTCTTGATCAATATTAACTTTAAGTACCCTGTTGTTCTCCTTGGTATCTTACTGTATTTGTACTCTTTTGCGGGGATAAGGAGAAAAAATAGCTACTTCAATATTTTAGGTTTCCCTCATACTAATCAATAAGAAATTTATCAATTAAAATGTCATGCATGACCCGCATTTTAATAGAAAAAATAATAACCAGTTTTGAAAACTTTCGTATATAAACTAAAAATATATTATGTATATTATGTATGAAATGAAAATCAACTAGCACAAACTTTTTCGCCTTTTGAACTGATTTAGGATTTTATCTTCGAGTTCAAAATATAATATTGAAAACGATATTTTTATACATGATGCATGAAGGTATTAAAAAAGAGGATTTTGAGAGATTTCGCATGTTATTAAGAATCCAAATCGCACTGGAAACGACGTACTTAGCTATGGCAGAGGAAGAGTTCTAAAACGAAGATATTAAAGAAGAATAAATTCGAGAGTTTTCGCGATTAAATTCTCAGTAGAAACGAATAATCGCTTTAATAAAAGGAGATACCAAATAGAAAAGATTTTGAGAGATTATGCATTATATTGCGGATCCAAATTACACTGGAAACGATCTAGTTAGCAGTGACAAACGAAAATATCAAAGAAGGTAGAATCCGAGAGATTTCGCACTTACCGCGAATCTAAATTGCACTGAAAACATAGATGAACTAAGATATCAAAGAAAGGCATGGGAAAAATTCGTACTTTTACAGCGAATCCAAATCACACTGAAAATAACGTAGTTAACTATTACAAACGAAGATATCAAAGTAGGAAGATTTTGAGAAATTTCGCATTTTGCTGCGAATCAAATCAGATTAGAAACGTTTTAAAAACCTAGTTTTCAAATTAAGAAGAAATATTTTGAGATATTTTGTATTTTATCGCGAATCCAAATCACACTGGAAACGATTTAGTCCCTATAATAAACGAATATGTCATAAACTTAGATAGTTTTTTCATCACCATTGCGAAAATTCACCTTCTCATTCTACCTACTATTTATGTTGCACCTTCTACCGTTTCAAAGTCCTCAGTTCATGTTGATGGGAATGATCATTATGATGATGACAGCGATGGTGGTGTATCATCTCAGTTGCGAAAAACTACTTTCTCTTTTTACCTACTATCTATATTGTGCACATTCCACCATTTTAAAATCGTCGGTTCGTCTTGTTGGTGGAATGACGATTACGACGGTGGCAGGTGTAGTGGTGTCGTAATGTGAAGCTGTCAGTAAGGCAGTGGTTTTGTGTTCCCATGTTTCCGGATTCTATCCCAATCCAGACATTTATGTGTGCATAGCTTTTACAGGCATAAGAAATAACTCCTGTAGGGCAGAATTCCAAAATATTGTTTAGGTTACAGTTCTAATTAGCAGTTCACAACCATAGTTAAATAACAACAACAAACTGGACACTACACTGAATAGGGTATTACCGTATTTTACGGATCATAAGATGCACTTTTGTACCTTGGTTACAGAGCCTCGAAAGTTGGGTGTGTCTAATGGTCCGAAGTACACTAAAAACAATTAAAATTATAGTAAATATTGCCGAAATACCATAGTTATAAACAAGGTGTTGTAAACGATAAGATAGTTACAAATTTTGGCACAGACTGTACATCACTCCACTTGTCACATCGTAAAATAAGGGTAGTGGAAGTCAGGTGTACTATGCGAAAAGAAAGGAATTTTGAGTCCTTTTATACGAAAGGAGTTGTCTCCGCCGGGTGGTTTAAATTAAGGAAATTACCTCTAAACAGCCTTGTCCCGCTACACTTACCGTGTTCTTAATTGAGGGTTAGAGGGTGTAAAAGTATTTTCAGAGGTTAAAGTATTATGAGAAATCAGTTCAGTTGTTAAAATTTACGCGATACCACCTGTACAGAAGAGATTTTCGTACAATGCAGGTTTGATTTACAGTGATTCCATTGTACAATACTGTAATTCGTTTATGCAATTAAGTATATTATTCCCTTTTAAAAAATCGTTTAGAATCACATTAAATTTATTTTCCTTAAATTTCTATCCTAAAATCAAGGTGCGTCTTATGGTCAGGAGCGTCTTATAATCCGTAAAATACGGTACTTTTAATTTCATTAACAATGCTTTTACTATTATCAATGTTTCATTGTTACTGGTATTAATTTTTTAAATTATTATTACTATTATTAATATGACTACGCAGGAGTTGAGGAATTAGATACAAATTTTCAATAAATATTCATGTGAACTTCAATTGAATGGATTAAAACTGGTTCTCAGAACACAACAGTTGTAAAACAAATTAATAATTGTTGCATTTCAAGAAAAGAATTACTGTAGTAACTTCGATGTTTTAAGAAGTTTGTGTTACAATACAACCCACACACAGAATCCAAACGTTACTGAGAACTGCGACCGATATCCGTCCACGCGTGAATACTTGCGTGAGGGGAAGTCATGTGGCCCGAGGTTTGTGCCTTTCCTCGAACTCGTCATTTTATTCAGTTACCAGTACTCTACATCTAAAATTATTTTCCTATGAAACTATCTTAGAGAATTGTGTAACTGTTCACAAATCCTGTCCTCGTTCAAGACGGCAAGGATATGTAAAACAAAACAAAACAAAAAAATCCCTTTAGGCAGTCCTACAGGCTGAGGTAGATATCGAAGGGCTTTTGATTTAATTTATTGTCGCTGCACAGCACTCTTCTTCTTTAACCTTGGTATGACAAACCCGCAATAATAACTGCAAAAAAGAGCACTTTTTCAAACATTCAAATCTCGCCTTATATGATAGCTATCGAGAAATAGTTATTGATTTGTAGAGTACTCATCAAGAGTTTTTCAACGATACCACACAAGCAATGGTTTCAAAAATTTCGAATTTCCATCCTCCACCCGACTCGTACCCCCAAAACCCCCGAATCGATGGTGTCGCTGTGAACTCCATAGGGAGTGCTCTTTTATTCAAACAAAGTTTCCCTCTATTCTTCAGAGGGGCCGAGAAATAAATATTTAAAAAATTTCAACCCCCTTCCCCGACCCCTCTTGGGCAAATTTTGCTCATTAACGAACTTGTCCGATTCCTGGGCCTAGAAATAACATAATAAAATTTGATTCAAATATCTTCAAAATTACGGCCGCTAGCTGTATATATAAATATACAAACAAATTGAACGGGCGGTAGTTTAGTACTTAGGGAGGCATGAAACGTAAAGATATGAAAGAATTTTTCGAAAGTCATGACATGGTATCGATTGCAATAGGCGAAATCTACCTAAAATGGGGGAAATTTATACAAGTTATTTCAAAAGTGATGGTTAAAATTTCAAGGATGAGAAGTGAAAGCTAAGATCTCTCCTGTTCAACACACAAAATTCTGTGGTTTTATGAGTATACAGAATGGAAGGGGTAAAAGTGCATAGATGTGATAGATTGTTTTGCAATTAGATATTTAAAAAATTCCTTCGAACTGTGTGACCAGCTTTGTGAACGATACCACGTCATCACGTGCAAACATAAGACATAAGAACCTAGTGGAATTTTGTAAAATGTAATAATCCTTAAAACTTGCACAGTTTGTGGGCATTTCTGTTTAATTAAAATTTAAAAAAATCCCTGACTTACTTAATGTATATATCTCTTATGTGGAAACAATTATTTTCTATAACATTGAACACTGGGGTACTGCATCCAATATTGAAAGAGTTTTTATTATTCAGAAAAGGATATTGAGCATAATTTTTATCCTACAGCTTAGAGAATCTTTAAGATCAATTTTTAGTAAATAAATAAATACTAGTAATTTTAAATTAAACAGGTATATACATTGTTATGAAACAAGAAAACGAAACGATCCCTATGTTAAGAATTACAGGACAACCAAATATACTAAGTCAACTGTATGTCTAATCACTAATCAATAAGAGAGTCTTCAAACTTCCGAATGACTTTCTAAGCATCAGAAATATTGACTCTTCTATATAAAATGTTTATTACAATTACAATGAATATTTTAATTGGTGAGTATTATTCTTTTGACGATTCTATATGTATTATTTGTATGGCAAAGGGATAATAAATAATAAATAAATAAAATAAATAAGACACGTAGAAAAGCAGGAGACGCGCGCACTTGAAGACATATCAGCGAGGTAAGTAAAGTGATCCCTATACAGGCCATGGAGGCCCAGAGGGTTCCAGGAGGTTGAGGCTCCCAGATTTTGGACATTCGGCACATGAAGGTGGTAAGGTTGTCTGCCTTACGCACCGGCCGCCTTTACCCCCAGGACTATTCCTGGTACTCATTTCTGGCTGAGTAGACCCCAGGGCCATAGTACCACCAGAAGGATTAGGCCAATTGAAAAATCTCAATGACCTCATCGGGAATCGAACCCGCGACCTTCCGGTTTGTAGCGCAGCGCCTCAACCACTACGCTACGGCGTACCCCATATCAGCGAGGTAATACAATAATATCTGAAAGCAGGTCCTTACCTTCTCTAATGTTTCTCATGCCATCATGAAGACAGAATTTGGATCAAGTACTGTAGTTTTCTTATTTTCGAATATAAAAAAAAAATCACGGAGTAAGTTAGCCTACAAGGACTTACTGGTGTTTGTTTTTCACTTGATGCTTAGCCTATGGAAAAAAAATCACAAATGTCTTGTAAAGGAAGGTAAAATTAATGTAATAACGATTTTATGCATAACCATAGTTATTTAGTTATTTATGATACACCTCAAGTGTGTCGGCAACGGTGGTATAGAGGTAGCGAACCCGTCTCTTGTTTCTAAGGTCGCGGGATCAATCCCGGCCGCCAGCCGCGGTCGATAGATTTTTCAGGACGTAAAAATCTTAGACACGGAACCTTCCGACAAGAACTTTAAACTGGGGGGGCGTGTCGTAGAATTACGGCATGCACAAGCACTCCAAGCCTAAATTAGAGCCTCTGGAGAAAATTTCCCGGCCCTTTCACCCCTGTCCTTTCACCCCTGTCCTTTCTCATGGAAAATAAGCGTAACAAAATTAGTCTAAGTAATGAAACCTCCACTGGGAGGCCCTATGCGCCACCGTAGGGGTTACAGGAAAATCGGCTTGGATTTCTCAAATGAGCCTTTTTTGGGGGGGGGGGGATAAGTGTGGAGTTATCCGCGAATAGAGTAGGTAAGCATACACTGTTTTTCGTACGATAGCACTACATTTACAATAAATACAGAGATAATAAACTTAGTGTATGTTTCAAAATAAATTTTATAATTGCGGTCGTCAATTGCATTTTAGGTTACAATCCGACCTCTGAAACTGCAATCGTGAATTGCATTTCTTTTTGTACCGTACATACAATGAATGACAGTGCGTCAAGAGATTGCTTGACTTCTTTAGAGAATTGCGTTCTAGAGGCTCACCTTAGGTACTAACAACAAATACTGGTCAAATTTAAATTTTACGCGCTATTGTACAAAATGAATTTATTATTAACATGTCCACATTTCAACTAAATGCTCCTGCAAGAAATGAAAAGGCTACTAGGATATGCGTCCATTTTGAACAGTAATGTGTTATAGGTTTATAAATAATAGAAAATGAAACATAATCCAAACAAAAACATTGAAGAAACCGTCCCAATTACAACTGAATGCCCCATTAGCTAATATACAAACTTCATTCTTCCGTATGTCTTCAGCAGCTTTAAAAACACGCTCGTCTACATAAGGCCAGTCGAGCAGTACTCCGAAGGTGTGAAGTCATTCCTCTGCTTCCCCTCCCTTCGTGACCTCCAAATCGTAGCGATTGGTTTAGTTGCGCTTTGGAGGTCATGAAGTGAGGGGAAGCAAGGGGAATGACTTCACACCTTCGGAGTACTGTTCGACAGGCTTCATCTACATCACTGACAAACTCTCAAGCACGTTGTGCGAGTACTGCGGGAACGGTGTTCGAGGTTGTTAATCTGTGCCGGCGAGGTACTTTAAACATGGGTGGCTTGTTTGTCCGGTATTTTATAGTTGCTTTTACCACTAAAATATTAATGATAGGATAGTAGAGAAGGAATGTCATAACTGTAATATACATGGTTAAACGAATCTCGATGATTTAGATCTAGAGGCCTGGCGAGCCACCTGAAGGGTCCATTCTTCCCAATTCAGAGATGATAATAAATAGCATTATAGACAAAAAAATCCAATATAAATCGATGATAATTTATAACCTATAGCCATAGGTCTATACAACTAGAAGACAGCATATGTATATTTCAGTTCTTTCCCATAGGTACTCTTGCTTTCTGACATATTTTAGCTTTCTAAACTTTGAGATAAATGCAACCTTTAAGTGGGTCACTGAGGTTAGCTCTCTAAGAACCTTGATTACATTTCGTAGCTGATAATAGGGCTTCTCGTACATAAGTCAAGCCAACCATTTTAATCAGACATACCACACTCCTGTGTAAACGAGGGAATCTTGACTTGTGAATCGACTGTAGAATGTAACGAACTTCCTTTATTCCTGTAACTGTTAGCCAATTCAATGTTACATTTCATGGCGATGAGCTCTAGTTGGTTATATTTCGACAAATTAAACAAATGACACTACTACTACATTCCACGAAGAAGTACTCAGATTCTCATTCAGGACTGATATAGTTTGTTGCCATGAGAGCCCTTCGCTTTAACGAGTGTCCTTCTATTACAAAACGGCGCTGAAATACTGACCACCACTGCTACTGAGGACAAACTATTGTACGCTCCCACTGCACAGCACGCACTGATTCTGCACGGTGCTGGATACAAGCACTTTCACCGTTGCAAGCGAGTTGGTTGACGCTGATCTACATATGTGCAGTACCTCTCTATCCTTCATGTCGTCCTATACGAAAAATCGAGATGATTTAGGTCTAGAGACCTGGCAAACCACCTGAACGGTCCATTCCTCCCAATCCAGCGATTAGGGAATTTTTCGTCTCGAAACCTTCGCATCCTGCGACTCACGTGATGTTGAGCACCTTCCCTCTTGATATGTAGTGATAGGCTGCATTTTGAAGCAGTAGCGGTAATTTACGTTTTTAAAAAGCCGGTGACGCTGACCGTTCAATCGTCTACGTAAGGCGAATGGTCCTATCAGATGGTCCCCTAATATTCCACAACGCACGTTAAAAAGGCGATACTGGAAGTGATCTTGGCATGTGGTGAGTGGGTGTTATTGAAAATTCTATTTCTTGGCAAGCATGCTCCATCTGTTGCCAATACCCTTAAAAAAAGCACTGTGGGCCTCGCTGTGGTAGACAGTCACAAAATTCAACGTTAAAGAACAATTAGGTAAATAGGCCTATATTTCTGAGGCTTTTAATTCAAGGTGGACTGTTTGTCAGCTTCAAGCTTTTATTATTCAGAATGTCTTTCTTCGCTGTGTTTTACATGATTTACTTCAAAT
Organism: Ectobius pallidus; assembly: GCA_964059195.1. Taxonomy (NCBI): domain Eukaryota; kingdom Metazoa; phylum Arthropoda; class Insecta; order Blattodea; family Ectobiidae; genus Ectobius; species Ectobius pallidus. The sequence continues at coordinate 185,832,269 of CAXKWD010000003.1, read as the reverse complement.
ATTATTTCCGCTCTCAGCGTCCTGGCGAAAGTTTCATCGGAGATGTTGAGTTGGTTTTGTACGGTGAAAAAGAGTCAGTGTCTATGGTTGGAGCTGGAGTCGAGCTAGCTGAGGTACGGCCTGTATTTCTGATGGAATCTCCGCCCACTACCTGGAAGCAGCTCAGGAATCTTGGCCAAAAATTAGATGATATGGCGTCGCTCGAGGTATTTTTTCCGAGAATCAATCTCTGGATGAATCCTTTCCACCAAAAGCGGAGTCTAATACTTAGGCCTTTTGTACCCGCGTCTAATGTTAGTCTGTGCCATTTGCCCGTATTCCCTGTACCAAGGGAACGCACTGTTGCGGGGCTACATCCATTCCCCCCATCGAGGCATGCACAGAGTAAAGCCATTTTGTCAACCATTTTGTTTTGGAAAGATATTTTAAGATGATAGGAATTTTAAAATGACTATACAATTTTGTTTTATTCTTCTAGCGAATTCATGTCAAAAATCGTAATAAACTAGCACTGAACCACATAAGAAAAAAAAATGTCTCTCTTTGTGTGTGCAAATATCTTTCGATAAACTCCTTCCGTTTAGGTCATACGAAACTTCCTACAGATGTGTTCACATACAATGAGACAAATAAATAAATAAATAAATATGAAGAAGAAGAAGAAGAAGAAGAAGAAAGAAGGGAATGGAAGGGTAATAAAATAAAAATGTGAAAAAGGAAATGGAGAAAGGTAATGAGGACCAGATGAAGGAAAGATAAAGAGAGAAAGGAAAATCAGGAGGAAAAAACCTAATATAAATAGACGATAAACTAGCCAAGATGAAAAAGACACAAGTAAGAAAACAAAAGGATTTGATTCTTGAGGTAGTTACCAAAGAGAACAATAAAATGTAGGAGAAAATAAGAAAAAGATGATACGATTGTGATGCTGACGAATGAGAAAAAGAAGACGATGACAAAGAAGAAGCAGAAGAATGACAAGAATGACACAAGAAATTAAATAAAAGTATAAGAAGAAAGATTAACATGCAGTAATTATGTCAAGGAGGAGAAAAGAAAATAGGAACAGGTCAAGAAAAATAAGAATAAAAATTTAAAAAAGCACGAATAAGGAAAAAGATAAAAATAGAACAGAAATAAAATAAAATAATAAATCTGAAAAGAAAGTAGGTAAAGGGGGAAAAATGGATATAGGAATAAATTAAAAGCAGGAAGAGGAGGAAGAAGAGGAACAAGAAAACACTAGAGAAGAACCTAAGTTGGCCTAGTGTTGATGTTAAGCGTATAAGAAGGCGTGTACGGTACGAGAAAGTGGAATATGGAGAGCAGGTTGTGTGTGTAGTAGGGGAAGTGGCAAATCTGTCAGTACGCTTCCAGCCGCGTTGCGAGGAGCATGTGTTTGTGTTGATTGTCAACTGTCTTAGCTGGAATGATGAAGCAAACCGTCATCAAGTGAGTATCTTAATTATTACACACTGCTCTAGTTAATAGTAATGAAGCCGAATCTTCTTTCATTATATTTTGTTGAAATGAGTAACAGAAAAAAAAAATAATATCCTGGAGGTGAAAAATTTATCATTTTTATTTTCAAAGCCCCCTAAAAATTAATCGTAACCATGGAGTATTATTGACTTTAATTAATTTTATAAAAGTGCCAGGGCAATGTAAATCTGTTACAGTATCTTTAGAAAAGCTGGCCGGAATGATTTAATGCATTTTGCACTAGCCGCATTATCCAGCGTTTCTGAAATGAAAAATATACACGTTTACTTAGTTTTGGAAAATGTACTAATTTTTAAATGTTTCATTGTTTCATTACTCGTATTTGGTGGCATGTTCAAGTATAAGTGAGCTTTTCATCAGACGTTCCTTGAATTCCAAATTTGGAATATTTGCAAAATTTTACTTATTTAACGATTACTAATTTTTTTTAAATATTCGTATATTTTATTCATATTCTTAATATTTTATAGTATAAATCTTCATATAAAAATTATTCAACAAAATTTAACAAAATATATTTTTATTTGTAAATGAAAAGTATTACTTTCCATCAAGATTAATCACATTGCAATAGACTTAACCATATTTTCGTTTCATTTTGCAAGTATTCACTTTCGAACTTACCGATTGAATAGAATTTAAATAACACTCAGTCTTTGCAACCAATCGACGTATTTGTCTACAATTTTTCAAAAATTAATATAACTTAATAATAATAAAGTCAACATTTTTCCTGGCAGAGTTTACACCGAAGGGGCTTCTGTACCACTCATCTACGTTTAAGAGATTTTACAAGAGATAAATAAAATATAGCTAGAGAATATTATAAACTTAATGATAAACAGAGAAAATATAAATTAGTGCTAGACGTATCAGATTCCCTGAAACAAGGAACATTATTTTAATTTAACAGTAAAACATAGCCCTTCATCTATACACAGTAAAGAAAGTTATGAACGTTACTAACTTAGCGTCAAACCTGATCTGAAAAGTTGGAAAATTATGAAGAGAGCGAAGAGAACAGGCTGAGTACGGTAATGTCGCGGGTTCCAATCCCTGGCCGGCCAATCTGAGTGTTGTTTTCTCGACTTTTACTCACTCGCAAAGGCGAATGCTGGATTAGAATTAGCCTAATACCTAAACCGAACATTCCCTGTGTTGTCTTAGAGTGAGGACCTGATTCATGCTGATCCTCTATATACCTTTTCTCAATTATGTGATCCAAAGATTTGTCCCTTTCTCTACATGCATTGGAGTTTAAGATCCTTCAAAGAGGAGGTAAATCGGTTACAGAAAAAAAATATATGATGTGAAACTCACATAACTGCCTCTGTCCAAACAAAAGTTAGCTTAGACGAAGCAGTTTTCGAGAAAATCGAGACAAACGAAATTTTCTTCATGTAAAGTTCCCTTGAAAATAAGAGAAAGTCGCCACCAATCTTTGTGTCACATCCCCGAAAGGTTCCTAACCCAATTGCAAAATTTTGTTTTCGTATAATTTTCCGTTACAAGAGGCCGTATTGCAAAGAGCGCGTATTCAGAGTGGGTGGCTTCAAAGATTTTTTTCTAAAAAAGTTTCAAATAAAAGTTTTAGCTATTAGTATAATCAACGTATGTGCAGAATTTAAAGAAAATCGTTATAGCCGTTTTCGAGAAAATCGCGAAAAACGACCATTTCTTCATGAAAAATAAACTTAAAAATAAGACAAACTTGTCAACAATCTTCGGGTCACATCTTCAGAAAGTACCTGACCCAAATACAAAACTTCTCTGAAGGGTGATTGTAAGCTACCCACTGTTTGTAGAAACTTCTTGCCTGGTGAACAACTCAATACGCGGACATTCACGGCCTCTTATTTTATATAAGTAGGGCCCGGATTTGTATGTAAAAAATTGTTTTTTTTTTCCTGATGCGTACATTCCTAAAGCTAAGTTTAATATCCAAATCGAGGTCCAACAAACGCAAATTCCAAATTTTATTTCACATAAAAACACATATTTTACAAAAAAAAATTATGTGAATAAATATTTTCATTATTTTCTCCATAAATACATATTTTAGTACTTTTTCCGGATTTTTTAAGTAATTTTTTTTCCTGGTGCTCATATCAAGGTCTGACAACCGCAAATTCCAAAGTTTGTTTTACATAAAAACACATGTTTTACAAAAAAGTTATGTGAATAAATATTTTCGATATATTCTCCATAAATAAATATTTTAATACTTTCCTCGTTTTCTTTTAACATTTTACAACAAAAATTTATATCTCGAAAGAATTCAACACACATGCTTCACTTGCAATGAGGTGAGAGTGCAATGACATTTGTTGTGCACTGCATTTTACATCTGCAATTGGTGAGCTTCAATATAATTTGTTCTAGTAAGTTTTGTTTCTTTTTCAGAAAAATGTTTTTTTTTTAGTTTTAGCACATATTTTTAAAATTTTAGCACATATTTTAAACATTTTTAGCACATAAAAAATAAATATTTTAAAGTTTTTTAGCACATAAAAATCCGGGCCCTATGTACGTGAAGTGAGATAGATGTATTGTTGGCCATGCTTACAGTAAATATCTGAGGGGAATGTTCAATAAACGTTTGCAGTCACTTATCTTTTTTGTTTGTTTTTTTTTTTTTTCCATAGCCTCCGTTTTTAGTCGCAACATTCAAAGAAGGGCTATAAGGTATTTATAGCATAATTTGGCGTAAAATTGTGTTTTGCGATTCTGTAAAAGGATATGTGAATACTGCTAACTTTTATTTGGGCAGAGGAAGTTATGTGACTTTCACATCAGTTTTTTTATTCAGAGGACCTCAAAACGTGTATTTATGTTAAAAACTCAACTTTGAATTTGGGGGTCGAAAACAATACTTTCTCTACCTATAGCATCTATGGCACGGGCAGTGGAAGTAACTAGAGTAGCAGTTTTATAATTTCTTCTTTCCGTTTCTAGCTTGGTAAGGAGAAAGGTTGTTCGTATTAAAACGTGTATTTACATAGCTGTCTCTTTTATAACTTGATACCGTACATCAGATCACTACTCGCGTTTTCTCGTTCTCAGACTGAGAGAACAAACAGCACAAACTTCTTCACTGACAACTTATGTTTGTACAGTAATTAGTGCTGTTAGCTTTTCTGTATTCCCCCTCATCTTCAGAAAGTCGCGTTTTACTTCCTAGTGCAGAGGAGTGGAGAACATTATAAAGTAAAATGGTGGTGGCTCTTAGGGTTCCAGAGGCTGAGCTTCACAGTACCCTGTACAACATATTTGAACTTTTTTTCTGTCTTTATATGAAACTATTTGATTCTGTATAAACAAAAGGATTTTGGTTCATATATAAAAACCAAAATGGTCCATCACGTACCGTTTTTGTAGGGGACACACTTCCCATATTTACGTAAAAAGCAAAAATGTGGATTTTTGGGGAAATGGTGCGTGGTAAACAAAACATAATTACAGATTCGTTATTTTCAGCCAAAAATATACAAGAAACATATATTTCCATCTAAAGGCCATTTTTCTTGTTGTACAGTGTTATTAGACGTTCGGAGCATAGAAGATTGTCAGCCCTAGGCACCGGCCACCTTTACCCCCAAGTTTGATATTGGTACTCATTTATGTCGGAGTCGATTTCGCTTCGGGGCCATAGCGCGACCAGAAGAATTAGGTCATTTGAACAATCCCAATGACTTTATCGGGGATCGAACCCGCTTCCCAACTCCCTGTTATTTTAATGGTGTGCCTCGACAAACTACACCACAAACTTTATAAAAAATGTCAGTGTTTTAACTGGATAGAATGTTAAAAAAACCGGTTTTCAAATAATTTCTCTGCGCATGAGTCTATCTGTATTCTGAAATATTTCACCTTGAAATTTGAATCAACCGATAAAAATGATGTAATTTTGAGGTACAATAATGAGGAATGAGTAGTTCTGAGTGAATTGCCGTTCATTATCAAAAATATAAAAACTGTGTGTTTCATGAAAACTAGCCGATATAATTATTACACGTTTTCTTCCTTTGTTTACTGTAAACCCCACAATTCCTCTACTCCAAAATCTGTTTTATCCGCTTTAGTGGACCTCCTTTTCCAAGAAGAATACCTTGGGATTATGACAGAGATGGTTTCAATTCTTATGTTTTTATTAAGATTAATTATACAGACTTTAACAGCTTCTGGCCATATCGGGTGTTCAGGATATTTCGGTGACTTATATCAGTACATGTTTCCATTGCTGTTGTAGGTCATTAGGTATTTTGCTCATTATAACTGACGTTTCAATTTGAGTGAGTATGAAATAAGATGGGATGAATAAGGCATTCATGTTTTTGCATAAGAGGGGAAAATAGAAAAATACGTTAAGTCAAATTGGTTTACCACAAACTTTCAAGTCCGCAACGATACCTTCTTTTTATCGGAATTCACATCTTTAAGAGCTCGCCCACTGCCACAACATAGCACTTATGATTTCAAACTTATAATTAAAGTAAAACGTAAAGTGATCTCAACACAGGCCGTGGGGTTCCTGGAGATTGAAGCTTCCAGATTTTTAGGCATTCGGCATTGTAGATGTGAGGTTGACAGCCTTAGCCTACACACCGACCGCATTTAACCCCAGGAGTGCTTCCAGTACCCTCTTCTGCTGGAGACTGAGTCAACCCAAATTTACCATAAGGATTAGGCTAAGTGAAAAATCCCATCGACCTGATCGGGATCGAACGCGTCACTGCGTACCCCTGAATTAAATTATTCATTATTAAAACTTTGAAAACCATTGACTTCTCACATTTGCTTGCTACACGACACAGAGTAAAAAGAACAAGCTGTACATAATATAGGCTATAGCTTTAAATCTTAAAACAGAACTAATATAAAATCCGAAAACATGTGTTCGCAGGACGTTGATGGAATCAGGAAGAGCAGATATTGTCCATTCACAGTTATTTCGGGAAACATGGTTGGATACACTTGGGGCTCACGGATTTTTTAAATCGACACTTGCCACATTTTCCTCCAGGACTGCTTCTGGTACTCGGTTCTGTTAGTGGCTGAGTTATCTGAGGGTTCTAATCCCACCAGAAGGATTAGTCCAACTGAAAAAAATCAAAGAATTCATCGGGAACTTTCTTTTCTGTAGCACAATTTCTGAATCAAGTTCATTGCTCAGTCGAGGTTTTCCGAGGACGAAATATTTTTGTTTGTTAAGTCTGAACCTTCAGATCTACTTTTCACAATTATTTTCAAGCTGTCTAGTACAAAGACACACTCACAAATAAAACTTTAAAAATATTTTCTTATAATATGGGAAATCCTCAACATTACTACTTTCTGTCCCTAATACGATGCTGCAGAGCAGAGAAACTAAAGATTTCAAACTGCAAGGGATCGGCCTGATTAGACAATTACTGTGACCGTCGCCTGTGTTCCGCAGGAGTTCTTTTACATGCCAGTACTGACATGGACCTGTCACGTTTGTGCACACATAAATGCCATTGACCTGGGTCGGGATCGAATCCGCAGCCTTGATCAAAGAAAGTCAGCGCGATACTGACCTCGCCATCCAGGCCGACAAAAATGTAACAGTCTCATATCTGTATATTTCCAGGCATATAAATGAACTCCTGCCAATTACAGGCTTAAGTTACTGGACACCCGTTCTTAGATAACCATAGCAACAAACCCAATGGAAGGGCGTACGTACAGTGTTTTGCAGATGACAAGCGGTTTGTTCTTCTCCTGCTTAGATACGCGGTCCAATCAGAGACGGCGAGACGGAAGGAAGACCCTTCCTGCTAGCGGTACTTCGTTAGCTCGTACACGTGATTGGCGGTGAAGGAAAACGCTTCTCATTTGAAAAATACTTGTAGACTGGGCAAGACTTGGTTATCACTGTCTGTGTACGTGTGTCCATGTGTGGATCAGAGAGATGTGACGCAGCCTGTGTGCACAAGGAAGGCAGTGACCGGATGTAGACTATGTTTCATATTTGCATGTTAATTATCGTACTTAACGGTGAATTACATTTTCGCAAACATCATCTGCTTTCGATTTTCATTACATTTAATCACGAAAATGTTTGCAGTTGGAACTTAAGGAATAAAGTTGTCATGTGATCCCATTATAAGTAAAGCAAGTTCTGTAATGATGCTGCTGGCTGGATAGCCCCTTCAAGCTAAAGGCCAAGTTCTCTTAAGGGAGAGGTACTTTATTCTTTAAATGATTTTTTCTTTGTAGCATACGCTTTCCTCTGTAGGCTACTTGGTTAAAACTCCTATATAGGCTATGTACACTACACTACAATTGTCAAGTGAGGGGGCTGAGGCAGTATCGTGGCGGACTTGCTTTCGAGAGGTCCTGAGTTCAAATCCCGTATGCCGGCAAATTCCGTTGATTTCGCCAATCACAAAAGCGAATCCCTGATTGGAATTTACGTCCCATCTGTCCGTTTTATCACTCATTTGACCTATGTGTTCGTTAATTCCCAGGAGAAGGCATGTGTCGAATTGGTTCCTGAGTCCGTGACCACTGTCTAGAAACTACAGAACCCATTACTTCTTCTTTCTCTTACAGACCTTAGCGTGTGAGTTCTTCGAAACGTGAGGATAAGTGTGTTATACAAACTATAGTACTTTTTGGTTACGGGGATAAACGTTTGGATCCACCGCGTAGGGGATGCGTTCGAATCCTGGTCGGGACAAGCTACCCAGGTGGGGGTTTTCCGTGTTTTCCCTCACCTATGAGACAAATGTGGGATAACTTTAGATCCTTGTGGTCCCCGGACATCATCTGGCCGTCATCATCTTCATCCCATTCTCATGTTGATCAAAGTGAATGTGTGTGTGAATGGCGTGTCTTGTCCAATGCATTCGTCTTGTCTCGAAAATGGTTTTGATGTTTATTGATTTATGCTGCATATATTATTTGTATATACTAAATCTGTAGAATGTTTTAGTCTTGAGTTATTGAGTTATTGACGAATGTCAATAAATAAATAAATAAAATAAAATAAAGTGATCCCGGCATTGAGCTAATCACTCATCGGGGAGGTCCTTCACGTCCTTATCTGGTCAAAAAAGTATGTATGTGATCCAATAGATAATCCCTCTCCCGGCAAGTCGCGACCCTGTAAGGCCCGGGCGGCTTAAAGCCGATTGCCGACTAAGAGCTAAGCTAAGTTAATTTAGCTTAGCTCACATACAGTGCGGGATTTCATATGTAGCTGTGCCGACAAAACAACTTATGAAATCCGGCACAACTATATATGAAATCCCTCACTGTATGTGAACTAACCTAAGTTAGCTTAGCTCTTGGTCGAGAACCGGCATAAACGTCCCTAAAAAGGGAGAGGTAAAACTAAGGACAAGGGCGATATCAGTTTGTTCCCTTTAATCTTGTAGGTATGAACTTTCCCGCATAACTCACAATTTTACAAAGCATTTGCAGCATAACTTAAGAATTATTCAAGGTATTTTAATGAAAGTTTTCAAGTTTGTGTTATTCAGATGCATGAACTATAACTATAATTTGTCTGTTTTTGAAGAGTTATAACAAACATCCTGGTGTTACATAATGACTATACCGGTAATTAAGAAGCTAGCTTATTAATGTAACATTTAATAATCCCTAAATGAATATCTGTCGGCCGCGGTGGTCTGCAGTTAGCGTGCCCGCCTCTAGATCCGAAGGTCGCGGGATCAAACCCGGCCGCGGTCGATGGGTTTTTCAGGACGTAAAAATCCTGGGCACGGAGTTTAAGCTGGGGGGGGGGGTATAGGGTTACAGACAGACAAATGACTCTCTGTGTCAGTAGATATTTATTCGGCGAGATGAGATTGAAAATGGTTCAAATCGTATTAAAACATATATTTAAAAATACTCGTACTTACTAATGTAGATCTAGTGCAGATTTACCATGCTAGATTCATCTCAATAGGACTTCATGACCCTAGAACAAATACAAAAAACAAAGTTTAGTAATTTTAAATTCTTCACTTGTAACTATAAAGTTCAAATTCAGTGAGGTAATGATTCATTGCCTAAAAATTAGGCCTAACCGTTTCATCTTTATACAATATCATAATGTATAGAGTGAGTAAAAACATACCGGGACAAACTGTGATGGTGAATACCACCACCAAAACAAAAAACAACAAATGCCAACGTGAAAGCATGGACATATCTGCTGCAATACAGTAAACTGTTTCACATTATTAACTCACAATAAATTTACATAATGTGAATTGGTAGCGGAGGACCTGCTTCTTCGCTTTGTCTCAATTCTTTGGATTTTCATCTGTGGGGATACCTAAAGGTCACAATGTAGGCTATCCGTTCACATCCCAAATGAAGGTAGGCCTACTCTTAATCAACAGCGTTTCCAGATACTGCCACTACTTACGGTAAAATTTAATTTTGCACTTATTTCCATGAGACTGTATTATACGACCATTTCAAGTTCCATCAGAAAGTTTGTATTTCAGAGGGGTGAATATCTTGTCAGCAATCGCTTTGATCTCTATCCACTGCAAGTGTCATCTTAACGTGTCTGAGCGACTACATTTGTAACACCAGAAGAACACTGGGGACCGCTGGCGTGGTCTTGTGGTTAGCGTCCCTGACTACAGATCCGTTGGCCTGGGTTCGATCCACGGTACCTTCCGGCTTTTCTGAGGTAGGGAGGTCTGGAACAGGGTGCACTCAGTCTCATGATTCAAATTGAGGAGCTACTTGATGGAGAAGTAGCGGCTCCGGTCATGGGAACCACCATTAATGGCTGTGGGTGTCGGCATGCTGACCACATGCCCCCAATACTGTCATCTGCCTATGGTAGATGACGCAGCGGTCGGGTGGTAGGCCTAGTCCCTTCAATGATGTAGCGCCACGGAGTTTAGTTCAGTTATAAGAACATTGGGACTGTTATAAAGAAGGGATAATAGTCCATGTTGGACCTTGGAACTCAAGTCAAGCAGTTTTCCTTTACTTGCTGGAAATCTGCACATTCCATAGGATTTTAAAGGCTCGGCCACTCAGCATGATCAATTGTCAGTGTTGTCAGATTTCATTTTACTATTGCAAAATGAATTTATTTATAAATTAAGTATTTTATTTCTAAAAATTATGGGTTTCCATAATACAGTAAACAATACAGTAAGTTTGAATTCTCGTCTTTTAAACTAGGAAAAATTAAGATACTGCTCTTGAATGGCATGGAAAGGGTTCAGTATAACCAAAACTGTGTCCTATGTTCTATAGCCTAATGTTATTTACTTTTGTCCCTGTACACAAATAGTCACCAGTGTGACTCACGAAGGAAAAATCTCTCTCTTACTGTAGTTTCAAATAGCCTACAGCCATATGTCGACTATCAAGTTGCGCTTGTAGCAATAACGCTGATAATTTTCATATCTCTTCCAGAGCTCACATAGCGATCATTCCTAATTGGGGCATCTCATATTTCAAAATCCTCTTTTCACCTCCGGTTTCTCCTCTGATAACTAAGCCAGACCAATTCATTATAAGTAAGGCAGGCGACGGCATATTAAGTAGCCTACATCCTAATACATTCAAATATATATATATATATAGTAATATGAGCTATTGCATAGGGTGGCCACTTCCAAACTTGGGAAATGGAGGACACGCACAGCATACAAACACCACAACATAGGCTAATATGCGGTGAGAACCTACTTGAGATGGAATTATCACACCTCACCTGAGCATTTTTGTTGCACGTTTAATCGAAAGTTCTACCCTCACTTTAAATTGCTTCAAACAAGACATATATTTAATAAAAGAAGTCTACATTTATAAAATAGTCATTATTCACCTTAAGGAAACATACAAATTCCTTAATAATAATAATAATAATAATCAAGAACGAATGAACATAATATGTTTTATTTGCTAACACTATTCACAAGTCATCTGTAAGGCAATTTATTGAACATGGCTGAGCATTCTTCTGAGAAACTGTTGCAGATTTGAAGCTTTGAATACCATAGAAAAACATGAATGTGTAATTCATTCTGGAAGTTGAATAAATAATTAGTGTCCGGCATGAATTAGTGCTGGATGGAGGATAAATAGTTGGGAATCCGGACTGTTCGGCTTAATGCCAGACGTATGGCCACCCTGCCTATGCATCCTCGAAACTCAAGAACGCCTCTAATGGGGAGACATACAAGTTTGGTTGCTGAGAACTCTATTCTCAGCAATGAATTGTTCTGACATGCTCTTCGTTGACTACTTCTGTAGTTACATAAACTATTTTCAGAGTTTATTAAACTGTTAGAGTTAGCCTACGAGTAGTCTAATTATATCATTACAAAATGGTAATCACTTTTCGTGCATTGAAATGCCTTTTCCGTGGTAATTTCCACAAATGTCAATACTTCTGAGTGATTCTTTTTTCTATCTATTCGTAAATATCATATGAACATCATTTTCTTTTACGTAAAAATATATTTTTAAATAGACTGTTAATGTTAAATCAATGATTGTAAACAACGTTGTTCATATGATGTTAAGAAATAGATAGGAAAAAATAATCACTTAGAAATAATAATATTCGTGGAAATTATCACGAAAGCGGCAATTCAGTGCATGGAACGTGGCTGCCATTTTGTAACAATAATACCCGTGACTGTAACAGTTATAGTAGTTTTGAAAGTACTAGTAGTATGCATTTGTAGAAGAAGTCAATAAAAAGCATATCAGGTTACGAGGTTGTAATGAAATTAATTGCTGAGGAAAAAAGTAATGAATTTCACCTATTCCTCAGGAAGCAAACCTGTTTGTCCCCCTTAACAAATTGAACAATCCCGGTGGTGACTTCTCAAGAGACGAGCTAACTCAACCCTTTGCGAAATTATGTCGTCCTAGGGCGGAATTCTGGAATCCTCCTTTCAAGCTCCTTCATTTAAAATGGGCCTTCAATCCTCCTTACATAGCCATTCGTACTCTGGAACCTTCCTTGTTTCGCTTTAGGAAGGATGGCTCCTTAAAGGTGAAAGGGGGCCTGTGATGTCCCTTAAGAAGCACCTTTTCTTATTCTCGAACCTCCCTGTTAGTTTAAAGGAGGAAGTAAGAGAGTTTCCTTATCTTAAATACTGAAGGAAGCCGAGTGGTCGCCTTTTTCCATCCTCTATAGTTTTCAGACGTCAGTTTTCTCACTTCTGTGATATTAGATGGTGAATTTATTGAGATTATGCAACTTATATCAAATTTCAGATTGTACTACAGCAACGTAGGTTAACGATAATGCTACGAAATAATTATTATATTATCTAGAAGTATTAAATAAAAATATGACTACATACATACGACACAAACAAATTAAACTCATTATTATGGGCAAAAAAAACCGTGAATTTCAAAATAACAGTCCATTGTGAGCAGAATATCTATTAAATAAGCTCCATAAATAACTATTTTTGGAAAAGAATAGGGTACTGTATGTACGGTAGTTCATTATTGTCTATTTATTAAAAAAATTAAGATTGGATATAGTATAAAGTGATCAATGTCACGATAAATGACATTGAAGCGTGGATATAAAATACGTAAATTAGGCCCATGAACATAACTCTTACATATCCATATAACAAAGGAAAGGAGTACTGTCTAATTAACCTTAAAGAATACAAATATATATTTTGAAAGCCAACTATTAGGCCTACAACTGTTTAATTGCACGTATGTTTGATCTCAATACTTATGACAAAACAAAGAGGAACATAATAATAATATAATAATAATGATAATAAATACAGAAATAATAGCAATAGACCTAACAATGACAATACCATTAAGAATAATTATAGTAGTAGTAGTCTAATAATAATGCAATATAAATATCATAATATAATAAAAATAATAATATAATAAAAATATAATATAATACAAATATAATAATGGGTATTTAATATAAATATAATAATATAATACAAATATAATAATAGGCCTATAGTAAAAATATAATAATAGTACTAGAAATAGTATTTAGAAATCTAACAAGAAAATAGTGAAATTCATAATTATAGCACAAGAAGTAGCTTAGATTGTCATAGATATACATGCAAAAAGCAAATTATATTTAAGGACGTAAGTGTAATTGGAACTATACTATACAACAAGCTACCTGTAGAAATTAAGAATGCTGACAAGAAAAAATTCAAAACACTTCTGAAGAAATACTTAATAGAAAAATGTTTATATTCTTTAGACGAATTGTAATAACCGATTAGCACATATACATTATTATATTTTGATCAATCACACACTTTTATCCTTAGATCTAGGTTGTAGCAATATTAGGTTGTATAATATTAGCTCTTAGTCTGTAAGCTTGACAATGTCAGAAACTTGTATCAAGTCAATTGACAGCAAATAAATTATTATTATTATTATTATTATTATTATTATTATTATTATTATTATTATTATTATTACTAATAATAATGACAATATTAATGAAGAGTACCGGTAATTGAAGCAGCTGCAATATTATAAAAATGCTAGACACATTTTTTATATCATAGACTACATAGTCTTTATGTTCTCAATAAAATAGTACAGTATGACAATAAAAAGAGGATAGTTCCACCAAGCGGTACGCAGTTTTGTTCTGAGTAGTCCTATAGGCCTATGCACTTTTAACTTTAAAGCAAGTTTCTGTTCATGAAATAACATTTATATGCTTATGTTACCATTCTTTAGGCCTGATGTTACAGGTTAATGTAAGAAAATGCACAAGTCAATGAAAGACGATGAATTCCCAGTTTTTTACTACTTTTTTTAATATTTATTCAAGCACATTGATAAAATAGAACACAAGAATGGAATGTGCACAATTTCACATAAATAAAAAAAAAATCGCTTTGGGGTGGATTTGAACGTGAGTCCTCTCCATTACTAGACACGCACGTTACCCCAAGACCACGAACAAACTGTGAAGTTGAATCGTCCATGCGGGGAGGAAAGAAGGCTATCGCACCAGTGGCTCATAGAATAGAAAAAATACTTACCGTATTTCGACGTTGGACTTTACTTCGGAGCCCTGCTATGTTACATTATTGTATTATTTCATTCATTGGTACCATAATACGCTGAATATTCGAGTGATAAATTCAGATGTGTGCCTCGCTGCAGTCCCGTACAACGGAATAAAGACGCTAGTTACTACCAACCTATGCATATCTCAGAGCTTCATGTTGTTATTTATTAAGAGGTCTGGAATTACTAATCTGACATAAAATGAAGTAAACTTCAATCCTATAATTTAATTGTCATCAATTTTCATAAAATAAATAGTCATTATACAACAGCACTTAATGTATACGGTAATCGAACATATGGGAACATTTGTCTTCCATGCAGATGCCAACTGTCCATGGCAACTGAAGGAGGCTTTATAAGCTGTCCTTCATTGGACGCTATAAGAAAGAACCGAGAATTTGATTTTGCATTTGAAGAAGGTGCCTTCTTTTTACCCTCCTTTACTAAGGAAGGTTTCAGGAGGAGTTGAAGGCTTGTTCCAGAATTCCGCCCCTAGTCTTATCAGATATCTGAATTCTAAGAATACACAAATCTCATGTATGAAACGTAGTCACACTTCCTCAAGTATACTATTACCACAGCAACGAGATTTATTTATATCAGTTGTTATAATTAATACACTCTTCCGCCGCGAGCGATCCGGTAGCGCGTCTGCATTTCATTTCAGCAGCCATGGTATACGATTCCCGACAGGGTTGAGGAATTTTTAGTAGTAAGAAATCCTCTTCCTGTGTTCGAAATGGGTGTTGTGAATTGTGTCTGTCCGTTGTCTTATGTGTTTCTGATGTCTATTCCTGGCGATTTTTCGTTAGTGGAAAATTTCCTTCCTGGGTTCAGGACTGGGTGTTGTGTTGTCTCTTCATCCCCATTCCGCGACAGGCAATGGAAAACCATCGCGGTATCACCCTTCCCTGAAATATCATTGGAGGTGTCGTGGTCATCATCCCATGGCTTCCTTCCGTTGTGGACATGCCTTTGGGCATAAAACCCTTCATCAAGTATGATTTTGTTTCAGTTTGAAGGTTTCAGTATAAGGCTACCTTTACTAATACTACTTATTGGAACTTTAAATCAGCTACTGCCATAATTCAATCTGGTTTTGCTGTAACTAACTCCATTCCTAACCTATAACGGCTGTCAGTAACTCATATACAACCACCGTTAATTACCAATGCACTCTGTGAACTATGTATATATTTTTAAGTATTTCTTATGTGACTGTATAAGAGTAAATAATTAATTATCTATCTATCTTCACCTTAGTTTTACCACTCCCTTTTAGAGACATTTAAGCGACCCAGGGCTGCGGCCTGTCGGGAGAGGGATTATCTATGGATCACATACATACTTTTTTGACCAGACAAGGACATGGAGGGCCTCCCCGGATGAGTGATCAGCCCAATGCCGGGGCCACCTTCGAGACAACACGAACATAACTTATATGACGAGACTCACCATTCACACACACCCACTCCGAACAAGGCGAGGATGGGGCGAAGGTAATAATGACGACCAGATTATATCCGGGGACCACAAGGGCTTAAAGTTACCCGACATTGTGAGGAAAACCCCCGGAAAATCCCCACTTGTCCCGACCAGGATTCGAACCCGGACCCGCTGCGTGAGAGGAGCGAACTCACCCCCTTCGCCACAACAGTGGACAGTAAATTTAATTACTTAGTTAAAATGTCCAGTTTCCCTGTCAACTGTCAAAAGGAACGAAGTATCGTGTGAAATCTTTCAAACTGTTTACTAGTTATTATTGCTATCATTTGTCCATTTATTATTATTATATTATTATTATCATCATTATTATCATGAACATTATAATAATAATAATAATTATTATTATTATTATTATTATTATAAACATCATCATCATTTACTACCGTGAAGGTGGGGTACTTAGTTTAATTTGGTTTTATGAGCCTGTCAGGTACTGGAGTGGTTTGGAAAGTCAGGTCCATGACCCGCTTTCAGTGCACAAAAAGCAGCAAAGCGCGGCCTGGCTCCGTCTTTCACACCAGTGCAGTGTCTTGCTCGTAATGCACCGGGGATTCTAAGGTCCTGTGTCTCGTGGCACAAGATATCACAGTTCGCTTCTTATCCATGTCTGTACAACAAAACACTACCAACAAAAAGGCCCGCACCGTTCTACACACGGAAAAAGACATTAAGAAGTCAAATGAAATTACAATAAAAACAGGTAAACTGATGTAACAAAGTGCCAGTATGTTTTGTTTAATCAGTTATGATTGCAATTATGATACGCAGTATATATATATATATATTTTTTTTTTAAATTGATTTCCAAGTTAAGCTCCAGATTTATTCATTAAGCAGGGCTTACGGAAGAACAAAGGTCTAGTTTGTTTTTAATCAGTTTAAAATCTTCAAACATCAGCTGAACTGTACAGATTTGTGATGTCTTGATAATCGCACACTCACATAAAGATTTTTTTTTTTAAAGTCAAATTTGCCGGTTTCGGGATTTGAAACATGAAAATCCAGAATGTGAGGCCAAGACGTTACCATCTCGGCCACCTGGGTCAGTTTAACGGTCTAGTTGGATAAGCACATGTAAAGCAATAGTGTTATTTGTCATAGCTAACTGTATTTTAATTTCCAAAGCCTTATAAGATCACAGTAAAACAATAGGCTATGTTGTCACGATAACTGATTTGCATTTCATAAATTCTTTCGAATACTGTACGTATATTGCCATAAAATAGACACTAAATTGAGCATTATTCCGAAGCAGTCAACCGATTTTATCCAATATCAATAGACGTCTTTTCATGGGCATTATAAATGAGTATACGAAGTTTCATAAAAATCCCATAAAGCGTATTTGAGTTATTGCGCCATTAAAATAGACACTAAATTGGGTTTTACTCCGGTACCGGTCAACAGATTAGGTTCAAATTCAATAGGGTACTTCTCATGGACGTCATAAATGCGTATACCAGGTTTCTTGGAAATCTGATACAGCGTATTGAGTTATGGCGCCTTTCTAATATAATACTATTAAAATAGGCAGTAAATTGGGCATTACTCCGGTACCAGTGAACCGATTTGGTTCTATATAAATAGGGTTCTTTCCATGGACATTATAAAAGTGTTTTCCAAGTTTCATGAAAATTCGATAAAGCGTATTTGAGTTATGGCGCGTACAGTCACACGGACAGACAGACAGACAGACGGACAAAAATTTTTTCCTTCCCCACACAATCTCATAAAATACCATACTGGCACTTAATAAAACAAATCTAGGAACCAAAAATAACAAGCTTTAAAAACTGCTCATATAAAACTCTCAAAATCCTTTTAAGTTACTTGACTACAAAATCTATCGAAAGCAAGGAAATTTGAGCAATACTTTGACAACGATGGATATCGGGAGCAGATGTGCAAAGACACCCTCAAAGACAGAAGGATAACAAGTGACAAGGAAGTTCAGACTGCTTTACGCTTCCAAATACTCAGAAAGATGAGAGGTTTGGTGAGATGGAGGTATCATACGTGATAGAAAGGCAAAATGATCAGAAAGCTCCAGCCCATGATGGGATTTCAGCCAGTGTAATTAAACATATCTACAGCACAATTACTTTTCTCTTAAAATTATATTGTCAATGCTTAGAATTTGGAGTATTTCCGGGTATATGGAAATCCTCGCTCGTTAAAATTATACCAAAATCAAGCAATAAAACTTTAACTAATACTGCAGGTAAATTATAAATATGTAGGCTATGTTGCTTTGATGGCAGAGTTATGTATCATATAAGGCACTCAGAATACAAGTAGTGGTGTAAGTCTAGGAATTGGAAAATTGTTAAACGAGAGTTCAACTCTTTCACCAGAGTGAGTTGTTTTCAGAGAACAACTGCAACAAGTTCAAAGTTTGATCTGTTTGACTGCCATTAGGGAAGATATTATTCATGTGCAAACATAGGCCGAATATCTCAGAACCAGTTTCTATGGACTCACACCATTTATATTCTGAGTGCCTCATATGAATGTTATAGTAATGCGTTGACAACCAAACAATATGGATTTATTCCAGGAAAATCAACAGAAGATGCGGTTTAAAAAGTGGTATAGTGAATGAAAAATACCATAAATCACCGGAAATTTGGTGTACTTCTACATACAGCTGATGCTTCTAGCAATGTTTGGTGTCCGAAAGTACCGCAATAATAATAATAATAATAATAATAATAATAATAATAATAATAATAATAATAATAATAATAATAATAATAAATGGCTTGTATGTCTATTCCGTCTTAAAATTTACTATTTTACAAATAGAACACTGATCAATTGACAGTGTGCGTTGCATCTGCAATATTATAATTGTTACAAGGGGATATCTACTATGTTCCATGTGTAGCCATGGTTTCTGAGCGATTCTCTACGATTCTTATTGCAACTTCGCTTACCTAGAGGGGCAAACATTATTGCCTACATAGATATGTTTTCATGAATCCACACTACGTTCTTTCTGCTGAACATTTTTGTGGGTGCCACTTTTTAAAGACTTTTTTCCCAAGAACTTCCCCTACCTGCTGCCACCCTAATCCTCTTTGACCTGTCAATCAATGAATGGAAAGGTAATTAGGTGTATTTATACTTGTCTGCACTCCAGTACAATGTTGCCAAATACGTACCACAGCACGGTTACTTTACTTGAGAAGTGGTAAATGACAGCGGCAACACGGGGGAAATCCACGCGACTACAAGAGCACCTGTTCTTTGTCGGTATCTGTTGGTGCAGATTTTCGGATCAGGGAACAATGCTATTATATTCTATCGTAGATGTTTTGGGACGAGGTCTTCTTCAAATGGCACAAACAATAGTTGTTAATATTTTAGGAGAAACATTCCTCTGACACCGGGATTCGCACCCATGACCTTCTGCTTTCCCAATTGAGCTAATCAGAGTTCGTCTTATATTACCTATGATTAACCTTATTAATGTCGACCTCACTGAAAGCATTCACGTTACATAATTAAGTGATTTTGTGGTCAGGTTTCCACTTTTATTGCACAGTAACAAATTGTAACCTGTAGACATGTGTTCATGAATATCTGGCTAGCTCAGCTGATAGAGCATCGGTACTGAAAGCCGAAGGTCACGGGTGAGAATCCCGATGTCGGAGGAATTTTTCTCCTAGAATGTGCTCATTATTGCCTATGCCGACCATGCTCTTTCGATGATTGAATCTGACTCTACAAAAAAGTCAATATTATTTAGACATGTTTCATACATGGGGCTGCGAAGACAAATTGGAATTTAATCCTACAAAAACAACAGGCATGAGTGTTACTAACCGAAGGAAGTTTGATGTTCCGCGAATAGCCTATTCCTGAATAATGTGACATAAAACTATTTAACAATTCCAAATATCTTGGCATTGTTTTAGATAGGAAACACATTTTGGCTACAGAGTCTACGTGCTTGTTATGATTATTACTACAACCCAGACATACCATTCTCAACTATATATATATTAATTTGTCATTTTAAATTTAATAAACAATTTTGCGGCATTCGTAATTTACATTATTACATAGGTCTAATATGTTATATTATAATAATACACTAAATTTATTAACAACAATTCAGTACACAACAGAATAATAGCCAACTTTACATTCAGTAGTCTCACTGACTTGAACTGTTACTTTGTTGCAATTAGATGTATCACCATGGGCGTTTCCTGTATTTCTCTGTAAGACAATTTGAAAGGATCTCTTAATAGGCCTATTAGCGCAGTTCACACGAGTTTAGGTCCCATCTTAAAATGTCAAGTTCATAGGTTCCAATTCAATTCCAATTACATGTAATTCTAATTCTCGTTACATATTATTTCTACCAAAATTTTGGAGAGAATAAAGCCTATGGAAAATATTATTCTATTTTTAATTACATTTAATATTGTGAATATTTTTATGCACTATGTACTCAACTGCCTCGAACCTATCCTCTGCCTTTTATGGTGCTGTTGTAATTTACATTTTGTATTAATTTTGTTTTTTCCTCTCCTTTAAAAAAAAAAGGAGAGGAAGAAACGTCTGGAAATCTCTAGAGGCACATTTATATATAGTGACTAGATAGTGAATACCTAGTGTAAATGTGAAACAGTGTTCCTACCCAATAGTGACTAAATAGAGTACCACACAATCGGTAAAAGGTGTCATTATGTATGGACAACACCTACCGTGGAGTAGCTCACCACGTTAGTGTGAATAAGCTTTCCCTATTCCATAGGAGGCCCTTGCCATTCATGGGACATTATGGCAATTTTAATTTTAATTTCATTAATTTTGTTTTGTAATTTGTATTAATACATTTACATTGTTATTATAATATTATTGTCACAAATTGTTATTATTATATTTGTAAATATCCCATCGTTTACTGCTTGCCTTTTCAAATGAATTATAGTGTAAAACATTCCCAATTGTACAGTCAGAATATTAACTTCCGTTAATTTCGGTACAGTCAAACCTCAGTATAACGAATATAGATATAACAATAAACCCGCATATAGCAATATTTTTGTTTGGTCCCGGCGAATTTCCTATCTTAAAAGTAAAAGTAAAGTAAAGTGTTCCCTATTACAGGCCATGGAGGCCCAGAGGGTTCCAGGAGGTTGAGGCTCCCAGATTTTTAGACATCGGCACATGAAGGTGGTAAGGTTGTCAGCCTTACGCACCGGCCGCCTTTACCCCCAGGATTGCTCCTGGTACTCATTTCTGTAAGAGGCTGAGTCGACCCCAGGGCCATAGTGCCACCAGAAGGATTAGACCAATTGAAAAACTCCAACGACCTCATCGGGGATCGAACCCGCGACCTTTTGGTTTGTAGAGCAGCGCCTCAACCACTACGCTACGGCGTACCCCGAATTTCCTATCTTAATAACGTTATTTGTAACTCACCATAGCGATGAAGCTATTTTAGAAACACCCTTTTATAACGATATTTGTAGGTTGAATTTTTACTGCGATCCAGTAGCTTAGCCATATGGATGGGAGCTGGTATCAGATCAGCATCCTTCCCAGCCACCAATATTGTTTTCTGGGTGCCTGATATCTGTTACATTTCTTAGAAATTCCAGAAAAGAAAAGTTCATGACTGGTGGAAAATAGGATCATCGAAGCTAAAATCATCCCTTAGGCCTATGTGTGCAAAAACGCACTGTGAATTAGGTTGTTACTTCAACATGTACATAATTTGCAATTAACACACCATAAGGAGCAACTGTATTAGTTTTGCCTTAGATAAGTGGTGAAATTGCTTGTCTTTTTCTTCCCTTTTCCCACCATCTAAGATTTTGAAATGTTGACATATGGCTAGGTTCAATGCGTGCCATGATCTGTGATGTTAAACAGTCTGAATAGTAATTTTTTAGTGTGCAGTGGCTATGGTTACAATTCAACGGAAGTCAGTAAGTTCAGTAACGAAATTAGTTTTATTTATTTATTTATTTATTTATTTATTTTGTTTATTTGTGTTTGTGATTAATTATTTTCCACGTCTTCACATGTTCGGGTCCATGAAGTATCCTGTAAATTACACAGTTTTCTGCATGCAGTCATTCTAATGTGTGGTAAATTACAACCCCTCAATAGGCCTATAACAATACAGTCAGCTAAACTAAAACTAAATTCCGTGGCGCCACATCCCTAGAGGGACTTGGCCTACCACCCGACCGCTGCGTCATCTACCATATGCAGATGGCAGGATTGGGGGCATGTGGTCAGCATGCCGACACAAACGGCCGTTAATGGTGGTTTTCATGACCGGAGCCGCTACTTCTCTATCAAGTAGCTCCTCAATTTGAATCACGAAGCTGAGTGCACCCCTTCCAGATCTCCCTACCTCAGAAAAATCCGAGGAGGTACCGTGGATCGAACCAGGGCCGACGGAACTGTAGTCAGCGACGCTAATTACAAGACCACACCGGCGGTCAATATAATCAGCTAGGGCCCACAAATATCGCTATACGGAGGTTTCGCTGTATTTCAAATAAGATTATCGTCCATTTGACACTTCAACTCATTAATTAAGAAAAAATATTAACTTTACACAGCTCAGAGATACACATCGATTATTTCACGTAAAACAGACTATACACAATTACTTGTCTGTCTTAAATATAGTCTGTTCATATTTTCGTGTATCTAGACGTACAACATCCAAACTGTAATGCTCTTACATTAATCTCCCGTACATGTAGAGAACTGTTCCGGATTATACGCTATTGTTTCATGCGAATTACCCATTGTAGTTCCCTTTTACAAGATAAGATTAGGCAAGGGTCTAGTGCAAAAGATGTAAGAGTCTGGGGTTCAAATCCCGATCCCTTCTGATGTGGTTTTTCAAGTACCACATCCCCTCTTCGTTTATGACTTAAAGAAGCATTTAGGACTTCAAGAGGGCTTTTGTACACATATTCATGGCTTAGTAAAAATGTTGTGGGGATGTTTTACTCCTGTCACTGTGTTAGGTTTTGAGTTATTTTGTAATAATTGTTTTTTCGTTTTTCAAAATTAAACAAGTAGCATGATTTGTCAGTGAATTGCCTGACTTGAAAGTAGAAACAATATCATATTTAGAGGAAAATTTATTTTGTGCGGGAATCGAGCCCCCGGGTTTTCAGCTATGTACGCTGAAATCTAGACCACTAGACTTACACAGAACGTACCCAGTCCCATTCCAAATATTTCCTCTAGACCCCTATCGACCTCGATGAAAGCTTGTCATTAAAACTAATACCGCTGAAAGTTTGGTTAATTTAAAACCTACAATTAAATATGCATCTATCTCGCTACACTCTAGAATCTAGAGTCTAGAATGTAAGAAGAACAAGTATATTGTGCAAAAAGAACTATTGTTAAATAATATAATTATCTAAAGCAGCGTTTCTCAACCTATGGTCTGGTCCGCAGACATAATTAAAAAATATAAATCAAGTGGAAAGTAAAGAAGTAAATTTTTTCACATATTTCGTTAAAATGACCTATAATTAATACCCCAAATATTAAGAATATAGGCCTTCTTTTAAAAATGGGATGTGAAATTAGGGGTCCGTAAAATTTTTTACACATTTTAGAGGTCCTCGGGTTCAAAACGCTGATCTAAAGAACGTGTTTCAATTTGTTAACGAGATACATTTGTGTCATTCTTTCTTATAGGCTCAAACTGGTTATAATTTCTTATGTCACTAGCACGAAGGAAGTCATCACCGGATTGAAACTGGAATGTTAACTGTGAGTTACCGGCACATAACTGTCACAGCAGCCACCTGTCAGCCGGAGTTCAATTCTGTTGTAACTAGTTCGTCACGAACTATCATGAGTTTACATGCGGGATTGAAATATATCTGAATACGATCCCATCACAATACGTTCCCTGTTAACATGGAAATTTCTACGAGTGAATTTAGATTTCTTGTATTATTGGCTAACTATTTGAGCGGCTAACCTGTGTAAACAATTCCGTGCTTAAAAATATTAACAATGTGTCTGTTCTATTAATAATTTGTAGTGCCAATAAACAAATTATGGCATAAAAGAGTAAAATAACAATATTAATATTGTAGTGTTGGTGAGTGTTTTTACTTCCTCTGACCGTACCATATTTTCTAGGTAGAGGAAGTATTGTTTTCGACCTCCAAATTCGAAGTTGAGTTTTCCACAAAAATACACGTTTTGAGGTCCCCTGAATAAAAAAATACCATTTTCGGAAACATGTCTGTGTGTGTGTGTTTGCGCGCGCGTGTTTGTGTGGATGTCTGTGAAGGCAAAATCGTATGAAAACAAGATTTTGTATTTGGGTCAAGTATCGTAACTTCTGAATCCGCGACCTTCCGCCTTGGGGTCGACTCAGCCTCTAACAGAAATGAGTACCAGGAGCAATCCTGGAGGTAAAGGCGACCGGTGCGTAAGGCTGACAACCTCACCACCTTCATGTGCTGAATGTCCAAAATCTGGGAGCCTTAACCTCCCGGAACCCTCTGGGCCTCCATGGCCTGTATAGGGATCACTTTACCTTTTTATCGTACCTTCTGAAGATGTGACACGAAGATTGCTGACAAGTTTATCTTATTTTTTAGGGGACTTTACACGAAGAAATGTTCGTTTTTCGTGATTTTCTCGAAAATGGCTCAAACGATTTTTTTAAATTTTGCACATGGGTTGCTTATGCTAAGAGCGAAAGCGTTTATTTGAAACATTTTTTCCAACAAATTCTCTTAAGGGTGGTTATAACCCACCCACTGTGAGTACGCGCCCTTTGCAAACTGCAATACGACCTCTTGTAACGGAAAATCGTACGAAAACAAAACTTTGTATTTGGGTTAGGTACCTTCTGATGACGTGACACGAAGATTGGCGACAACTTTCTCTTATATTTAAGGGGACTTAACATGAAGAAAATTTTGTTTTTTTGCTATTTTCTTGAAAACGGATCTATCGATTTCCTTTAAATTTTGTACATGGAGTGCTTATACCAAGAGTTAAAACTTTTATTTGAATTTTTTTCAAACAAATTCTCTGAGGGGTGGTTATAAGCCACCCACTGTTTGCAGAAACTCTGTCTTGCCTGGTGAACAACTAAATGCGCGTTCTTTCACGGGCTCTTATTCTATATAACGATGTGAAATAAGAAAGATGTATTGTTGGCCATGCTAAAGAAATATCTGAGGGGAATATAAGATAAATTTCGGAAATTATTCTTAACGTTGGAAAGTTCAATAATCGTTTGCAGTCACTTTTTTCTTTTAGTTTGTCCATAGCTTGCGTTCTTAGTCGCAACATTCAAAGAAGAGGCTGTAAGGTATTTATAGGATAATTAGCGTAAAATTGTGTCTTGCGTTTCTGTACAAGGATAGTATCTGAATACTGGCCACTTTACCATCAAATTATTATTATTATTATTATTATTATTTTAATTTCAGACCGGATGTTTATTATATATTGGCCTATTAAGATGCTTCCCAAATTTTATTTGGGAAGAGGAAGTTATGTGAGTTTCACATAAGATTTTTTATTAATTTGATGATCAACCAACAGAACAAATGAATGCCGTGCGAGTGTATGCGCGCGCACCAGGATTGATTCGCTATCGTTTATATGGAATTGAATATGACTTGAATCCGATCCGTTCGTACATTTGCAGAGGATTGGATTGAAAATTCATTCCGGACTGTGTCCGCGTTTACATAGCGATCTCAATACGGGGATCGGACTCAGATCGATCTGAATCCTGTATTTCAGCGTTTCTCAACCTGTGGTCCGCGAAGATGGTGCAGATGATCCGCAGACATAATTAAAAAATATCATAAAGAAAGTGGAAAGTAAAGAAGTAAAATTTTTCACATATTTCGTTATAATTACCTATAATTAATACCCCAAATATTAAGAATATAGGCCTTCTTTTAAAAATGGGATGTAAAATTAGGGGCCCGTAAAATTTTTAGACATTTTAGAGGATCTCGGGTTCAAAAAGATTGAGAAACGCTGCTGTATTTAAATGTACTAAATGTTCAATTCCACATGTTTTTAAATAGAAACTTCACATTATGGATACAATTCTAAGAGTTTTCAATTCACAAAATGTTAGTTTCCTACGACGCATAATTTAAGTTATATTGAGAGTTCAAGTAATGTATTTATTATTTTATATGAATTGTTCCAAGTGATGCAATTTTCAATTTTGAAAGATTGCTGATTGTTCGGACGATACTTTTCACACATGCACACATGCAAATTAAGTTTCTTCTAAGATTTAATCTTGGGGTATATAAGGTGGTAAAGGGTATATTTCCTGGAATATTTTTTAATATGCTGACCTTGGATACATAAAGCACGATTTAGCAAAGCAACACATCTTACAATAAAATCTGAAATATATACTACTACAAAGAGTCACTAGCTATAGCTCATGTGGGAAATTTCACAATAATCGGACAAAAATTACATCGCAATGGACAGGCCTGTTGTATATCTATAGCCTAATAATAAAAGGAAGTGTTTGTCTATCTGTCTGTCTCTGCTCGAGATGCCCAGCACATCATACTGCACGCAGAGATCTGAAATTTTAAACATAGGCCTAGATGAACTGAAGGGTGGTCGAATGCACCTCGAAGCCGGATTTTTAATTTTAGCTTTCGTTCGCTAGTTATGAGTGAAAAACTGGCAGAAAACGTGATTTCTTTTTGCGCTATCGAAGCATCAGTTTTCTGTAATACATTTCAATTGTAAATCAGTTGCAGGTGGCTTAGTATTTTTTGTCGTAACTTGGAAATAAAAGCTTAGCGACTTTTTCAATATATCCCATGGATTATCGATCGCTTCAATTTGTGAGCTGACCCTGGTCGATTCGTTTGTTTATAATGTCAAGGCACGCAGACATCTGAAATTTTCAACATAGACGGTGAAGAGGGATAATGAATGTAGGCGTAAATGGGCAAACATTGATCGGTTTGGACGGAACACACTATGCAGGGGGTTTCTGAGCCAGAGAACTCGAATCTAAGGTTGTTTTTCCCAGGCGGTGATTTCTAACCGTGGAATGCACTCCAAGGCCGGATTTTTAGCCGCTTCGTTATTCGTTTAGTTGTTGAACGATTGTAGTGTAAGTGTTAATAAATATAATGCTTTAATTATTATGCACTTACATTTAAAATTTTAAATTAATTATCGTGGGCGAAGCCGCGGGCACCTGCTTGTAAAGAAATATGGAATGTGACATCTAAATCCTGCTCAACGAGATGAGTACAAAGAAAACATTTCTTAAAGGAAGAAGACATATTTTTTGTAGTAAGTAATGTGAACATTTCATTTTTCGTCGAAAATAATAATAAAAAAAGTCAGCCTTCCTACGGCTGGGAGATTTTGAGAGACAACATACAGGACAAACTAGGTAGGCTAGGCGATAACGACCTCGGCTTTCATTCAGGAGATCGCAGGATAGAATTCCATGGTCCCGCCAATCTGAAGGAATTCCTCACATATTCAGACGAATACGGGATTGGAATTTACTTAACACCTACTCTGAATGTTCCCTGACAATTATTTGTGTATTTTCGTATTAACTTAAGAGTCCCTCCATGTCCCTCCCTGTCCTTCCATGGCTATGGATCCTCGCCTAAAGGAATTGACGTACAAGATCCACGAAGAAAATTGTGAGAAATTGTAAGATGAGAAATGCGAGGAAGTATGTACTTTTAACTAATGATCGCTAGAAAAAAGTTGGCGTATGACTCGAATATTACTTGACCAAATACAAATAAAGCGTTGTGACGTGTGTCTGTAAGCGCGATAGCTCCAATAGGCCTATGCTTTATCGGATTTTCATGAAATTTCGTATACGCATTTATAATGTCCATGGGAAGGAGTGTATTGACATTGAACCAAATCGGTTGACCGGTACCGGAGTAATGGCCAATTTAGTGCCTATTTTATGGTTATATATTAGAAAGAATTTATGAAATGCAAATCAATTGTTTTACAGTGTTCATATACGGCTTTGGAAGTTTCAATACAGTTCGCTATGATAAATAAAATCAGGTAAACTGATACAACAAATTACCAGTTTGCTTTTTTTAATCAGTGATAATTGCAATTATGATAGGCACGTGCAGAAAAGAAATTAATTTTGTAATAGATATCCGAGTTAAACTCCAAACACAAAATTCGCTGGCAATAATATTAATTATGCAATAGGCCTACGATTCGCTGACATATTTGTTTAAAGTTTAAAGCAGCCTTACAGGTTTTGAATGAATAAAAAGTAAATCTGAAATCTATCTGTCAGGAATTACATTAGGTATATTGTTGCAAAGGAAAGAATAAGAAAAAAACTCACATTGAAATATAATGAAGATATCGGTAGTCATACTTATCCATAGAATGCACAATATAATATCAATATTCAACGGCTAGTTGTGTTTGAAACCTTTAATTTACATTATTATTTACACTGACCTCGTTATGAAGAAACGAATCAATCAAGGTGGGCTAACAATATCAATAAACGATTGGCAATTTGTTACGTTCTTTTAATATATTGTGGGCCATGGAATAATATTGCAGCGTCATACATTCATTACAAAATTAACATTGATGTACTCGTTATTTCGGTACCGGCCAATCGATTTGGTACAAATTCAATAGGCTTGTACCCATGGACGTCATAAATGCGTGCACTAAGTTTCATGAAAATGCAATGAAGCGGATTTGAGTTATCGCGCCTTTCTGATACATTGCAATAAAATAGGCACTAAATTGGGCATTACTCCAGTACCGGTCAACCGATTTGGTCCAATATCAATAGGCTTCTTCCCATGGACGTTATAAATGTTTATACCAAGTTTCATGAAAATCCAATAAAGCGTATTTGAGTTATCGCGCATACAAGCACACTGACGGGCAGACGGACAGACATTTTCCCGTCCCCACACACACAATCTCATAAAGTACCATACTGGCATTTAACAACACCACCCACATATTCCTTCACATGTGTTTATCAAACTAGACTTTTGTCCTTCCGTAAGCCCTGCTTAATAAATCGATCTGGTGCTTAACTCGGAAACCGAAAACAAAAATAACTTATTTTCTGCACATCATAATTGCAATTATCACCGATTAAACAAAAGCATTCTGGTAGCCTACTTTGTTAGGCCTACATCAGTTTACCTGATTTTGTTATTAAATAAAATAATTAAATATTTAACTAAATAGAGCTTAAATAACTTGAATAAAATTTTAGGTTTTGATTTCGGGGGAGGTTCGGACCCCTTGACCCCCTTCCTCCTTCCCTTCGCTACTGATTGAACTGAACCGGAATCGAACGCCGCCTTTCGGCTCTGTGCACTGATGCCTAGACCGCTAGGCTCCTACATTTCATTTCATATCTTTCTCTGAATCCTATCGACTTCGCTACAAATGTTTGCACTGAGAATGTATTTGATTCTGATGCTTATTTTATTATAGGTTTTAACTTAAGCAAACTTTCAGTGTCATTCTTATTACTATCAGTATTACCTCACCTGTTAGTAATCCCAGCATTATAATTTCTTGAGTAAATCTTATAACTTGTTGTTTTCTTCTTTTATCGGTGTCGTGTAGTCTTCCTCCTCATATTACCGAATTAATCTTTTTGAAGTGAAACTTCTTTAGCCGCGGTAGGGGTAAATCGAGTGCTTGTGTAACGCTCAAAATCGTTACAAAATTAATGTTACGCTCAAAATCGTCACGAAATTAGTGAGGTGTGACGGAACGGACTGCACAGAGAACAATCAACTCAATGATTAGACTTATAAAATTTTTTTTAAAAATCCAAAAATTAAAAATTAAAAATCGAAAATCCAAATTTAAAAAAATCTAAAAATCCAAAATTAAAAAATCGAAAATCCATAATTAAACAATCCAAAATTTCAAAGATCCAAAATTTTAAAAATTAAAACCAAACAATCCAAAATTTAAAAATTGAAAGATCCAAAATTAAAAAGTCCAAAAATTCAAAATTTAAAAAATAAAAAAATTAATATTAAATAATCCAAATAACCAAAATTTAAAAAATAAAAAAATTGAAATTAAAAAAATCCAAAATCGAAAATTTAAAAAGTAAAAAATCCAAAATTAAAAAAATCCATATCTAAAATTTGAATATCAAACAATTCGGAATTAAAAAATCGAAAATTTAAAAATCCAAAAAATAAAAATATCAAAGATCTGAAATTTATAAAATCCAAAATTAAAAAATCGAAAATTCCAAAATTAAAGAATTAAAAGATCTAGAATAAAAAATAAAAAATTTAAAAAGTTTTAAAGCCCAGTATTAAAAAGTCCAACAATCCAAAATTGAAAAAATCCAATAATCCAAAATTGTAAAAATCAAAAAATCAAAACAAGTTTCACTTCTGTCGCGTGGCGTTCCACGCACACTTTTATTTTTTAATTTATTCTGCAGATTTACAACCTGTTCAAATATGAACAACCGAATGAATCTAGGAAATCAAGTCTTCCAAGTATCATTTTTACATTGTGTTCATAAGAATGTAAGTTAATTTGTTATTAAACGTAAATCCTACTTAATCTTCATAGGCTACATTAAATACGACATTTAATGTCTATTTCTGTAGGTTATTGTTTCTTGGAACGTTTTATATGATATAAAGATACAGGGTTTACTAGAGTGATAAGAAAATGCATAGTCATTAAAATTAAAAACATATATTATTTCTCAAGCTTCTACCGTAAGTTCTTACATGCACAAGAACGAGATAAATCTTTCATGTAATAATGATAAGAGCTACCTATTTTATACTTTATTTTTATAGATTAATAAATAATTATAAAGCATGTTTTATTAGGCTAAATGATAAAGCATAATTATTATAAAACAACATCGCTGTATCAGACAGGTCACGATGAAATACAAGATTCTTTCTCTATACTAAGCATAGATTCACTATCTGACATAGAGTGGTCGCATGGCGGAAGAGTGCATCCAGTTATATCATCCTCATTCTGAGCTGCGTTGCTCGCGAGGCAGAATTATGCCTAAGTTTGAGGAAGAAAATATACAACTACCCTTCAGACAAATTCAAATAAACGCACAAAATTTAAGCAAAATCATTAGAAAAGTTTCCGAGAAAATTACGAAATTCCCATAATGCAAAGTTTAGTAAGGTGAAGCCTTCGCGGTGGCTCATGCTTACAGCGTGCGCCTGGTATGCAAACGCTCCCGGGTTTAAACCCCAGGTAAGCGGACATGTCATTCGTGGTGGATAACTGAGGGGGTATTTCTCGGGGATCCTCCCGTTCTCCTTTTCATTACACCAACAACAACACTCTCCAGTTCACCTTCTCACCATCATCCAATTATCTTTCCTGACATCGGATCTGCTTAATAAGTGACGTTGGATGTGCACGGAAACACAATCCCAAATATTATATTAGACTAGCTTAAAAGACCCGGCGTCGCCCGGGTTTTGTATTTTGTAATTGGAAATTAGCTTATGAAGGATTTTCAATTTTAAATTCTAGGTCCTTATATAGGCATTTATAATTTGAAATAGGAAGAACGACTTATTACACTCAAACTATTCCCTCAGAAAACGCTTGATATAGTTTTTTATGGCTCATAGAGGATCTAGAATTTTGCATCCCATCGCTTGTACAGTGCACAGCAAGCCTGGTAAAGGTTTAAATAAGAAGAAACAGAAATTCCTGTAACATAAAATTGTAATATCGAGGCGGGAAATTTCCCACTCTTATGTTACCATAAAGCCGTTTTGGGGATGAAATTAAACAGAAAGCATTATCACTTTCATACTTTTCTCTCCAAAAACCTGCGATATAATATAATAATATACACATTACCATACCTCGTTTTGTTTTCTCTATGTCCAGGGTAGAGAAAGTTATGTGATTCCATTATTTTAGTGGAATTCATTCTGTAATATTTATTTATAACATGAATTATTTTGATAACTTCTCTTATTTGTCAAAAGTGCATTTCGTTTGTTTTTTCCAAGCCCACCTGATACCATTTGGCAACAATATATTCTGTGATTTGGAATTGATAATTCTATGTAAAAAGGGATTAAGTATTTTCAAAAACATTTAATTTTTGGCATTTAGAATCAGAATTTTTCAAAATCCTTTCTTAGTGAGCACCTACATTATGAAACGAAGGTACTGTCAAAATTCCAAGTCTCTACCTGTTATAGTTTAGGCTCTACGTTGATTCCTGTCATTCAATCAGTCAGTCAGTCATTCATTCAGTCAGTCAGGACAAAGCCTTTTATATATATAGAGATTCTATCATTTCCACTGTACAATTCTGCAGATAAGACGACAGTTGAATCATAAAAAATAAGTCCCGAAAATCCGTCTTATAGAACAGACAAAAAAAAATTATGTAAAATAAAACCATTATAAAATGATACATTCTTATGTCGAAATTATATCATGTTAATACACTAAGATGTTAGGTACCATTTGCGGGTAAATGTAGGCCTAAGCCCAGAAATAACGCGAATTTCGTTAAGAAAAACACATATCCGCGAAATAAAACCTATTTTGCCATTTTTTCCCCATTTTTTTACATTTTTTCTATATACCAGTACATGTATCACATGCCTCAAGAACAATGCGCCTATAGTTTTGTTCCATTGTGGTGCGACTGTGCACAGTGACGCGATTTTGAAGAAAGAAAACAAAAGAGGAAAAAAGATCGAGGAAGCTTTGTTCTGGTAGGATAGCCAACAGTCTGTTTAACTAACTGTAGTTATTTTCCCTAACTTCTACAGTGCGGTTGGCAATATTTTTGCCTCGTATTTCGCGATCAACCAGAAAACTGAAATAAAAACTAAACTTTTTTTAAGTTGTTTCGTAAACATAAATTCATAAGCCGTTGATAGTTTGGGGAACGTCTTATAGGACAGACATATGCTAAAACTATCAAATATTGACGAAAATTTATACCTCGTCTTATCCGAAGGTCGTCTTATCTACGGAACTATACGGTACGTACAAATTTACAAAAGAAGCGACATAAAAACCCTTGTTTTACTAATTATGTACCAATTCGCCAAAAAGACCAAAATTATTAATGCTTACGAACATAACGGTATATTGGCCTAAAGACAAATTCAATTATTTACACTGTCCCGATTGAGCTTTCTGTCATTAGGTCGGTGTATTAAAATCAGTAATCACCATAAGCTCAGTATATTTTCTTAAATAGTGTTATTATATCACTAACTGTTGAATCTTAAGATCACTTTACCACATCGCATTATCATGTTCATGCGTGTGGTAAAATACAGTTATTATAAAATTTGAATCAATTAAAACAAATAGGGTAATAGTTAAATGACATTTTACAGATCAGTTAAACATTACCAACTGCGTGGCTTGAGTCTTGGATGAAATTACTCATCATTTCTTCATAGGTAGGGCAAGGTATGTGATGATTTTGCAACTAATATTTATGTGAAGGTTGAAAGATGGCTCGAATAAATACAAATGTGTATTACGAATGAATTGATTCATTAATAGCAATTTGTTTTTGCATTTTCGTCATTTTCTGGAGATAGGTAATAGGTAATTTTTTAGGAGTTTTAAGGTAAATTTTTGGCATTAAAAAAAAATAAAGCGTTACATTACATTATATTTTGAATTTTTCATTATTATCCTTGTTTTTAATGTTTGTCTATTGTAGCTTTATAAACAAGTAGTATGTATTATAAACCGCAATAAGCAAAAGTAAAAATCAAGATTTTCTTATTAAAGAGTCATTATAACTCTCGGTATTAAAAGCTTTACCATGTTCATCATTCATACCTGTGGTAAAATAAAATTATTTCAACATTTTTGAGTCAATTAGAAAAACTACTACGGTATTAAGACACAGAAGAGGTATCATGGTTATAGCCTATCAACTGTAATACTGCGAGAGGTTGTGATTTTACCCCTTACTATGCTTGTGGGGTCTGTGAAACCCCTCCACTCTTTTGTTTTATAATATTTCACGAGTTACACATGAGATGTCGTTGAGGCTTTTTACGATATAATCTTAGTACCGTATATATTATTTGACCGTTGATGGAAGTGATGTGCATTATTGGCGCTCAAAAGTGAAATATTACCGTTTTTAACCGTTTGGACCCCACGAGCATCTTGTATTTGTCTACAGAGAGACAGAAAAACTAAAAATTGGTGAAAATGGGTGTTATTTCTATTTCTAGCCTATTTACCCAATTTGAATGTGAAAATTGTTAACAACCTTCTTTAACCGTTAGAAATTCTGTATTTTTTCATAATATTATGGTTTATAAATAATATTTGTTTTATTTAACCTTTCTATTATTTTTTTATTTGGGGTATATAAGACCCCACCAGTATATTAGCGCAACCTGAAAACACCAGCATAGTTAAGGGAATTTCTCAGTTTTTTTTAATTATTTCCTATTATTCGTCAAATAGTCCTACTTAATATAACTGAAGGATATGATTTCAGTTTTTTATTAAGTATTTCCTATTATTCGTCAAATAGTCCTACTTAATATAACTGAAGGATATGATTTCCCTATGCAATGTTTTAATAATAATTTTGTAGGTAAATAAATACACTAACAGCTTACTGTAGTTTATATTTTAAAATTGAGGAATATGAAGTAGGGGCATGTGTTCCTTCCTCCCACCCTCACCCCAACGACGCGACATCAATGCAAGGTGTGACAGGATGTTTTGATTTGAGGTCAATGAGTTGAGGATTTACGGTCTTGGAATCTGCACAAGGTATTCCTGATTTGACAGTCAAGTCAGTTAAAGGTTAGTTTTAATCTACCGACCTGCCTCACAACATTGAAATATTTTACTGTTACTAAGGTTATAAACTTATAACAACCGTTCCCAGACAATGGCCCGCGGCCCACCCATCTCATTATCCAAGCAAGTTATTGTTTGCTTATACAATCCACTCAGGTCGGGACAACGAGGACGTGATGTCCCACTTTGTGGGACAAGGCTCGGAGCTCCTTGACACCAACTGCAAGTTCCTTGAACACTTCACATGTTTAATAAATCCCTTCACAGACACTATAAAAAAGTAAAAATATTGTCGTCTCCAAGAATTTCCACATGAATTAAGGTCGCTTAAAGCATTATGCAAAAATATACATAAAATTGGTAGGCTATATACATCTAGGGCCCGGATGTTTATGACATGTCATATTTTTTTTCCTTTGTGATGTTACCATAGCAAATATAATTTAAACATGATATCATCTAATGTGATTAGAATTATGCAATTTTCATTGGTCATAAAATGTCATATTTTAGATTTTTCAGTATTTTTTGTCATTTTTCCGTCATTTTTCATATTATGGTCATATTTTCAATCATTTTTCATTTTTCCCCATGCTTTTGTTTTTTATTCCATTTTCATTTATTTGCTTACAGCCGTCTCAGAGATGGGATTTGAACACCCCTGAATTGTTGCTTGTAACTTCTCAGTATTTTCTTTCTAAAAATACTTTCACAAAATATAGGTTGGCCTACGTATATTTCTGAGAATTAGGAGAAAGAGAGAGATGCGTAAAGAAAGCGAAATTTATTAATAAAGATTAATATTATTATTTATCAATGTGTTCTCATAAAATTTTAATTGCAAAAACCAACAAGATTTTGAAAAAAAAATTGTCTCTAGGTCATATTATTAGTCATATTTCGCCATTTTTTAGGTCATAAAGGCTTGCATATTTCTAACATTTTTAGGTCATAAACATCCGGGCCCTATAACATCACTATAGAGTACCGGTAACTTTTTTCGGGTGAGTGGAAGGATATGAGGGGTCTATTAGCAAACGCGGCAATCTCCCTTTTGCAAAAAGATAGAGATGTTAACTTCTAATGAAAGTCTCATGCATTTCCTGCTGCATATTTAGTGTATCTGTTGCAAATCTGAGTTCCCATATGAGGGAAGAATTAATAGGAAATTACCAGGAAAATCATTAACCTTTCATTAGAAGTTAGCGTCTCTAGCTTTTATCGGAATGGAGATTGCCGGGTTTGATTAATAGACCCCTCATTTAACACTGGGCTGTTTTCTGCAAGCTCTCCCTGAGACCTCATTTAAGGGGGGAGGTACACCATTGGCTAGTGCGAATTTACTATTTTTAGAAAAATAAATCCCTCTAGTTCTGTAAGTCCAATCAGAATAAAAATTGGCATTCACAATGTACAATACTTATACAATAACAAATTTAAAGTTTTTGAAAAGTAAAATATATGTATGACCGCCGGCGTGGTCTTGTGGTTAGCGTCGCTGACTTCGGATCCGTCGGCCCGGGTTCGATTCCCGATCCTCCTCGGATTTTTCTGAGGTAGGGAGGTCTGGTAGGGGTGCACTCTGCCTCGTGATTCAAATTGAGGAGCTACTTGATAGAAAAAGTAGCGGCTACGGTCATGGAAACCACCATGCTGACCACATGCCCCCACTCCTGCCATCTGCCTATAGATAGATGACGCAGCGGTAAGGCGGTAGGCCTTGTCCCTTCGGGGATGTCGCGCCACGGAGTAGTAGTAGTAGTAGTAGTAGTAGTAAAATATATATATTTTTTTAAAATTAAAATATGTAGAGTTTTTTGTTCAGCCGAGCAGCGTTTATGTGATGAATAATTCAGATATTAAAAATTTGATACAGTTCTGGATTTGACATGTTTTTAACATATCTACAGCATACACTAAAATATTTAAGATAGTACTTCAAAAAAATTTCATTTTCAAACTTTCACATTAAAATTTTTAAAAATGTCAAGATAAAAAACTGTATATCCTAGGCCTACATCAAAGATTTTATGTACGTTGGTGTCATAAGGGGACAATGTAAGCACGCCAAGTTTCAACAAAATATCTTAAATTCTTTTAGAGTTATCATGCAAACTGTTTGCAAAAAATAAAGTTCTGGAAATACACATCTCAAAACTACTGATTGGGAGACCCAAAGGGAAGAGACCACTTGCAAGGTCTATTTTCTTTTTTTATAGGCCTAGTCGTAGATGGGAGGGCAACATTAGGATATATTTTAGGGAAGTAGGATTTGCGAGGGATGGGTGGATGGAGTTAGCACAGAATAGTGTTGAATGGCGGGCTAAGATAAGCTCGGCAATGAACCTACGGTTCCCATCAAATAGATAATATTTCTTTAGCTTGCTTAGGAATTGTCTATTGCCATTAAGTAAGTAAATAAGTATCCCTGAACCTTATAACGAATATGATATCAAAGTCAATATGCTACCTTATGATAATGGAGTGTGCAAAATTTCAGCACTCTAGCTCTAATATAAATTGAAATGGGGGTATAGATGTATATAAAAGTTTAGTTTTGTGATATTTGTGTTAAAAAAATTAACAATTTTCTGATTCACATGAATACCTTCCAGGATTATAATCATTATCATCTTCATTCTCTGCGTCTTTTTCCACTCATATTGCCTTCTTTTGGTCCTAGCTTCCTTTGTATACGCCTGGATAGCTGTTTGGGCATAGTGAATGCGATTCTTGTCGATCCGTTGAATTTTCTCTGATTTTAAAAAGGATGCAAATTCCATTTAGGCCTAGATGTATTTCTAAGTGGGAAAAATGTGCATAACATTGTAAAAGTAGATAATTCTATTCTGGTTCAGGAATATTCAGATAATTTTTTTCCAGTAAAAACAAAAACTTGAATTTTGACCATCTCATAGTACACTGTTCACTTCAGTTAAAATGATTTTATTTGCATATAAAATTGTTGGTATTTAAATGTAAATTTATTGATTGATGAAGTGTTTTCCAATAAGTAGTTATTGGACTATTTTCAGTTCTATTTTTGAAATAATCGTTTAATTCTTTAATTTATATACTATGCCGTAGTATTGTTGGAATATTAAAGATAGTTCACTATGGCATTGTTGCTATAAAAATCTCTATCCATATATATATATATATATATATAAGAGGTTCTGTCCTGACTGACTGACTGACTGATAGACAGAGAATCAACGCTGAGCCTAAACTATAATAGCCCGGGTGCGCGGGCAAAGAGAGTTAAGTCCACTTTCTTGTTACTGAAAATTAGAGTGACTTAACACACTTTACCCGCCCAACATCGCTTTAGAGATGGGTAAACCAATGAGGCACACATCCATAACTACCGTACGTTTTTGAATATGACTTACTGGACTTAACACAAATTTAGAGAACATTTTTATCTATGGACATATCTCAATTTTTGAGGATGGTGGACTTAACTATTAGGTAGAGACTTGGAATTTTGACAGTACCTTCGTTTCATAATGTAAGAGCTCACTAAGAAAGGATTTTGAAATTTGTTTTATTTTAAATGCAAAAAATAAAATGTTTTAGAGAATACTTAATTCCTTATTACATAGAATTATCAAATCCAAATCACAGTTCACATGACAACAGTGTATTGTTGGCATTGGTCTCAGGTAGGTTTGGAAATAAATGATACGGGACTTTGGCAAATTAGAGAAGCTATCGATATAATTCATTGCTGTAAATAAATATTTACATAAGGACCTAGAATTTGAAAATCGAAAGTCATAAGTTAATTTCGAATTACACAATACAAAACCCGGGCAACGCCGGGCCTTTTAAGCTAGTATAATATATCAGGCTTTGTACTGACTGACAGAGAATTAACGTAGAGCCTAAACTATAATAGGTATAGACTTGGAATTTTGACAGTATTTTTGTTTCATGATGTAAGTGCACACTAAGAAAGAATTTTGCAAAACATTTATTTTTAATACCAAAAATCATACGTTTTCTTGGATACGAAATATCTTCCATAAGAAACACATAAACAATTCGATTGTTGTGAAAACGGGCTTTCTCGGTTGCTATCTTGATTAATCTGTTTACGATTAGCAGATTCCTGATTTACGCAGAAGGGGATAATTGAATGCATGCCTAAATAGGAAAGCATTGGATGATGTGGACGAAACACACTATACGGTTCTTTTAAGGGGGTTAAGGAACTCGAATCTGAGGTCTTTTTTTTTCCCGGGCGGCGAACTTTATTCGTGAAATGCACCTCGAGCCACTATCAATCGTCATAATAAAATTATTTAGGCCTATTCATGATTTGGGTAAGGTTCATGAATCTATGGTTTATTTTAATCCTTTCAATTTCGAATTTGTATGCCCATATGGCAGCACAAGATTAGTTTTGCTCGTTTAATTATAGGCCTACAGTTAACGTTAAACAATATAATTAAGAATAATATTATTAGTCCAGGCAACGAACGAAAAATAGAAAAAAAAAAATCGTGTAGTTTTGAAATTTTGCAGAGTTGTCGGAGGGAGTGTCCTGAACCACATACTAAAAGTCCCCGAAGGTGGGGGGTGAGCGGGGGGCAGGGGGGCCCGCAGAAGGTCCCTATTTTAGGTCTTTCGCTTATATCTAAACAATGGTGCATGGTAGAGGAAAAGTTGCTATATACAAAATTCAAGCTGGTAACATTTCCTACAAGTTTGACTCTACACATTTCTTTCTATTCCCAATAGTTTTCGAGATATTCGCCAGCGAAAATAACGAATTTTCGAAAAAAGCTCTTTCGCCTCGCGCTTTTCGAAACACTTTGCCTTCTAGCGCTTCAGCCCTTAGGTATACAGTAATGTTATCATGAAAAAAGTTGTAGGCAAATACATTATCTTGAAAATGAGTAGTCATTTGTTACTTTGTCTTCAAATGTTCAAAAGTTATAACAATTTTAAGATTCGGTCAAATTTCGAGATTTCGAAAGAAAACCGTATATCGCACTTTCTCTATATTTAGGGGTTATATCTTTGTACATAAGCTGTGTATTGTGTGTTTACATCATGAAACAAGTAGAGAAACATCACACAACCATTAAAGTTGAAATTATTAAAAATCCGATCACGGTACAAGCACAGTACATGTAACGGAAAATACATTATATTGCAGGCAAGAAAGGAAAAATAGGGACAAAAAAATAATGTAGTTTTGAAATTTGGCAGAGATGTGGGGGGAAGTGTCCTAAACAACATAGTAAAAGTCCCCATGGATAGGGGTGAGCGGGGGGTGGTGGGAACTTTTACCGGTAAATGTAATTTCCCTCAGTTTTCCCTAAATACACAAAAAGCTATGGGTTCTAGCAAAAAAACAGTGTATGCACAAGATTAAACTACATAAAAGTTCTTATAACATTTATCTGAATGATATTTCTGTAGAATTAATAGTTCAGGAAATAGAAGGATATGAAGTATGACACAGTTCTGGAAATTCTGTTTTACATACACCTGTATATTATATTTTTAACAAAAGAGAAGGCAGATGATAATTAAATTAGCAAGATGCCAAGCAAGCGAACTAGTTCTTAGAAAAATATACTTACTAATGGTTAATGATACATATAAAACTCATTATCATTATTATTATTAATAATATTCTTCTTGTAAAGCTGAGACTTTTATGTTTCGTTAAAAAAATTACCGGTATTTTGAAAAATGGTAATTAATTAGACAATTATATTTAAGGATTCTAAGAATAGCAGGCTTACCTATTACTTTAAATAAACGTTTACTTGTCTATGTGGCTTCTGAGAATATTTGCACATCATATTTTGTCACTGTGCAACTCGGTGTGGTGGAAGATATGGATCCAGAAAAGCTAGTATTAAATGCTCATCCGTTTGTGGAACCTGTCTTGATACAACAGTATACCATTAGAAGAAGAAGATGAGATTAAAATTGATGACGTCCAAGCAAAATAAGTTGTTTAGGCACGCTTTAATTAATGTTATATATGTGTATATATACTGGGTGTTCGGTAGATAGAAAAATATAACCCTAACTTATCATACGATGTACAGTACTAGGATTCCAGTATTGGAGACTGAAAAAAATAGACAACTAAACATTTATTTAAAGTACTATGTAGGCCTATTAGGTCTTATAATTTCTAAATATTTACAAATTCTAACTATTTACAATTTTTCCAAATTATATTTTAAGCGAAAAATAGAACGGCTAATAGGCCTGATTTATATTTCTTATAAAGTACACTCATACCATGTGATTTTTGTAAGCTTTATAATAATAATAATTATTATTATTATTATTATTATTGTTATTATTATTATTTTATGTGTGATGTTTACCTTTAGTGCAAATATTATTCTAAGAACTAGTTTGCTTGCTTGACATCATGCTAATTTAATTAACATCTGATCTCTTTTTTGTTAAAAAATATAATATATAGGTGTATGTAAAACAGAATTTCCAGAACTGTGTCATACTTCATATCCTTCTATTTCCTGAACTATTAATTCTACAGAAATATCATTCAGATAGATTTTATAAGAACTTTTATGTAGTTTAATTTTGTGCATAAACTGTTTTTTGCTAGAACCCATAGTTTTTGTGTATTTAGGGAAAACTGAGGGAAATTACATTTACCGGTAAAAGTTCCCCCCACCCCCCGCTCACCCCCAATCATGGGGACTTTAACTATGTTGTTTAGGACACTTTCCCCCACATCTCTGCCAAATTTCAAAACTACATTATTTTTTTGTCCCTATTTTTCCTTTCTTGCCTGCAATATAATGTAGTTTCCATTACATGTACTGTGCTTGTACCGTGATCGGATTTTTAATAATTTCAATTTTAATGGTTGTGTGATGTTTCTCCACTTGTTTCATGATGTAAATACACAATATACAGCTTATGTACAAAGATATAAGCCCTAAATATAGAGAAAGTGCGATATACGGTTTTCTTTCGAAATCTCGAAATTTGACCGAATCTTAAAATTGTTATAACTTTTGAACATTTGAAGACAAAGTAATAAATGACTACTCATTTTCAAGATAATGTATTTTCCTACAACTTCTTTCATGATAACATTGCTGTATACCTAAGGGCTGACGCGCTAGAAGGCAAAGTGTGTCGAAAACGCGAGGCGAAAGAGCTTTTTTCGAAAATTCGTTATTTTCGCTGGCGGATATCTCGAAAACTATTGGGAATAAAAAGAAATATGTAGAGTCAAACTTGTAGGAAATATTATCAGCTTGAATTTTGTATATAGCAACGTTTCCTCTACGATGCACCATTGTATAGATATAAGCGAAAAACCTAAAATAGGGACCTTCTGCGGGCCCCCCTGCCCCCCGCTCACCCCACACCTTCGGGGACTTTTAGTATGTGGTTCAGGACACTCCCTCCGACAACTCTGCAAAATTTCAAAAGTACACGATTTTTTTTTTTCTATTTGGTGTTATTTCCTGCAATTTATGTAAAAACGATGTCAGTGGTGATGAATATGATTCAAGTATTTTTATGTTAAATAAATATGATTTAAACAAACGAAAACATAATCAAATGTACGTATTCTTTTAGCAATAGTATTATAGCAGTGTAATTTATATACAATTTCAGGGAATTTCTTTAGCGAGTTTTGGGAGTATTTTGTTCATCAGTTAAATTATCATAATTTTTTTCAAAAATAGTACTATTATCCATATATAAAGCGATAATTTATACAATATAATATTAAACATAATTCAATTGTTTAAACAAGAAAGTAACTATACATAGTTGAACAAATTCAGTACCATATCCGTACTTGACTCGATACAGTTTAGCGATAATTCAATTTTCTGAGAAAAGTACTCACTTGGTATAAATGAATTTGTTGTTCGTTTGAACCGAGAGAGGAGGTTGTTAAATTCTGCGATGTTAAACCCCTTCAACTTTGTATAGTTACCTATTAGTAA
This sequence comes from Ectobius pallidus, assembly GCA_964059195.1. NCBI lineage: Eukaryota > Metazoa > Arthropoda > Insecta > Blattodea > Ectobiidae > Ectobius > Ectobius pallidus. The sequence continues at coordinate 185,789,367 of CAXKWD010000003.1, read as the reverse complement.
AATATAAATGCCATGAAGTGCAATACTTCAACGGATTTCAGCAACAATAAGTTATAATACGAGGGATGGAGCATTTGTCATGGCAAATATTTTTTCTCTCTCAAAATATAGCGATTGCACCATGAGATGATGTATGTCTCGGGAGAGTGTGGCATCTCCAGTATATGGACACATCGTTTGGTAGCACTGTAAAGTACGGTTATAGGAATAGAGGCGATGATAATTTAGTTGAGAGTATTTTGCCGTGCAGAATGGATAACACAAGATGTGAACAGCTTCTTAGGTCAAAATGCTCACTATCCGAGGGAGAAATTTTAGAGAATACCACAAGGAGCTGATAGAAGCTTACTTTAAGGGATCCTGAAGTATTTTCATGCTTCCAACTACCATCTACCGCACGATGCGGTCGCATATGGATGTTTGTGGGTATCTGTTTCCTTCTCTATCCCTCATCTAAATCCCATAACCTGGATTAGGCCTACACATACATTCCATACATGCCCTTTCATTTGTAAATTTAAAATCTTTTCAATCGTCCAACATTTTCTAAGGAAAAAACATTGCCAACGGTATATCTAATATATAAAATCGGATGTGCGTATGTGGGTATGTGGGTCATTTCTTGAGCGATTTACATGAAATTTTGCACACATACCCAGTTCAGCCCTCAAAATAACGCGGTCAGCATTAAAATTCAAACAAACCATTCCTTCCCTTGAACATTTATTTAATTTCTGGGAATATTATACTGAATTATTGAAAGTGCAATTCAGTTCTCATGACAACAGTATACTGTCTGCAAGGCTTTGGAAGTTGCAAGTAACTGGGCTTTACAAATTAGGGAAACTATCGAAGAATGAAATCCACGAAAATAATGAACAATGTGATGCAGTCACATAACTTTATCTACCCTGGACATGGAGAATATTATTTTCTCTCTTCACATTTTGATGTAGAATAATAAGAGGTCGTATTGCAGGGACAGCTTAATCCATTTGTCTCAGCCTGAGAGTGTGCCAATGAGTATGCTATTTCAGAAGTCAGTAAAGAAATCATATTCACTGATACGTTATTCATCGCCGTAGGCGTTGCATTAGTTGCGAAATAGGAATGTTTATTGTAAGCTAAGCATGTAAAAAGAGATAAAATAGGTCGGAACATTTTTAGTCCTATGTGCGCAGCAAAAGATTGTCTCAGATTTTTGGGGAAGAATGTGTGAAAGCGATATTGATTTTATTACGATTTTAGCCCGGGAATGGTTGTATGACAACATTATAGTGGGAAATGAAATATCCCATAAAGACAGTAAAACGTTAAGTTAGCGGAATTTTTATTTCTTCATATTTCAACCCCTACCAGATATGGTATGTAGAAGCAACGGGTTGCAAAATAATTCTAAGATTTCTATGAGCAATGAAATATATATATCTAACGTTTGCTGAGTGAATGTTTTGAGTGTGATAGATCGTTTTTCTTAGCTTCAAACTCTAGATACCTATATATGGACTTAAAAATCGAAAGTCCTCCATAAGTTAGTTTCGAATTACAAATTAGAAAACACGGGCGCGACGCCGGGTCTTTTAAGCTAGTAGCTTAACACAAATTACTGTAGTCAATTGTAGAACTAAACTTCAAAAATATAGTCTGTTATTGTGAACGCTACCAGAACATTGTTAGATATCACAGGAGGCAGAGTTTCTGAATAAGCCATCAAAACTAACATGGAATGCGAGATGATTAATGTGTTGAGCACTTCAGCCATCAGCGGCCAGTACGGGATCTAAATGGCATATCCATAACCCCCTGTCAAAAGTGACATCTCATCCAGGCGTATTTTTAAATAACGGGACGTCAGTTATTGATGCTTATCAGCCTGTCAGCTTGGATGCAAGTTCCCAAAACATTTCAATGTAAGTTACATGATAATACAAAGAAGATAAAAATGCTCTGAATTCCTATTACAAGTTGTCTTCTTCTCTCACCTCTTATTGTAGCAATTAATTTGCAGTAATGCATCTTTAGTGTATTCTTATCTATTGTGTAGTCTCATCTTTTGTATCTTTTGTTTTTATTTTGTATGTATGAATATTGTAATTTGTCATGGTCATTGTAATTTGGTTTTCTGCCTGTAATGTTCATTATTATTAAATAAATAAATAAAAAACAGCTCATTCTTGCACCGCACTATCATTGTATAGGACAACTTGGAGTTTTTCCATGGGGATGGAGGCTAGCTGGTCCCCTAAAGGGAGAAAGGATTCCATTACTAGCCCAGTCAATAAAGGTTTTGAATGGGAAAATTATGTTAAAGTTGAATTTCACCCCAATGATAGATTACGACCAAAGTAACATTTTTACAAGAGTCCCCAAAAAATCCCCTCCCCCCACCCCCTCAAAGGTTCAAAAGTCACTTTTTACGGAACAGCCGGATCAAGTGAATCATTTTTCTGTATTGCTTGTTATTAAATGGACTACAATATTGCTTCTCATCATAGTTCTTGATAAATATAATAAAATCTGTGTTGTTTACTTTGTAACTTTTGAATTGTTCGTTTCTTTTTTGTATATGTAGTATTATGTACAGTCCACCGGCGTGGTCTTGTGGTTAGCGTCGCTGACTACAGATCCGTCGGCCCGGGTTCGATTCCCGGTACCTCCTCGGATTTTTCTGAGGTAGGGAGGTCTGGTAGGGGTGCACTCAGCCTCGTGATTCCAAATTGAGGAGCTACTTGATAGAGAAGTAGCGGCTCCGGTCATGAAAACCACCAATAACGGTCGTGGGTGTCGGTATGCTGACCACATGCCCCCAATCCTGTAATCTGCCTACGGGAGATGACGCAGCGGTCGGGTGGTAGGCCAAGTCCCTCCAGGGATGTAGCGCCACGGAGTTTAGTTTAGTTTAGTATTATGTACAAATCCTTCCTATAAAAGTTACACCCTACTTTTTTTTAAATCTACTGATGTACAGTTTTATCTATTTATGTGCGATACAAACACTGGGAGGGAGGAGAGAGCAAGAATGGTCGACGTGAGCCATCTCGAGCAATGTGACTTATTGGAATAGTTGATCATGTAATTTGTGACCTAATTCTTTTCACTAAGGGCCATTCTATTAGGCCTATCTACCACCTATGGACGATTGTCCCGGACTGGCAATACTATGGCCCTGGCGTCGACTCAGCCTCTAACAGAAATGAGTACCAGGAGCAATCCTGGGGGTAAAGGCGGCCGGTGCGCAAGGCTGACAACCTTACCACCTTGTCGAATGTCCAAAGTCTGGGAGCCTCAACCTCCTGGAACCCTCTGGGCCTCCATGGCCTGTATAGGAATCACTTTACCTTTACCTGTTGAAAGACAATGTCTCACATAACTGTAAGTGCTTTACGGCATCAAGGACCGCCATCCACCACTAACATGCTATGTACTTTATTCTCTTTTATCATCCAGCTCTTTTTTACGTGTTCATGTTATTTACATTTGTTGTTTCTATTATATGTTCAATCGTTGATGCAATATGTACAGCTTTAATCTACAGAAGATGGATCCTCTCTATCTTTCTCGGAACAAATTGGTGAGTTCAACCAAGATAAACCACTTTGGAGAACAAATCAGTAACCGCCACATTCGTTTCTACATTCACAAGATAGTTGATATGACACATCATTTGGAGCCAACGGATGTTGTAACAATTTTCAATCTTCTTTTGAAACTTTCATTGTGTTTTATAGTTTTTAATTTCCATCCCCTCTATGGCGGGGAGTTTGTTTCCTAACCACATCTATATTTTTGTGAGAGTATCGAACTTCATTTTACATCCACATCTCCTTTTCTATTGTATTCCTTATTCGGATAACAAACGGTGGTCATGAAACTGGAATTAATTATTCCTAATTTGCATACTAGTTCATTAAGGAGAGGGACCTGAGAGATAACTACCGTATATTTCCGCAGATAAGACGACCTTCAGATAAAACGAGGTATAAAATTTCGTCCAAGTTTTATAGTTTCAGCATATATTTGTCCTATAAGACACCCCCCCAAACTATCTACGGCCTATGAATTTACGTTTACGAAAGAATTCAAAAAGTATCTTTTTGTTTCAGTTTTCTGGTTGATCGCGAGTTATGAGGCAAAAATGTTGCCAACCACCGTACTATTATAATCCATAGGGTGGGTAGTAGACGTTAGGGTAAAATAGCTACAGTTAGTTAAAAATAATGTTGGCTACCCTTACGAAACAAAGCTTCCTCGATCTTCTTTTTATTCAAAATGGCACCATTAAGCACAGTCGTACCACAATGCAACACAACAATGGAACAGAACGATACACGCTTTGTGCCTGAGGCATGTGATACACGTAAGTAGGCCTACGAGTATGATAGGTCTATAGGGGAAAATGAAACAAATACAAAAATAGGTTTTATTTCGCGGATTATAGCGTTTGTGGTTGAAATTCCCGTTATTTCGCGGCTTACATATGCCAGCAATTGGTACCAACATCTTAATATATCAAGATAATATAAACTTGGCATCAGAATAATCATTTTACAATTGTTTTAATTGGTATAAATTTCAGTGTAATTTTTTTTTTGTATCTGTCCTATAAGAGGAACCCGGATTTTCGGGGTCTTTATTATGATTCAACTATCGTCTTACCTGCGGAAATATACGGCATGTTGCGTTTGGTTAAATGTGGGTGCTAGTATAGCCTTAACGATATGTCACTTTCTCTTAGCACGAGGCAATTTCACATTGCTACCAAGAATCTTCCGTAGTTACCTTCTATCAGTTCTTTATAAACTCTTGTTGGCGAGTCATAATACTTCCTTAATCGATAAAGTGGCGTCCTCAGTGCTCCAGTCAATAGCGTAACACTACTTAACTCATTCCCTTAACCCTGTCATCCAGTGAACTGCAACTCGATTAACTGTAAGCACATAGATCTTAACATCCTCAGTTCCCAGGAAACACTTGCCCTTTTTAGTCAGGTTAACAGTCCTTACAGAATGGCAACGGCGAACGGCCAGATCGCTCTTTCGGTAACAACGATCTGTCTGGTATGAAAACAAAACCACTACGTGAAAAATACGCCTGTCTTGACGTTGCCAAGTTGACGGGGAATATGTCATACTTTGTGTTTATTTTTCAAGAAAACTGCCAACTTTATACAAAAATGGGAAAATGTAGGCCTATCCCTTATTCCTTCCTCTTCTATTGTGAAAAATAAATCACAATAGTACGGTTAATATTTATCACGAGTGAAGTAAGGGACAATTTTTTTTTTCTGAGGAAAGTAGGCTACTCAATTGGGACAAAAATTATATTTGGATTTTTGATGATTTCTACCGAAGGAATTTTTAAAATCTGCAAATTTAAGTGTACCTTCCACCTTGTAGCCCATAAAACTGCATAATCATTCATCTAAATGGAGGCTTATAAAACCACAATGAGACTTGCCAGGAAGACATCTGTATCCAGGAAGTTCCCATCCATACACATCCTGATTCCGGTAGTTAACGTCTCTTAATAGGTTGAGATAACATAGCCTACATAGACATGCCTTCGTCACTCGGGAATTGATCCTGGGGGTTCCAATTCACGAGCTGCATTTATATGAATAACAGTGCGTTATGTATGAATTTACAATATAAAACATACTTATTTTGTTTCTACTTGGACACCCTTATATAAAAAGAAATTCTTTCTGAACTGGCATGCTCATCAAATTCCCGTAGCAAATATGTGCCATTTAAAAAAGAAAGAAAAAGTTCTTATTGCTACAAGTCAAACTGCTATGGTGTTTACAATAAACCTGAATTAAAATGAACTATGAACACTTGAAAGAGATTCTCAAATAAAAACGATTGTCTGCTGTCTGAAAGTAACGATTTGTACATGGAAATCTCTTCTCTGTCTCCACTGAAAAATGACATAAAATGCCGAAAATGACCTAAAATGCCGAAAAAGACCTATCTCTTGAAAATGACGAAAAATGCAAAATAAATAAAAAAAATGCAAAACAAATTGCACTTATTTCATCAATTATTTCATGATACACATTTATATATATTCGAGCTATCTTTTAGCCTACATATAAAAAAGAGGCGAAATCATCAAATGCCTTGCCCTAGTAATTATTGTCTATTGACGACGTTCGGTTTTCGTTACCGTACCATACTTGGAACTTTTCGTGAGGCAGGGATGCCTAGAACAGGAAGTTATCTCATGATTAAAAGACTCCGAAAAGAAACCTTAATTAACAACCTGAAATTCGGAAAAACATAAAGCAGCGATAGGTCAGTAAGACGATGTTTCTTCATGGAGTTTAGTTTCTGAGACACGCTCAGTGAAAAAAAAAAAAAAAAAAAGAATTCCACAATTTCTAGCAAGTCATTCTGAAATTTTAGCTACATGCTGAGGTCAGTATCTTATCAGTACAGATTTTCATGATGCTATAGTCTATTAAACAGTTCGGCATAACTATTTTATATAATGTTATTACAAGGACGGTATAAACAGCATGTTGCGTCAAAGTATTCAAAATTATACAGTGATTTTTTGCGCTAATATATAGATCTAACAGAAAAATTGAAGCACGAGATTTTGTCCCTTCTAGTTGTGAATATAGAGTCTGTTTTATATTTCTTGGACTATTTATTTTATAAAATAATTTTGCAAGTACAGTAGAGTCTCGATTAACCGAGTTAATGTGGACCACGGCAACCTCGGATAAGCGAATTCTCGGTTAACACGGATACACGGTGAAAGGACATCAGGAAAATAGAATAAGAAAATACTAAAGCAGCAGTATCACTGTATTGTCAAGAAATAAAAATAATACATTGCACATGCGTTTGAAAAACTAAAAAATTAAACACTTAAACGAAAATACGACCGCGATTTGCGAACTTCAGCGAATCCTTTAACTTCTTCCCCTTAGTTTAGTTTTGGATAATACGGAACGTTGGATAATCGAGCTCGGTTAATCGAGACTCTACCGTATTAAATAATTTTAACTATTCCAGATATACAAGAAAAATTATATTTTAGATCCGTTTCTGTGCCTTTTCTACGCCATGCTTGAAAATTGTGTGGAAATAGATTAAAATTTTGCTCCTCTGGTACATTCTATGAATCTTAAAACAAGGGAAAATAATTGAAAGGAAGTGATGCTAATCTTCGGAAATAAGTGTAATCATTTTATGAGGATAGAAGTCCCCTGAAACATGCGTGGGGAACTCTGTTCATTTTTTTCTCTGCCAATATCTTTAAAAATAATAATAAAAAAATAAAAATAAATAAATAAATCTATATTAATAAAAATGAATTTACAAAAGGGTTGTTGCCGCATCACTTGAGAACGGCTCGACCGATTTGGCTGATTAAATTTTTGGGAAATCCACGGGAAAAGTCGGAAATGTGAAATGAGGCAGAGTTAGAAAGGTCTGATGTCAATTGTTTACATAACGAAACTTTTGTTTACGGTGTTCGCATAGGGCTTTGGAAACTATATTATAAAACTGGGCTTTAACAAATTCCGATACTATCGATGTAAATGTGAAAATAATTCTTGAAGAATAAAATCCACGAAAATAAAGCAGTCACATAACTTTCTCTACCCTCGACATGGAAAATATCATTTTCTCACTTCACATTTTGATGTAGAATAAGCGGTCGTATTGCAGGGACAACTTAAGTGTGTGCCAGTGAGTATGCTATATCGGAAGTCGGTAACAAATCCTATCCACTGATACGTCACTCATAGCTGTATGCTTTGTATTAGTTGAGAAATAGGCCTAGGGATGTTTATCAGAGGCTCTAAGAAACTAAAAGAAGACAAAATGGGATGGAACATTTTCAGTCCTACGCGCGCAGTATATTATGTCCCAGGTTTTTGGGAAGGAAAGTATGAAAGTGATATTGAATTTCATTTTCTTCTCATTTGCACTCCTCCCAGGCATGGTGTGTAGAAGCAACGGAATGCTACATTCGACATCCTCTGAGAGCCATAAAAAGCTATATCTAGCGTTTTATGAGGGAATAGTCTGACTAGTGATGAGCAAATGCAAGACCAAGACCAAGACCAAGGCGGTCTTGGCCTTGGTCTTGGTCTTGGTATTGCACTCTCAGTCTTGGTCTTGGTCTTGCATAGGTAACCCTGGTCTTGGTCTTGGTATCGGTCTTGCATCAGTGGTCTTGGTCTTGGTCTCGGTCTTGGTCTTGTCGCAAGAGTCTTGCAGTTTTCGTTTTCGCATCTTACTGTGATCGATGGCGTTTACATGATTTAAAGTTACGCTGATTACATGTGTTATTTCTTGCGAAAGTAACGAAAGCTAATTGCTTTTAGTTGCTTTGACCATGTAAACAGTAATGTGATGTCACGTTGTTTACCGAAACGTCCATGGTGATATAAGCTAGAACAGAAAACATTGAATGTAAATTTAAATATTCTCTGGTATCCTATTGCAGATCTTTAAACCCAAAATCCACGAGATGCTATACACTATTTGAGAGTGTAAAATTATGAATATTATATTGTAAAGTTTCAAATTGAACGGCTGTGGAGACAAGAAGTAATATTAACAGGATGTGTATGAAATGTTTAAAAGATTTCCGCATAGGAGAGAGGTTCTGTCTGACCTGTTTAAAACTGTATAATATAGTAACAAAACATAACGGCATTGAAGCAGATGCTTTAGAAATTGTGCAATCTATAGAAAATCACACAATGACCATTAGAAACCCAAACCCATAGGCTGCAATAAATAATATTTCTCTTTCCATATACCCTAGTTCTAATTTATAACACATTGTGAACAGATCATTTCTGCACTTTAAAGATTTCCGCTACCCCCGTAAATTACAGACCAGGCATTTTCTACTTTTAGTATCTTTTCCCATTCGATATGCATCCTTAATATGAATCAGCAGAAAGAACTTAAAACACCGCCATCGTTATGTGTCAATAACAAAATTGTAGTAGTAAAAAAAGGTTTTCAGTGGATGACCTACCTATCATCAGCAAAATGTAGGCCTGTATAGCTACAGTACAATCAGATACGTAACTGTAAAGTAATAACTAGCAAATACCCGTCAAATAAGTTCCCGTTTTAATTAATCTACGGTTTAATTGTGTTTTATTGAATAATTATGAAGAATACCGGGCGTATAACCTGATTTTTTTAGACTTCACTTTATTTTGAAATTTTCTGCAAGGAGAATGGAATGAGCTGAATAGCTATGTCAAGTAGACAGGAAAGATTCTACAGGGTTGACCAAAAGTCGCGATCGGATATTTTGTATGTTAGTTTATGCAATAATAAAATGCCACAATTGACGTAAAAACTTTATTTATTGAAGTAGCAAGTATTAAGGGATGGAAATGTGGTAAAATAAAGTTCTCTGCGCCTGTCAGCGTCTTTCCTAAACGTCAAAAGTTTCGGTATGTGCACCATCGTTTTCCGCCGCCATGTCCTTCTGCTTGCCCGCCTCAGCATTTCGGGAGTGATCGTTCTGAAGATACGGATGATCTCTCTTAAGTTGTTCAACAGAATCCATCCGAATCATTCCAACCCAAGATTTTCTTCTAAGGAGGACCAGAGCCAGTTGTCGCACAATGAAGTTCTTGGGATCTGCATTTCTGCCGATCGCTTCCTTGTTGATTTCATCGGTGAACCCTCCAATGATTCACTCAGACGATTACTAACATCATCGCCGCATTATTTTTAGGTCTTCCGCTGCATTTTGCATCCAATACAAAGCCTTTTGAGAAAGTCTTCTTTTCCAGTTTCCGTAGTTTGGCTTCAGTGAGAGCTGCTTTATTGAAACGAAGAAAGAAGTTCTTTCTGATTTCTTCGTACGTTTCGCCAGTTTGTTCTTTTTCATGTTCTCACTAACAATGAGACGTTCCTCAATCGTATATTTGCTTGTATCTGCCATTGCTTACAACACAAAAGTAACACAGCGTTGCACATCGACAACAATCTCCTAATAAACCAGCGCGCAAGAAAACTCTGGCTTGTCACTAAAACATAACAATGTCCTTGCTCTATCGGAAAATCTACAAACTAATCCTACAAAACGTATATGAAGGGGTTAAATATTCCTCTCAGCCTATGAATAGTTTTTAATTAGTTTTCAGTTTCGGAAAATGAGATATTACAATATAAACATTATCCGATCGCGACTTTTGGTCCACTCTGTATATGTGAGAGTAGGCTATGAATATTAATGATAGGCCTTGGTGTAAAAAAGTACATCATTGTTAATGAAATAGGTTACTGAGCATGTTAATAGGCGTTTTAAGTTATGAGGGCTACTGTTTAAAGTTTCAAATTCTCAGTCATAGGCCACGCCATGGTTGAGTGGTTAGACCGCTCACCCTCCACCGCTGGGACTCGGGATCGGATCTCGATGGATCCATGTGGAATTTTTGGTGGACAAGTGGGGTCGGGGCAGGCTTTCTTGGGGTACTCCGGTTTCCCCTGCCGTATATCATTCAATCGTTGCTCCATTCATCATAGTATAACCATTTGGTTGTAACAAAGAATTATTATAAATCCTCAGTCATAGCTTTCTTTTAACCCAGTGAGAGGTTAGAGAAACTAGTTATTAAATAACTAGTTTAATAACTAATAAGTTTTATTGATAAATTATGAGGTCAGTATTTTTATTGTACGCAAAATGAAATTTCATATATGGCTTAGGGCCTTTGTTACATCCGTTTGTCTTTCGTACCATAATACTAGAATTACACATTTTAAAAATGAATATGGAGTGTTTATCGTGAATTTAACTCCCACCAATTGAAGGAACTAGCTGTATGGAATGCCATTCAGGGAAATCCGTCAGATTAATTATAGGCCTACCAGCCTCGCTGCATACACAACGGGGCTTTATAAAACTTTTTCAAGCAGCAAGACTGCAAGAGTCTTGCAGTTAGGTCTTGTTCTTGCCAGAGTCTTGCAGGGTTGGTCTTGGTCTTGGTCTCGGTCTCGGTCTTGCATGGTCGGTCTTGGTCTTGGTCTTGCTAACGCTGATGCGGTCTTGGTCTTGGTCTCGGTCTTGCATTTTCTGCAAGACCAAGACCAAGACTGCAAGACCAAGACTGGTCTCGCTCATCACTAAGTCTGAGTGTCATATGTCGTTCTTCCTCATTTCGAATTCTACATACATATTATGTAAGGACCTAGAGTTTCAACATCGAAAGTCCTCCATAAGTTAATTTCATATTACAAAATACAAAACCCGGGCGACGCCGGGCCTTTTAAGCTAGTAAATTATAAAACAGAACATGTTTTCAACAGCTATTTAACATATTTGTAGTACAGGTTTATCTTAAACGGCTATACATTTCATTTAATTCTGAACGTATGAAATTTCTCAATTTGTATCCCAGAAAACATAGGTATAGTGCACAAAAGAAGGATCCCTACACAGAAGCTGCATAAGCGGAATAAGACGCTTAATCGAAATCTTTACGACCGTATTGTTAATGTTGAAGATAAAGGAGAAATAATAACCTATGCGTAGTAACTTCGCATAGCTCACTTCTTTTTGTTTTACAAAATATTACTGTTCACGCTCCATATGTGGCTGAGTTCATAAGCATTCCTTTCAATACGAATAGTTAGAAGATGTAACTATAGTAGCAGAAGTAAACAGAAGAAGCAACAATTTAAAAGCGGGCCGGTGTAAGCCGAAAGCTAGAAATCAACCGGTATGGCTTTCCGTTAGTATTATTGTTTAACCGGCAAAATTAATTAATTATAACTTCAAATATGTTATTTCTGTTGTCAAACTCCGTTTCTCTCAATTAATATAAAGCCTGCAGCAATGCATAAGGGTCTAATGGATTTGATTTTGCCGACTTCTGACTAGCTTACTCAGTTTTAGTTTGAACCAGTGGTCTTCAACTTTTTTCTAATAAAGGATCATTTTCTTTTTGGAGAAAGACTAGCGGGCCTTATTATTTTATATTTTTATGTTTTTATTTCAGCTGTGTTTATACTCCTTTTAGCTTCGAGGCTATATCAGGAGTTTGGGTACTGTGTCTATTCAGTAGGGTAGGCCATAGAACTATTGCTTGTTAATTGTTTCTATTGTCGGTGTATTTAATGGAGTAAATTTAAACTGATATTAATTTAAATGGATATGATGCCTTTAAGACTAGGGAAACCATGAAAAACCCATGTCATATTGGCCGGCCCCGGGAAATGAACCTGGGACCTCCCGAATGTGAGTCCAAGACGTTACCATCTCGCCCACCTCGCTCGGTGGCCGCATTAATATATTTATTTATTGATTATTAATAACATGACACTTCCGTAACACTAATAAGTTATATAGTAATTACTTTCCAATAACTGTAAGGATTACTTAACATTATACATGTGTTTTATACTTTATTTTCCAGTTTGCAATTTTTTAAATGTATTTTTTATTTTTTTATTTTCTTAATTCAGCTGTGTTTATACTCATTTTAGCTCCGAGGCATATCAAGAGTTCGGGATGGGTGTCTGTACAGTAGGATAGGCCATGGAACTATTGATTGACAATTGATTCTACTATTGGTGTACTTTTATGGAATAATTTTCAACTGATATTAATTAAAATGAACGTGAGAAAAGATGAAATGGTGAGGATGATTCATGGTATGTAAATATCCAATTCGGCATTTGCTTTTACGACTGGAAACCATGAAAAAACCCATGTCAAATTGGCCAGTCACGCGAGTCAAAGACGTTACCATCTCGACCATCTCGGCCATCTCGCTCGGTTTTGCAATGTTAATGAATAACACAAAGCACAGTTACATTTTTTAAATTTAATGTGAGACCTGACACTGTTTCTTTGTCACTAAGTTATTAATATTGTTAATGTAGTTAAAATTTGTATTTGTTTTTATGGGCCGCGGGTTGAAGACCACTGGTTTAAACACATATATAATTTCTGAAAATCTGTCTCTGTAAGCTGCTTATCTACCACAGTCTCAGTCAGTGCCAAAGGTTTGTTGAAACCTTGTTCTCACACACCGGTTCTCAAGTGTCAGAGCAACTCCTCTATTCAAGGATTCACGTTGAAACCAAGAAGGGGCAAATACCAGTAAACGGACTATCTACGCAATCCTGGAAAGATGTTAGGCTGTAATTAGTTTGTATAGCGCTAAGGGGTTTATAAGGGGAAGGAAAGAAAACCTGGTATCATTTATAAATCGTAAATATAAATATAAACACCAACTGCCCCTGCTCTTTCGGAGTTTCACGACCTTATGTATTCATGTAATTTAGAAATAAATTTGAATTTTGAAAACAAAAATTAGTCATAACAGAAAAATCTGTGCCTCGTTATGATATAATTGTCACAAACCATACCATTTAGCACTCGTGCTAAGAGTGGCCTATTTTGCCAAATATAAAAATAATAGCGGAAAACTACTTTATTTTACAACTTGTTACTGTAACACATTCTATTCCTTTATAAGAAGTTTATATAAACTAAACGGTTACAATTTTTTCTTGCTGTGGACTGTTTAATCTATAAATCAGTTACGTACCTTGAAACCTCTTTAAGCACGACTTTTAAATAAATGTATAAGGAACAATTTGAATACTGTAATATGAAAGAAAATTAGATATAAAAATATCCCATCCATAAAGAATTGAAAGTACTTAACTACACTGAAATCGTGTTTTAAAAACTGTGGACTTTTAATTTTCTTAATATCAGAAATAGGACAAGTCAGGAGATTCCTAATCGATGATTTTTTTCATAATTTTATCCTTTTCCATCAGACATTTATTTTGAGTAAATTCCAATCCTAGCCAGAAAACCCTGGAAAACACAGCACTCAGGGGTCCTAGGATTTGAACTTGCAAAATCCTCAATATGAGTCCGCGATATTACCGCCTACGCCAGTTCACTCGGTTTAAATAAAGTACAATTGAAGGGGTCGGCGGAAGGTAGTGCTAACCCCCTTATTGTAAAAGTTGTAATTGTTGCACTATTTACATATTTTTCTTAGTTACTATTTATTCCAATGTTTCTGAGCAGACTAATTCTGTCAGTAAGTCTTCTTAGTAACATAATTCGTAGCAAAAGAAAGAAAAAAAATCCCTTTAGGCAAGCCTACAGGCTGACGTAGATTTCGAATTGATAAACTCGCCTTATATGAGAGCTACCAAGAAACCAGTTATTGATTTGTAGAGTACTCATCAAGAGCTTTTCAACGACACCCCACAAGACGTGGTTTCAAAAATTTCGAATTTCCATTCCCACCCCCACTCATACCCCCAAAACCCCCGAATCGTTGGTGTCACTGTGAACTCCATAGGGAGTACTCTAATTTATTCAAACAAAGTTTCCCTCTATACTTCATAGGGACCGAGATATAAATTTTTCAAAATTTCAACCCCCTCCCCGACCCTCTCCTTGGACCAATTTTGCTCATTAACGAACCTGTCCAACTATTGGGCCTAGAAATAACATAATAAAATTTGGTTCAAATATCTTCAAAATCACGACCGCTAGCGGGTAAATATATATATCACAATTTTGGGGGGGCGGTGGTTTCGTACTTAGAGAGGCATGAAACGTAAATATACGAAAGAATTTTTCGAAAGTCATGCATGCCATGCCATGCCATGGTATCGATTGCAATAGGTAGATATTTCTTCGAAATCTATTTAAACAAGTTTTGCAGATTTGAGCTAACTTTAAAAATGTAATACCTAAAATGAGGTTTGTATAGGTTAGCACCATCTTCCGCTGACTCCTTCAATTTACAATGGCATAACGAATACTTTAGAAACATAACTATAGTAGCGGAAGTAAACAAAAGAAGTACATTATGGGAACAAATCTCTGTTTCAGGACAGATCAATGTTTTTACATGACCAGCGTTATAGAATATGTAAAGGATTCTACTAGAAGAAAGACGACATACCACAAATTCAGGTCGGAAGTCAATGAAATGACACCGTTGCCATGACAACAGAGGAACTGTCCCCAAAAACTTGTCTACTGTCTTCTTCTAACCATACAATCGTAGCATAACTTAGAGTAAGGATAAAGCGATAGATCTATAAATCGAGTGCCAGAGGTTTTTTTTTCCATCCTATTTATTAAATTAACAACAACAAATCTAGAAACTGATATTTAGATCATGTTGTGAATTCTGTACTAGTCAGAAGCCTCATTACACGTGCTTAATTTTAAAAAGTGATGTGGAAATCCCACGTAACTTCATCCTCAGCATGAATCTTACGATTTTCTCGCTTCTCGTTCCGATATACATCTCACGCATTCAGTTATCTCTAAATCAGGCAGTTTGTGCAAGTATTGCTAGCTTATTCCTATCCTTCAGAAAGAAAAGTTTAAAATTGTTTAAAGTTCTTATTGTATTGTAGGCTTACATACATTTCTAAAAATTATTTTGGACGTTTTCTAAAAAATTGTGTACAACAGTTAATGAACAAAAACAAAAACTTTAAAATTGTCAGAACATTTAATACTTTTCTTCCATTTATCATACATAACCCCACGGGAGATTACGAGTTTATCTGATGAAACTCTAATTTCGATTGGGATTTATTAAGACTATTCCTTGGAAAATGTAACGAATAATATAAGTCTAAATAACAAATTACATTCTAAATAGAGTTATTTAAAATCAAATCAGTATTAGGCTATGTCAGCTGTAAGATCACGGCATACTATATGAATTATTAATTACTGGTGAATCAAATGAGTTACCAGATCCTAATCAATGTTACCCATAGCCTAGTTCTTATGAAAAATAGTTACCCTAATTCTGATAAGCTAACATCAGTACAGAATAAAAGCGCACGAAATGAATTGCAACGAAAATAAATTCTGTTTTCAATCGATGCACATTTATATTGTTCCGATTTCGAAATAAGTTATGTTCTACAAAATAATATGTTTTCATTCAGTTCATTGGCAGAATGTGACGTTGCATATTGATGTGGACGTTGATATGCATTGACGTTGCAATATGATATTAATCACTGCATATTGACAGCTTACTCATCCAGTAACGAGCTGACATTTTATAAGATAAACTCAGATGAAATAGCATCCTTGGGTTCTAGCAAGCATATTGTAAGAATACGACCATGGTTGTTTAAAATCCGAGGCAATGTTAACGATATTGGTCAATATCAAATGCGCGTCATATGAATGGAATAGTAATATAGACACGAGATATTAGGCTGCATGCAAATTAAAGGAAGGCTGAATTCAGCAAACATATTTTGTCTTCTAAGCAATAATATCTTATCTTCTCACCTCCGTTTCTACGAATTTTAAGTTGAGGATGTAGTGTGTCGGTACACCGGAGGAAAAGAGCACTATGTCACAAATATGGATCTTAAGACATTTTTTAATCTACGAGTATTTTTGGGTAATAATTCACACATTTCACGTCTTTTTAATATCAAATCTTCAAGTGGAAATGTTCATTTGTTTTTGAAATAACGGTCTTAGTGTCCTTTACATCATTATCACGATGGCACATAGTGCAGTGCCCTTTTCCATTAGCTAATTTGCTTACTATTATGCACAGGAAATTGTCCTTTGAACCCCGATAAAGGGTGAGAAAGGTATAAGCTTATGTAAATCTCTAGATACAATAGATATAAATTTATCTCGCCTGGTGGATCGTAAGCCATTTCACGAATGACTGGGGGTGGTGGATAGAGATTAGGGAAGCAAATATAGGTTAATGATTACTGAAGCTATCATCATGGTCAGGGTTCGAATTAACGGGGGAGATTCCCCTCTCCTCAAAAACATTTCCCCGTCTCATCAAATAAAAATTCTTTCCTTGCCAGGGAGATATTTTTGTACACTCCATGAACTACAGTTTTAAAATTCCAATGCAGTTACTCAAAACATGCACTTACGTTTCTTCATAATGCCATTTTTGAGCTTATAGTATCACCAGCACAACGTGTAGCAACAAACTTTACCTAAAAACATTTGAAGCGAGACAGAATGGACATAATGTTTACATTACTGCTTTGTGTTGGTTTATTTTTGCTGGCAACAAAGGTTAAAGAATGTTTGCTATGACAATGAGTGCAATAGTGACTGGTGTTTCGTGGTTGTTTGTGGAGAATATCGTTTACAGAAAGTGAATGTTCTAGTTAATGACATGGATAAGTTTGAACCCATATCTAATCTCCCCCCTCGTCAAAATGTTTTATTCGAGCCCTGATTATAGTACATAGCTACAGCTTAACACAGACGGTGAGCCTCCTTTATGCTTCGCCCAACATGATTAGTCAGAAGTGGTCACACAGTCAAGTTCATCACCTTGGACATGGCATGAGTGACTATATTCACTTTTATATCGTCCAAAAAGAAAACCACTTCAGGCCACACGTATAGTCCAGTTATTCATTGAATGTCCAGGCGGCTTGAAAGGAATAAACCATTAAGTTGGTGTTTTTTTAAGTTAACTGATCTGACTAAATTTGTCTCGGTTTCCGCCTTCCAAAACAAAAGCAACGTTGCAATATTCTCTTATTGTTGTCACTGACCTCAGTTCTTCCCTCGCTGTAATCAATTCACACGTGTTATTGTTTACTGTAACTTGATCTAGCAACCTCGCGTTTCACTCCACTCGGAGTTGACGAGCAGCTGTCACAGCCGTATCAGGACATTCTTAGATTTTGATTGGCTGGGGTAACTAGCTGATTGGTGCGGTAAAAATAAAGAACATGGGTTGAGCTGTCGGCAAACTTTTCCTCCTAATAAAAGGAAGCCGCCTGACCATGCAATGAATAACTGGACTATACAACGTATAAGCTCAATAGCAGTCAGTCTTTTTCAGGCCCTAGCCAGGCTATCTGGACAACAATACAAATTCACGAATTACAGAATGAAGCAATAATTATGTATGCCGCCAACGGCTGGGCTCCCTACATAAAAAAGAAGCACAAAAAATTTCCTTTCGGCACAGCGACATGCTGTCATCAAAAATACCAACGCATACGCAACTGCATCCATAGCATACCTTCCAGTAATAGCAGGAGTGCTCCCGATAGATCCTTTATTAGAAGAAAGAGTGGCATGTTACAAAGTCCGGATACAATTCCCATTAGGAATAGAAGTTTTCTGAATTGGACCACATGATTACGACCACAAGAGAGAAAGACTCTTTATGAGCAAATCCACTCTGAACAATTAGGTTCCTGGCAACCCAGATGGAATATAGCCCAAACTAGTAGAACAACCAAAGATTCCAAGTGTATGATAAAGGACAAAGATATCACACCGGATCATTATACACAGATATTTACTGGCTA
This sequence comes from Ectobius pallidus, assembly GCA_964059195.1. NCBI lineage: Eukaryota > Metazoa > Arthropoda > Insecta > Blattodea > Ectobiidae > Ectobius > Ectobius pallidus. The sequence continues at coordinate 185,771,035 of CAXKWD010000003.1, read as the reverse complement.
TAGCAACTTTGCCACAAACCTCATTAGGTTCTAGCTAACAGACGATAACCTTTGCTACTGCTACTGTGAAGCTGATACAATGTGTCACCTGCTGTATACTTGTGCACGACATAAGATATGTGAATAATACTGCATGAAGATGGGCACCTCAGCTTCAGTTCTAGTCTAGACGCGACATTTTTCCGGCACTCAGAACGTTTGCTAGAATAGCGCTGCTTGAAAAAGCCCAAATTAAAGCCCAGTGATATCGGCAGACAGCCACATAGGCAAGAGCAATCCACCTCTTCCATCCAATCTGAATGAGGTCTTGTAGGGGTATCCCTCACTCGTAGTCGAATGCCGGATTGGCATCATTCCCTGAACAACATATTTATAGGAAAACAACAAACAATGCACACATAACACAGATTAAACAATGCAGATAAACACTTTCACCACACCCAATGCAGAAACCATGCTTAAAAGAATCATGGCCACAAGGAAAACAGCCCATACACGTCATCTACGCACCACCCCAGCTGGATGCAGAACAAGGGCTAAATAACAGAAGTTAGGGGTAATTTTTCTTGGAAACAGATTTTGGCAGTCCGGGGGTAAGGGAGGGCACAAATAAGCTTTTATTGCATGTGCCGTACAAGTTCTTTTACATGTCTGTAGATCTACAGACCGGGTCCTGTCAAATAAATGCTATCGACCTGGACCGGGATCGAACGCGTAACGTTTGGGCACAGAAGGCCAGCACGGTGATGACTGCATCACCCACGCAGACATGGGAAATATAGTACCATGCAAGATAATTAGGCCGATTTTATGGTAACAGGAATGAGACAAGCAGCTTTATGAGAATAAATTAGGGAGAGGAAAAGGTGAAGAACGCTTGTTGCTGCGATGCTGAGCTCTCGAGTTATTGATTGTTACTTAGTTACTTATTTAGTATGTTGAAACTACGGGGCAAAACCATTTGAAATGCATGTTTTCGGATGCTTCCGAAAGGACGATCTTAAGTACGTTTTTAATAGAATGTTTCCTTCTCATTTTTTCATGCTCTGGACTGACTAGTCTGTAGGTTCGCAAATGTCGTTCCTTATATTCAAGCGAGCCATCTTCCCAGAGCCAGACTGTTAAAACTGCGTCTCCATTGATATACATTTAGCATCAACATGTTGCAGTTAACATATGTTAAATGTTTTATCATCAACTTGTTGACGTATACAAGTCAAGCGGTTTGCCAATTAACAACTGTCTCCACTAAAATGTTATAGGTTAACATGTGTTGGCGCGGACATTCAAAAAGAAAACGCCAATGAAGAGGGCAGCCAACATTACAAAATGAGAGTAATTTTATATACTCGTTACTATTTTCTTGTTAACTGTCTATTACATTCTTAAATACTAATTTTGTATAGATGTCTTGATCTTTTCAAAATAACTATCACATTTTTCAACAATGGAGTCGCCCTATGCCATAAAAAATAATTTTAAAAGTAAGTGCAACACTATTGAGAACACTGATATACCAAATACTCACATAATACAAAATAGATGCCGGTAATATTGAGGAAGCTGTCGACTGCTTTTCGTGTACACGAAAATTCCCGAACCAAAGCCGATTAAGCTGGCGATCGCTTTTTGTTTCCGGGAAATTCCCGAAACAAAGTCGATATCGACCGACTAGTCAATTGACTTGACATGTTGTCCATTTTCTCCGGAAAACAAGTTAAAATCTGAGAATGTTAAGTGCAACACGCTGGGTTTGCATGTCAAGTCAATTGGAATGCGAAATTGCATTATACATGTCAATATCAACTTGTTAATACTGACAGGTTGGTGTTAAATGTATATCAATGGAGACGCAGCTTAAATACACACCCTTTACGTTACGCTACCTGAACTTGGCACGGGTTTAAATATTATTTAAAATTCCTAACATACGCCCTCCGTAAGCTTTTCGATAAAGAAATTTCACTATTTTGTTAATTTTGATTGTTTTACGAAAGAAGTTAACAATGGAAAATTTTCGTAACTAAATAATCTTCAGTAAATGAAACCACCACCAGAAGGGGTTAGGGTGAGTTCGCAGAGTGGAAGCGTTTCGACTGTATTCGAATTATGAGTAATTGTGGAAATTATGAAATGGAATGGATGAATAGCACACGATAATTTAGTTTGACCTCTAATGGGAAATGTTTGCCAAATCGTTTCCTGTTAGAAGTCACTGAAGCAGGAATGTCAACACGTGCTTGCGACATTGCTATTTTACATCAAATATATTGATATAACTTACCTGCATTCTGTATCAATCCGCATACATCCCGATATCTCAGTACCTTTATGTTGTACGAGTATTGAATCCTCTAGTGGCCGAGGATGTCGCGATTCGCATTCGGGAGATCGTAGGTTTCATGCCAGAGGCAGGCCAACTTTACTTTTGATTTTTTCGTGATGGTCGTTTCAATAATATGTGCAGTCGTCTACGACAGGTCCACGTAACACAAAAAGGAAATGAAGGGTGCATGCATTAGTTGTGCAACATTGGAAGCGTGCACATGCCATGCATAACTAAATACCTTTGAATCCAGGAACTTGAAATTTAAATATCAATTTGTAGAGACAAATCTAACGAAAACTTAACTTGATTAAAAATAATGGTTCGGAATTTACTTAAGTCCGTTAATTATACAGGGTGTTAATAAATAACACCGAAATATTTTACCTCTATATAGAGTGGACTTAGACAAACAACTTTTACTAGGATATTTTTTCTCTATGACGTAAAATGGGTATGCTACAGGGCATTAAAGTCATTATAATTAGGTGCTCATAAATCAATAATTACGCGAAATAGGGTTAAAATATTCATGAAATTGACTTCATGCCTTCCTAGTGATCCATATAAATCTGACTCTTAATCATTCGTCAATAGTTATATCATAATTTAGTGCTTCCATAATCTGCAAAATTTACAGACTAATCACATGACTGGTCGCCACTGCATTAGTCTTTTTTTTTATTCATAACTACTGCCTAAAGTGTTACCAGCGAAGTTCCTTTGTTTATAATTTTTTTCTAATGTTAGAAGTCAGTGGCGGCCATGCCCTGGGAGATTTTATGCTGTAACAGGAAAAATTGAATCCATAGAGCAAAAATATCCTAATAAAAGTCTATGTCCCCTCTATGCCCAGGTAAAATATTTCGGTGGTATTAATTAACACCCTGTATGTTCAACAGAACCTTTGTTAACATAATAAATTGGCTTTGGGAAAATGTGCAGAACTGTGTTTTTATTACAGGCGAGCCAAGAAAAGTTTTATAAACTTTTTATTTTAAATGTAGGCCTACAAAATGATCTGCAGCACATCCTCGATTTTAAGCCATGAGCTGCGACTGCGTTACAACAAACTTTTCTTGCACTAGAGATAATGAGAATAATGGGAAACGCTGCTTGTGTATCGTAAAAATCGTTATTCAATGTAATAAATTTAAATTGGAGAAACAAGAACTGTCAACTAGACTAATATAAGAAGACTTGTGTAAGCTTCGATTAATGTCAGCTGCAAAGAGCACACTTCACAAGGCGTCGGTGGTCGCGTTTATTAAGTGCCAGAATGCTAATTTATGAGATTGTGTGCGGATGGGAAAATGTTTGTCTGTCAGTCCGTCCGTGTGTCTGTACGCGCGATAGCTCAAATACGCTTTATCGGATTTTCATGAAACTTGGTATACGCATTTATAACGTCTATTGGAAGAAACCTCTTGATATTTTAACAATTCGGTTGACCGGTACCGGAGTAATGCCTGATTTAGTGCCTATATTATGGTAATACATTATAAAGAGTTTATCAAATGCAAATCAGTTCTCATTATAACATATTGTTTAATAGTGTTCATATACGGCTTTGGAAGTTGCAATATGGTTAGCTTTGACAAGTAACACTACCCACATATTCCTTCACATATGCTTATCAAACTAGACCTTTGTTCTTCCATAAGCTCTGCTTATCCATACCGATCTAGAGCTTAACTCGGAAAACGATTTAAAAAATAACTTATTTCCTGCATATCATAATTGCAATTATCACTGATTAAACAAAAGCATTCTGCCATTTTGTTACATCAATTCTGATGTTATAGGGCCCTGATTTATTGGTGAAATAAAATGGCTGATTTCGGTGTTAACTTCCTTCTATTTCGGTGGATATTTCGTGAAATAAATTATTTATACTACATTGGGAACATTGCGCAATGATAAACTTTGCTTCTTTTTTACATGAATTAACCCCCCCCCCCCCCATTTCTATATTCTTCTATTAATAGCCTTGTATGAACTGAAGTAACTTTCGATTTAGGCATGATTGGAGTTAATGTTCAAATATAATGACGAGAAATATTATCGTAATTTCTACTAAACACCATCAGATAGCCATTTGCAAACAGAAGTGCCAACCATACCACTGGATAAAAGACGAAATCTGTTGAATACAAGTAACAAATATTCAACACTCTTCTGCTGTAATCGATCATAGGCATCGCTAACTTGGCAAAGACATGCAGAAAAGGAGTGTACTCAACAGTACAAACCAGGTCACAGACAATCTCGTAAATTCTGCAATCATTGTAATCGATCACAAATATCGATATATAGGTAAATCTTCGACAGCCACAGAAACAGCAGAAAAAAAGCATGCTGCTAAGAAATAAAAAATACAGTACATTAAAACACAATATTGTGATTTTAAGGCATATTTTCGTGCTCATTTCTCACTTTACGGACAGAAGGGGCATATTTCGCACTTATAGATACATTTCGCGGAATCGAGTAAATTTCGCGATATTTCGTGGATTCAATTTGGTTCTTATTGGTATTTTAAGCACATAAAAGCTAAATATAGCTAAGGAAGGTTGTTTTATAAAAATTCGCGTTTATCGTTGTTACCAAAAAATACGGCCCCTAGTAATACAGGATCATCCTATACAGATAAAAAAAATGCAGAATTACTTTAGGTGTTAAACAAATAAGTAGGCTACATAAATAAATAAACAATGAAATGAACAATCGGCCCATCTCGATGCTTCCAAAGGGCCGGTCCGATTGTATGTACCCAATTGATGTACTGAAACAATGCTTTCTTGTTTTTTAACGCTGTCAAAGCGAGATACATTACATTGTAGGTTTCTGGTCCCGTTAGGAGTACTGTTACGGTATCTATGTTCCGTGTTCGATGCTCGGGAGGTGAAGTGTGTCAGTGTTACAGTGACTGGCCGGGTCACGTGGTTCAGGGGCACGTGTCTTCATCTCAAAGTTCCAAGGCCACTCAAGTCAGATTCCTGATTCTAGTGTTATTACTCAATACGTTGCGGTATCCCACGTGGTGCATGCACCGAAATGAGCTTGCAGTTTAATATAAGCCTCAAGGTATGGTTTTATCTAGGAGGCTGCAGCGAAGAGCTTTGCTCGTAGCGATCTTTCTTTACACACACACTCTCTCTCTCTCTCTCTCTCTCTCTCTCTCTCTCTCTCTCTCTCTCTCTCTCTCTCTCTCTCTCTCTCTCTTTCTCTAACCTCTCCCGCTGTAGGGACATTTATGCGGACCACCCCGCCCGGCCCTTAAAGGAGTGCGACCTATTGCGAGAGGAATTTACCTTTGGATCACACACATACTTGTTTGGCGAGATAAGGGCATGTAGGGCCTCCCCGGATGGGTGATGAGCCCAATGCCGAGGCCACCTCCGAGACAATAGGAACACAGAACGAGACTCACCAGTAGCTCACAGACTCACTCTGAACAAGGCGCGGATGGGATGAAGCTGATAATGACGGCCAGAAGTTATCTGGGGACCACAAGGGGCTACTTTTTTTTTTTCGTAGTTTCACCTCTCCCTTGTAGGCATAGGCGTAACCAGGCCGACCATATGGGGGGGTTATAACATCTGGAGAGGGGGGGTTATAACATCTGGAGAGGGGGGGTTCCGGGGTCCTCCCCCCGGAAAATTTTAAAAATTAAGATGCACAATAACGAGTTTTAAGTTTTCCACGCTTTAAACTCATATTAAGTAATTTATAAGCAGATTTTTAAAAAAGGTGACATATCACAATAATGAAATAAATAGTACAATTTTCCCTTTTTTAATCAATGGGGGGGGGGCGGGTTCAAACCCCCAAAACCCCCCCCTCGGTACGTCTATGCTTGTAGGGACCTTTATGCGGTCCGGGCCTTACCGGAGAGGAATGATTTATGGATTACAACACGTCATACAGACATATCCTACTTTTTTGACCAGACAAGGACATGGAGGACCTCCGCGGATGAGTGGTCAGGGCCTAAAATTACATTTATTTATTTTCGTTACATAAAATAAATGTCCACATGAGAATGTAGATATCACTCTAGCAGCTAGGTGGTGAAGTTCGGGAACCGTGCTGTGGAAAGTAAATAGTTCGTACAACATCAGTAGAGATGTTCGTGAATGATATTTAACCTTTGGCTGGCGATCACATCTCATTTCACATCTCAGAGTGGTAGTGTAAGATAGCAAATCGGTTTCCAGGCATCGTGAAACATGTTTTCCCGGTATTATCTCGATTTCGATTTGTTCTCGCGATCACAATACCGGTACTTTCTTTTTACTACGTACACTATATGATCCCCTTAAAGCCCAAGTGGTGTAACTCCAGTTTTTTTATTTTTTTAGTTATGGTCAGGATCCTATTCAGAAAGTGTTCTTCTATGAATAGCGCAAATGGTGTAATTCATAACTTGCATAGCAACCCTGTAGGCAGGAGCACAATTTTATGCTGCCAATAAAGCCATCTATTTGGTGACAGCTAAAACCTTAAATATCTCAGAACAGCAGTAATGTGAGTTACACCACTTGGGTTTTATGGGGCTCGTATGCGAGAAAATAAAAATTGGAAACAGAGATATTGTAACCTTACCCTGAATTGTTCTAAATAAAAGAAATAGATCTGCCATATTCAGGGCTATCCAAAATACACAATATTTATAAATATCCATGACCTGCTCTGTTTAAGAGACTACCTATTTGCATAAAAGCGCTCCCAGTAAATAGATTCAAGGTAACTCTAGATAACTGGTTGAAAATGAAGTACAGTAGGGCGTATTTTACTCAGTTGAAGTCAGAATATATTGTATTAGAAATAGTAACTTGCCATTGTATTAGAATTAGTTTATTGTAGGGATCACTTTACCTTTACCTATAATATTGTACTGACAAGACCAATACAACTAAAATGACTAAAAGGTCCATAAACTAACCCGTCCGGCCATCCATCTACCAGCTATCTCCTGTCTACCTATCTACCCATCCATTTTTTGCTAATAGTCCAGCCTCTCTAACACTCACATTATTTTAGTTTGCTTTCTTTATAGTGGCCACCTGTTTAGTCAAATGATTAGGTTACCTTCACACAAGGTCGCGGGTCGCACCACCAGTCCTCTCGGTGACGTGATTATTTTGTGCACCCACCAGTCGCGCCACCCGCGTTCTGTATTCGGTTGAAAATAGAGGTGGAAGAAGCAGCACTAGCTGTTTTTCTACACATGCGTTAATATTTTTTTTTCAAAAGTAAAGTAATTCCCGACGAACTTAGCCAGCGCGAGTGATTTGCGGCAATGATCTTCGTCATATCAAAGTCACCCGCATTGATTTTTAATTAATAGGAACGGCAGCGATGATCGACGACAATCTTCCCCCGTCGGATATCCCCGGTGCTCAATGTCATCACCTGGTGCCTAGTACTAGCCCTTGTGGCAGTTATAGAAGTCAGATTCCTTATTCTTGTACTGTTCTTCCTTCCCTGTTTACTCATGTACAAGTCAGATTACTGATAATGTGTTATGTTTAGGAACCCCACGTGGTGGCGGCGTCGGACGAGCTTGGAGCGTGGCCTCACGGTGCTCAACGCCATCGCCTGGTGCCTAGTACTGGCCCTTGTAGTGGCCCTGGCGGCATTCATTCTCACATTCGACAACAATGCAGGTAAGTACGCTAAAGGACAATAGTACCGTAACAGCTGTACTTATGCCCGGTTTCCACAAACTTGTGAATTACCTATGGGTAAATTATCCATGGACAAATTAGTTCCATTTCACCCAGAGGACATTTATCTAGAAACTCGCCATAGGTGTATGTGATTGCTATCTTTAAATTATTTGTGTTTGTGTGGTGTTATTCTTGTGTAAATTCTGTCCATTGGATAATTTACCCATAGGTAATTCGAGAGTTTACTATAGAAACCGGCCATTAGTCAGAGTCTTTGAGACAGTGGAATCGGCTCTAGAACCGGCCTTAAAGTAAACAAGAAAGTCGGCCCAGTTCTTACGTAGATACGAGTAATGTGCTTGAGTGAGATGGACTTACAGTTTTAAAAGGCTCTGACTAAAGTATAGGCCTACTATCCTCACACGTTTTAAAGAGGTTCATACATCTAGTGCTAACAAAAAAGTGTGCGTGGAACGCCACGCGACAGAAGTGAAACTTGTTTTAATTTTAATTTTTTCAATTTTTGATTATTGCTTTTTTTTCAATTTTGCATTATTGAGCTTTTTAATATTGGGTTTCTGGACTTTTTTAATTTTGGATGTTTTAATTTTGGAGATTTGAATTTTTATTTTTTATTGTTTAAATTTTCGATCTTTGAATATTTTATTTTTTTATTTTTAAATTTTGGATTTTATTATTTTTTAAATTTTTGATTTTTTAATTTTTAATTTTGTTTTATAAATTTTGGAAATTTGGATTTTTTAATTTTTAATTTTTTAAATTTTGGATTTTTGGACTTTTTAATTTTTGATCTTTGATTTTTTAATTTTGGAATTTTGGATTTTTTAAATTTTGAATCTCTGATTTTTTTATTGTTTGGATTTTCTAAGCGCGGTAATGAACTTCCGGGTTCCTTAAAATAGATAATATACCTTTAGATTGCTTAGGAATTGTCTATTGCCATTGAGCAAGTAAGTATTATTATTATTATTATTATTATTATTATTATTATTATTATTATTATTAGGCCTACTACTACTACTACTACTACTACTACTACTACTACTACTACTACTACTACTACTACTACTACTACTACTACTACTACTACTAGCCTACTATCATTCCCATTTGCAGGTCCTCGTACTAGGACTGAAAAATTTCCTTTGATTACTCCTAATCATTGAGTTCATTGTTTTCTGTGCAGTCCGCTCCGAAACACTCTACTAATTTCGTGACGGTTTTGAGCGTTACATTAATTTCGTGACGGTTTTGAGCGTTACATTAATTTCGTGACGGTTTTCAGCGTTACATTAATTTCGTGACTATTTTTGAGCGTTACACAAGTTCCCGATTTACCCCGTACCGCCGCTAAAGAAGTTTCACTTCAAAAACTAGATTCCATAGAAAGAAAAATAATATCAAGGCACATTGTAAACGATGGCTATAATTCGAAACAAAAGGTATGGGTGATGCTAAAACAACATAGAGCACGGTAGCCTAATGTAAATAAAAGGTTGAAATAAAATCATGTAATCTGATTAAACAAAGTGCCAGATGGATTTAATAGACCATATTTATGAAACTATTGACTTTTAGATCACGGTTTCTTGAGAACGTTTGATCAGCATATATGAAGAATTTAAGTTGGAAAACTAGAACATGAACAGAACGCATTTATAACAAATTTCCCACGTCAACAGTATTAGGCCTACTTTATTTTTGCGAATAAAATCTGAAGGCGTACAAATGTGCAGTTACAAAGCTTATTTCTTTTTTTGGAGGGTGAAAATAAAAAATGAAAACTTGTTGGAACTTTCCCATCGGTTATGGGCTAAAAGCTAGGCCTATAAGATTTCCAAATTTCAAGTTTCGAGCTCATGTGAAAGTGGGAAAACATCTGTGTATATGAGTGGATGTTCCAGACCAGGGGTGGCCAACTTATTTACTTACGAGGACCAATATATTATGTTGTGTGTTGACGTCACGGGGTGCACATTTTTTAATGCTGTAAAATAATTATTAGTATAAATTAAAATAATTATTTAATAATGATAGTTTTTTGGATGCAGTAAAATTATTATTTATTAAAATTCAGAAGACATTAATGTTAGAATCAAGGAACATGATTCAACCGATGCTTGATACTGGATGCGCATGGGAAATAGCTGTTGGCATGCCTTTATCCAGCTATTTGCAAAATAATGTATCAAGGTCAGTTGGCATAAATGGTATATAAATGGACATCATAATCGTATAGCGTATATATATATGTCTGATGACATAGCGGCGATGAGTTATGGAAAGTAAAAAATCTGATGTGAAAGTCACATAACTTCCTCTGCCCAAAAAAAAGTTAGCAGTATTCACATATCCTTGTACAGAATCGCAAGACACAATTTTACGCTAATTATCCTATAAATACCTCTTCTTTCAATGATGCGACTAAAAGCGCAGTCTATATAACAAACTTAAAAAAAAAAAAAAAATGACTGCAGACGTTTATTGAACTTTCTGCCGTAAAATATAATTTCCGAAATTTATCGAATATTTCCCTCAGATACATCTTTACTCTATGCATGGCCAACAATACATCTTTCTCACTTCACATTCTTATATAAAATAAGAGGCCGTGAAAGAGCGCGAATTCAGTTGTTCATCACGTAAGACAAACTTTCTACAAACAGTGGGTGAACAGTGGGTGGCTTGTAACTACCCTCAGAGAATTTTCTCGAAAAAAATGTTTCAAATAAAAGTTTTAGCTCTTAGTATAAGCAACCTATGTGCAAAATTTAAAGAAAATCGTTAGAGCCGTTTTCGAGAAAATCGCGAAAAACGAAAATTTCTTCATGTAAAGTCCCCTTAAAAATAAGAGAAAATAGTCGCCAATCTTATCCTCGCATCTTCAGAAGGTACCTGACCCAAATACGAAATTTTGTTTTCATACGATTTTCCGTTTTGGAGCTAGCTTGTTCACAGATATTTTCCACACAGACACACAGACACACAGACACACAGACATGTTTCCAAAAATAGTATTTTTGGATTCAGGGGGCCTTGAAACGTGAATATATGCTAAAAACTCAACAATACTCCTATACTTCCTCTACCTATAGTACCTATGGTACGGGCAGAGGAAGTAATAAGTCCTATAAATGCGGCGTTTGCCTTTGCGAATGAGGAAAACATGAATGACGAATGAGATAACCCACGTCAACTTGGCCGGCCAATTAATTTGACTTGAACCCAAGACCTCTTGCCTATTAGCCTATTCATACCACCTCGCTCTGATTGATTTTGGTTTGTTCATTACGACTGTGAGGTATACGGTATTTCACAACAATAAACAGATTACAGTTTTCTTGTTACTATGGGAAACATATTTTAATAAATGTACGTTTTGACATTCCACATTTAACTCATACTTATCTCGCTTTTATCTTGATACCTATTAATTTTACAGAGAAAGTGTTTAACAAAAAATGTTCATTTTAATTTTCTCTACAACTTTACTGTGTAGGCTTTCAAGTATCGCCAACTGAAATGGAGATAGCCTAGAAAAATTGAAAATGGATACGAGTTTTTACGGAAAAATAGATACAGCTATTTTATTAGTCATAGAAGTTTAGAATTTTTACATTTTTTCATTAAAATCGTTAGAGCCATATTTTCTTTCAAAATTCAAAATTTAAAAAGTTTTCATGAAAAACCTCCTTAATATTTCAGTTATAAAAACAAAATTCTGGGCGGTCCGATAGAATTACAAAAAGTCCTTAGATAGCCTGCAAAAAAAGAACCGTTTTCGCTGTGGTCGTCCACAGACGGTGTTTTCTCGATTTCGAGTTTTTGTCACGATCACAATACTTTTTCTGCACTACGTAGGCTATATGCAAGGAAGTAAAAGCATGTGACTGTAAATTGGTCGTTACTCCGGTACCGGTTAACCGGTTAGGTCCAAAATCAATAGGCTTCTTTCCATGGACGTTATAAATGTGTATTCCAAGTTTCATTAAAATGTGATAAAGCGTGTTCTAGTTATCGCGCATACGGACAGACGCACATACATTTTTCCTGTTCACAAAGTAATCTTAGAAAGTACCGGTCTAGCACTAAATAACAGTACAGCAGAGTCTACTTGTTTATCCCATTCATTAGTTGATCCTGTAATTATTTCAGAAGTGTAGGTAGTAGATGCCTAGCACATTTACAATGCCATTCATTACTTTCTGCAAACTCTGAATACAATGCTTTCCTCCACTTCATAGCCGTGGCTCTTTAAAACTTGCGCGTACAGTAAGTTTTCCGTAAAATCTGAGCGAAAAATCAGAGTTAAGCAGCGTTTTCATCAATTGAATATTATTTAATATTATTAAATACATGGTTTCGTACTTGCCTATGAAGACCGTAGCCTACTATCGAACAATATAAAGGCACGACTACATTTAAATCTGTGATAAGAGCGAAGAAATCATGTATTTCATTTTCGTTGCCTTTATCTTTATCGACGCTTTGTTCTTTACTCCTGCATGAACGCCTCATTAATTACAGTTCCTTTCTTTTTTGCTGCTCATTAATTGTCGCTCCAACATACACGGACTTCAAGAATAAAGATGAAATAAACGATGCAAAATTATTGCACATGTGTTGAGATTTGTATTATTGTGGATTTTAGGTTGAAAAAACCGGTAATCTATGTACCATTCAAAAATTAATGTACAACCTCCAGGTTAAATAGATGTGGAGATTCTTATCGAATTATTCATATAATATTTTCCTTATAGCGTTACACATGTTAACTGAATACATAAATGCTCCGATTATTCAATAGATTTAGATTTCCTAGGTCAAGAAAATAAAACATAAAACAGAGTGCAAATTAAACAAAACTAATATACGAGTAATATGGTGGCCCGTTTTAATTATTGCTATTTTTATGTGGGAAACTTTTTATGAACCCACGTACTAAAATATTTTAATACAGTTGCGTCTCGATTATCCGACCAAATCTGGAACTGGAAGGGGTCGGAGAAGGATAAATGTCGGAAAATGCAGGAAAACAAAGAAATACATAATAAACGCCGAAATATGTCCCCAGCTTTAACCTTCACGTAAATTAGCGCCACAGTACTTAAACCTTCAGTGTGTGTCATCTTGTTAGCTTTTCACTTCCTCTAAGCGTACCATAAGGTGGTATTGGTAGGGGAAGTACCGGTATTGTTTTCGATCCCCAAATTCGAAGTTGAGTCTTGAACATGAATACACGTCCCCTGAATCCAAAAATACTATTTTCGGAAACATATCTGTGACCAACTTAGCTCCAGAACGGAAAATCGTATGAAAACTAAATTTTGTATTTGGATCAGGTACCTTCTGAAGATGTGACACGAAGAATGGCAATAAGTTTCTCTGATTTTAAAGGGGACTTTACTTGCAGAAATTTTCGTTTTTCTCGAAAACGGCTCCAACGATTTTCTTTACATTTTGCACATGTGTTGCTCATACTAAGAGCTATAACTTTTGTTTTAAATTTTTTTCAAAAAAAATCTCTGAAGGGTAGTTATAAGACAACCACTCTGAAAACGCGCTCTTTGCGATACGGCCTCATGTTCTATGTCAGAATGTGAAGCGAGAAAAATGTATTGGCCGTGCAAAGAAAGTTACAAGAGTACATTAATAAGATTTTACTTGGTTATGTATCCTTCGGGGATGCGATGTGATGTGGTAACGACATTCTCTTCATTTTTACAACTAATTTACATGAAGAGAATGTCATACATAGTAATTATATTATACTAAGAGGCTAACTTTTATTTGGGCAGATGAAGTTACGTGAATTTCACATCAGTTTCGAAGGAATTTAATTCTCCTATAATATTCTCATGAAATCACCAACAGAGACAATAACATGTGGCTTATAAATGCATATATCCATTATAACATCATATTTTATTAATTAATTGTGACATTCTGCATTTAAGTCATACTTATTTCGTTTTTATCTTTATATCCAATAAGTTAAGAAATATGTATGAAGAAAAGTTCATTTCAATTTTTTCTATTAATTGATTACGATAGATTTACATGTATCGCATACGGTAACAGAGATAGCCTAGAAAAATCGAAAATAGACACGAGTTCAAGCATACCTAAGTAATTTTAGACAAAAATGAATATAACCATTTTATTCGTGGTAGATAGAATTTTTTTACATTTTTATTAAAATAGTTACTGCCCTTTTCTTGAATCAAAATTTTGAAGAAAAACGTAATAAAAAAATCTTCTTCATATTCAGTTACGGAAAATAAATTCTAGGCGGTCCAATTTGATTAAAAAATCCTCAATTAAAAAAGAAGTAAATACAAATACAATATCCACAAACAGACAGACAGGTGTCATTCCAAAAACCTTTTTCGGTTTCTAGGAAACAAACAAGTGTACCACACAATCTAGATAGTCTTGTGTCTGGCAAACAGATTCGCAATCTGATGCTCTGATGTTTTATCGGGCGGGTGGGACCCGGAAATAACAAATGACTGCGGCCTGGGCGCATAAAAACGGTTCAGATTTATAGTGCTCATTTCGCAGCACTCGGAGTTCAAGAGAAGGAACAATACACATTATGAGTATACATTCTGTCAAGCAATACAATGTTGCAAGCACCTCGCGTCAGCTAAATTCCTAATATAAACAAACAAACATTCATTACATATGTACACAGGTCAGTTTAGACTTACGCAACAAGGCCTTAGACAACAAAAATATATTTTTATAACAAGCTTTATTTTCTTCAGGTACAAGATTGAACAAGGTCACAAGCCAGGAATGCAACCCTGGACTTTCTCTTCGCTTTCCTTCCTTTTTCCTTCTCCGTCATAAGTAAGAAAACTCGGACAATCGCCTTCCACGTCCAATCAGTGGCGGCTAGGGTATTAAAATGGACGATATAGCAGAATAGACTTTCCAAACTGTGGCCCGCGGACCCTGAGGTACGTGCGAATGATGAAATAGGTCCACGAAGATAGTTAAACTTGAAATATTCGCTTGGGAATTATAAAGTTTAGCGGTCCCATACTTACGCTGTTCCAACAATTTTCACTTTCGTGAAGCTTACATCCAATTCTGGTATGTTTAATACAAGTTGAGAACAATATTTCACAGCAACACTTCGATTAGACAATTACCATGGTGCAGTAGTGGTTGTAATTTAGCAACTTCATTTAACCATTTCAGACCCCATGGCCATCGAATTGCACGTAACAAAAATTTGGGTCTTATGGGAATAATAATAATGTAATTGTTATTTTTAAAAAGTTACAGAATGAAGAAGTTACATTTCTAGAGTGTCGTTCTACTAAATAAGAAAGATATTAAAATCTGGGGAGACTGCCTAAAGGATTTGAAGTCCTGTGGCTGAAACTTTTGCTCTAAAGATGCAATTTCATAATTCGGGTCCGAAAAGGTTAACGGCAACCATATCGATCTCGTCGGTGTAGAGGTACCGTGCCCCCCACTGAATCCGAGGATCGCAATGTAACCCGCTCGAAGTCGAGGAATTTTTTAGAACGTAAGAATCCTGGACACGAAGTCCTTCGAAGGAACTACTAATCACGGGTTTCGTGTCGTAGATTTACGACCTAGGCATTATTCCTAGCATAGGCGTAGCGAGGGGGGGGTTTTGGGGGTTTGAACCCCCCCCCATTGATTAAAAAAAGGAAAATTGTATAATTTTTTTAAGTCTGCCCATAAATTGCTTAATACAAGTATAAAGCGTGGGAAGCTTAAAACTCGTTATTTTGTGTCTTAATTTTTAAAATTTTCCGGGGAAGGACCCCCGGAAGCTTAAAACTTGTTATTTTGCATCTTAATTTTTAAAATTTTCCGTGGGAGAACCCCCGGAAGCTTAAAACTCGTTATTTTGCATCTTAATTTTTAAAATTTTCCGGGGGAGGGCCCCCGGACCCCCCTCTCCTTCCATACTCGCCAGACCCCGCGGATGTTATAACCCCCCCCCCCCATATGGTCGGCCTGGTTACGCCTATGATTCCTAGCAAGCCTCCTGCAGAAGTTCCACTAGGAGGTGTTTAAACATCCACCATACAGCTCGGACCTCGCTCCCATTGATTTCTATCTTTTCCTACACTTCAAGAAATGACAGAGAATGACAAAGAGGCGGACATGGTTGCCACACAATGGTTCAAATCTCAGGCGGCAGACTTCTCCGAAACAGGTATTCAAATGTTGGTCCCACGGTATCACAAATGTCTCAATTCCGGTGGCGAATATATTGAAAAATAGCTGAATACTTGCTGTATCTGTTGCAATAGACATTTCCATGAAATTGTGTTCTGTTTCTGTAAACGGCCCCAGGAAAACTTACTTTATAGACGGCTTTCTTATTTATATTAGGTCTATGTTAAAGTAGACATAACTATTTTCTCATAAATAACAAAACATACTTTTGCCTTTATAAATGAAAGTATACAGTAGTAGGTAGGCATTTCGGAAGATGCCAAATATAAATACGATTTTTCCGTGTGATTTTGGACTGTGTTGTTCACAGACAGACTCGAATATTTCAGTAGCTGGTTATCAATCCTATCTTACTAAAGAAAACGTAGCGTCCCAAGTTGAATACCCGAATTCGATTCCCACGCAGGACCTTTTTTCTCTAGGGCATTGACAGCTTGTGTTCTTTTTCAGTGAGATAAAACTGAAAATCTGTCATAAAAAATCAATACCAGTATAAATAGTGTTCATTAAAATCCCTATTCAAAACATGCATCAGAGTTAGATTCACCTTCACTACACTGTAGCTGTGGAAACATCTGTAGAGAGCCCGCTAAAATTCTAGAAGGATATTTGAAATCGGACTGGCCATATATGGGAGTAGAGTGTTCTCAACATTAGTACGCTAACTGAAAACTGCGGGTTTGGTTCCCGCCCAACAGAAGTTTCTTCTACAGAATAAAATATAAATAAACTTCTTCATTAAGATAAGACTGAATACCTGACGTAAAAGTTTTGGTTAGTTAAAAAACGTAATAAGCATCAGAGGTGGATGCTTTTTCGCTACACTGTAACATGCGAAATCCTTAGCGAGGTTGCTAGGGGTCTAGAGGAATATTTGGAATCGGACTGAGTACGTCCTGAGGGGGGTCGAGTGCTCTCGGCATCAGCGTACCGAATAGAAAATCCGGGTTTGATTCCTAAGATGGACAACCTATCCTGTACATTATAATATACAAACACATTTTTCTGAAACAAATTTCTGGAGGAAATCAAAACATTGAGACAATGTATTTAGTGTGAAAAATCGATGACAGAAGTTATTCTTACATTAGTAAAAATTCGATATGGGTGAATCAAACTTACGAGAGTCAACACTCGCCGAAAAGCCACTAAAAATGGCTTATTTTTTGGTTAATTTTTCTAAAATACTTGAGGTGGCTTGCGTCCCACCGACCCGCCTGAAATAAATCACAATCTTATGCACCAAGAATTTCGTCTGAGCAGACAAATCTGTCGCTTTATCTTCTCCGTATTTCGAATTACGGTTCACTCCGTTCTACTGGCCTACTACAGCAAAGGTGCTGAGGGGTGTGAGTGTAACGCTTGCTGTAGTGTTTGAGGCAACTGTTAAGACTACCAACCATTTTAAATAGACTATTCCACTCATACGCCGCGTGTTTGATATTGACTAATAGCGATTAGCAATTCCTCGGATATAGACCAATCACGATCGTTTATCTTCCTCGGATCGCAAGGATGCAATTTTATCTGATAAAACTTAGCTCGTTACAAGACATGCAAGGCATTAACATGCGGTGATTAATATGTCACATGCTGCTACTAAGCAGATTGAAAACACATTATTTTACACAACATAACTTGTTTGGAAACTGGAATAATATAAATGCCCAGTGATTAAAAACAGGACTTCGATTCGGTGCTTTTATACCGTTTTGATGTAAGCAACTACCCCGACGCCCTCCATCTTGCGACGCGCACTAACTTACTGGTAGCATTGGGAACTCGGATCGATTCATCGAATCGATTCGTAGATTGTTCATTCATCTATAGGGGCCGTATTTCTTGGTAACAACGATAAGTGCGAAATTTTATAAAACAACCTCCCTTCACTATATTTAGTTTTTATATGCTTAAAATACCAATATGAACCAAATTGAATCCACGAAATATCGCGAAATTTACTCGATTCCGCAAAATGTGTGTATAAGTGCAAAATATGCCCCTTCTGTCCGTAAAGTGAGAAATGAGCACGAAAATGTGCCTTAAAATCACGATATTGTGTTTTGGTGTAATGTATTTCTTATTTCTTAGCAGCATGCTTTTTTTCTGCTGTTTCTCTGGCTGTCGAAGATTTGCCGATATATCGATATTTGTGATCGATTAAAAAGATTGCAGAATTTACGCAAAGATTATCTGTGACCAGATTTGTACTGCTGAGTACACTCCTTTCCTGCTAGTCTTCGCCAAGTTAGCGATACCTATGATCGATTACACCAGAAAAGTGTAGAATGTTTGTTACCTGTATTCAACAGATTTCGTCTTTTATCCACAGTAGCATGGTTGACATTTCTGTTTGCAAATTACTATCTGATGGTGTTTAGTAGAAATTATGATAATATTTCTCGTCATTATATTTGAAC
Source organism: Ectobius pallidus (assembly GCA_964059195.1). NCBI lineage: Eukaryota > Metazoa > Arthropoda > Insecta > Blattodea > Ectobiidae > Ectobius > Ectobius pallidus. The sequence continues at coordinate 185,752,364 of CAXKWD010000003.1, read as the reverse complement.
ATTAACTCTAATCATGCCTAAATCGAAAGTTACTTCAATTCATACAAGGACAGAAGAATATAGAAATGGGGGGGGGGGGGGTTAGTTCATGTAAATAAAGAAACAAAGTTTATGATTGCGCAATGTTCCCAATGTAGTATAAGTAATTTATTTCACGAAATACCCACCGAAATAGAAAGAAGTTAACACCGAAATCAGCCATTTTATTTCACCAATAAATCAGGGCCCTATTCATCTAGTATGCCATGATGTTACGGCTGACAGAATTTTGACAACAAAGTAAGAAAATTATTGTTATTTAAAAAATCCGTAACATTTTATTCCTGGAATAGTCTTAATAAAACCTACACGAGATTACGAGTTTGACAAGATAATCGATAAACTCGTAATCTCTCGTGGGATTACCTATGACTATTCCACTCGTCGCGTGTTTCATACTGACCAATAAGGTTTAGCAATTCCTCGGATATAGACCAATCACGATCGTTTATCTTATAAAATGCTTGCTATTAATATCGTCTGCTCGTTACTGGACACGCAAGTATTAATGTGCTGTGACTAATACATCACATGTTGCCATTAAGCTGCACGAAAACAGATTATTTTATACAACATAATTCGTTTGGAAATTGAAATAGGCCTAATAGAAATGAGCATTGGTTAAAACACAATTTCTATTCGGTGGAAGCCAGTTCGTGTGCTTTTATTCTGCTCTGCTGTTAGCTTACGGTACCTGAATTAAGTTAACTATGTCTTATACGCACAACTGGTAGCACTGGACACAACATGGTAACTCGAATCGATTCATGGATGGTTGATTCATAGTATGCCGTGATCTCGCAGCTGTTAGTTTTGTTTTTATATAATAAAGCACGAAAGTAATTATTAGTTGTATAATCCGTTACATTTTTATTCATGGAATAGACTTAATAAATCCAACTCGAGTTGACGAGTTTCATCAGATAAATTCTAAACCCTCGTGGGATTACCTATGATAAAAAAATTGTGTTACGTGAATGTTATATTTTGGAAGTTAGACTTCGGCCACTCTTTGAAATGCCTACCTTGTAGTAGCAAATACTAGTAACTTACAGTTTGAATACATAATTTATTCCTACTACTGGTATTACTTCTATACACTACATTGATTATCCCTAAATAATTATAAGAAATCATTAATGGTTTTGCTTTCCCCGCCACCTCCTTTCCTATCGATGGGTTGGCAACATTTGTCTTCTTTCCTTATCTCCATAATGTGGTTTGCTCGAAGTAGCCATGCTTTTTGTTTCGTTTCTACTACGTCTTTTTTCACACACTTCATTTTATTGATTAATGTTTCAAAACATAAGTATTTTATGCCTTTACATATGTGGATAAAAATAATTAATGTCTATTTAAAGGCGTGCAATTTTGCTGTCACTACTGCAGATTTATGGGCATTATTGTCGAGTACATATGAGATCACTATTCTTGACATAGGAGAATATGAAAACACGCATTGTTCGTGTAATAAATTACGTTTGGTTCGACCATACTACAAGTAGAGGTGTACAAATCTCGATTTTAGCTTGCCCATACCCGCTTGAACGCCAGGCAAGCAAGTTGCCAGCGTCACAGCTACCAAGCAGGCAGGTTTCTTTAGGATTGCATGGGTCAGGTTAAACCCAACCTATGCAAGCCAGAATAAGCTTGCGACATTCCTATCAGCTAAACAACTGTAGTTGCTAAGTGTAGATAATACTTTCTTGCTTTTCTACATGCTGGTAGAAGAAATTCATCATGCAGATAAATAAAAGGTGGATAAAGTATTACAAATCGTTTTACCGTCTTAACACATTTATTATTTTTATTATTGTTATTGTTATTATTGATTTCATGATGCTTTCTCGACAATGTTTGAAAATTTTTCCCATGCCGGACTTGTTCATTGATAATTCAAAATCTCCACATTTTAGTTTCTCCTCTGCTTCCTTCAGGGTAAAATTCTCCATTCTCCCTTTGCTTGCACTCTAAACACATCTCAAGTTCTTCAACTAAATAACTGCACGACTTACCAGTGCACTGATATACCCAGTTTCATATTCTTTCCGCCAGGCCTTGCAGTTTCTTTAGGCCCCGTGAAACCCACCAAGTTATGAAGAGCTTGTGACTCAAAGCGACAGTATTTTATTTCATCGTTCCAACGAAGCTTGCTCTCTTGTCAAGCAAGTTAAAAGCTGTGGCTGGTTGCAGAATTTCAAAGGGGCAAGCAAGCTAAAATCAGAATATGTACACCTCTAACTACAATACGTTTATTACGTGTGACGTAACGGTATCATGATACTCATTTCGAAATTGATTTCCATTATAACATCGGTGTGGTATCGAATATTATCGAACACGGAACGATATTGAGACCTTGAGAGTAGCAGCTGAAAACTGCATCACCCTGTATTTGAAATAAAATGTGAACCAGCTAAACAGAGGTATAACCTCAAAGCCAACTATGCTTATAGTTTCGCGAAAAGTTGGAATCAGCCGATTAAACTGCATAGTGTCGTAACTCATTGTCGCCAAGTAAAGAACAGTTGCGAAATCTAGTCACAAAATCTAATTTCGTCGTGTAAACTATTCTTAACACTGGAAGCTGACCGTGAAGTTAATTTTTTCGACAGTTCAATTTCGAGGTTTTCTTGATTTAGACTGTTGGCAACGTGATAATTCATTATACATACTTACTCAATGACAATAGACAATTCCTAAGCAAGCTAAGGAATATTATCTACTTTAAGGAAACCCGGAAATTCATTGCCGCACTTATCTGAGCCTGCCATTCAACCTTATTCTGTGCTAACTTCATCCAACCATCCGTCGCAAATCCTACTTCCCTTAAATCTATCCTAACGTTGTTCTCCCATCAACATCTAGGTCTTCCATTCTGTATTATTCCTCTGAATATTTTACCGTAAACACAATTACGTAAGTTCGAGGATAGTTTTCTGTTGTGATCCACACATGAACCCAGGTAGAAAATTTCCCACCTCTGAAAAATCCCCTACTCGGCAGAGAGGTGCGTTACCGATTCACCTACGATAATGCACACACCACATTGCAAATTGGAATCCCTCTATCAATATTGTCTACACTACCAATTGAAAATGAGTTGTCCTATCAGCTGCTCTAGCATGAAATATGCGTATTAAAATTTAAATAAAAACATTGTTTTCAAAGGCAATGAAACTACAAATTTTCTTCTGCTTGGAAGTAAAGGATACCTCTAGGGTTCAGAATACTAACACAACCTCTATTTTAAATAGTAGACTTAATGATTTTCTCTATCCTTAATGTTGCGACATAGAGTAAGCTGGCTCATTGCGAGAGCAAGCATTCAATTGTTTCAGCCTCATTCATAGCCGTAGTAATCTCTAGGCAGGGCTTATAACCTGAGCTGTGGTTGAGATGCGTTTCTTATAACTAGACTTCGGACTTTTAGGTCGCTAAAAATGCTGTTTTAGGTCCCTAAAATAGGCTCTAAAAATTGGTAAATAGGTTCTAAAAATCGTAAAATAGTCTCTTATAAAATCGTTAAATTGCCGATTTTCTGTAACATCTCAACTGCAATACAGAATATTATATTTATTGAAGTAACCATTAAACAATAATCATGATAAAACACAGATATAGGCCTATGATACACAGAATTATATAGACTTATTACTAGGGCCTGTATTAATACCATAACAGTAAAAACCTAATCCCTGCGCCCAGAAGCTACACACGCTAGCATATTCAACCCCTTGTATCCCTCAGTGATTCAGAACAGCTACTTATTTTTTTCTGGATTGGGAGTCGAGAGAAAAACACTACATTTTCTTGGGAATTCCAAAGATTTTTTTTTTACTGAAGATGAAACATTCCTTACTATTTAACCAAGTCACAAATGTTCTAAAAATTCCGAGCTTAAAATTTAGTACGAATTGAAAATAAATGCTAGAATTTATAACAAGAAATAATCAGTATTCAAGAATTCCATGATTTCCAATGAGGATTTGTAATAGATATTTTTAGTACCACCTTAAATCCTCAATTACATTTATCATTAAAAGATGTTCCAGGAGATATATATTTTGCCAATATCAGTTACATGTATGTTTATTAAGTATAATTACAAAGTAAAAGATCTATTAACAAAAAATAACTTATTTTGAACTTTAGAGGAAAAACAAGCAAAAAGGCAATATTAGGCCGTAACGTGAAAATAGGCTGTTTTAGGTCCTATAAAAGTATCAGTTTTAGGCACAGACACTTATGAAACATACAAGTTTTCGTCCATATATCACTTAAGGATTAAAATAGATTTTTACCTAAAATTCGAAGTCTACTTCGTAAATTTATAAGAGGAAAATGTTTCAAATGAAGGTTTTTGTTCTTTGGGTAAGCGGTCTGTGCACAAAATTTAAAGAAATGTAAGAGCAGTGTTCGAGAAAATCGGGAAAATTGCATTTTCATGTAAGATGATAGTAAATTAAGAGAAAGTTGTCGCTATGCTTGGTGTCACATCCCGGAAGATGCTTTACCCAAATATATAAGTTAGTATTTACATTATTTTTCGTGTTCGAATTACGCTGTTCACAGACGGACATACATACATGTTTCCAAAAATTGTGTTTTTGGATTCAAGGGACCACAGACTTCATACAAAATTTCAGAGCCGAACACAATACTTCCAGTTCTAGTATCTACGGTATGGGCAGGTAGGCCGAAATCTCGCGCTTAATACTGATGTCGGATTAGACCTGAGAAATCTATGTAATTCTTGATAGTTTTATTCCTATTTATTGTAGGCTGAAAGCAGATAAGTGTCAAATTTTAAATTTAATTCCAGGAACCAAAATATTTTTTAAAATGTTTAAAAGCTTTTTATCACCGTCACACATTCATGAAAGGTTGTTAATACTGTATTTTGTATTTTATTTTAATGAGTGAAGGCACTATAACTTAAGTAAATGTAGATGATCACTTTTGGGATTTTTTCAACAAATAAGCAATTCAATTTGGGATCAAGTAAATACAGTAAGGTAAAATAAACTAAATTTATATTTTATGGAACATTTCTTTAATGGGAGAACATTATTTAAACGAACTTCGAAAGTACAGGTATATTGGGCTCCAATGCTACAAAATTCTACCTAGGCTGTAAGGCTCTTCTATATCAGTAGATATCGCCTCATGTTGATGGCAAAGATATTGTTTTTGTATAGAAACTTCTGTATCAGGAACATACTTTTTTCAGTCACCTTAACGGAAACCTTAAATTTATAGCCAGCATTTGTTGGCATGAAACGGAGGCTGAGCCTTCTCACGATTCTTCACAGCACACAAGGCGAACTCCCGGGTGTGATACTTGGAAACAAATCGCATACCTACATGTGTCAAGTCATGAACTTGGTTGGTTGCTTGGTTCGTTATAGGCATGAGAACTTAAAAGTAGTACTTATGGGGTTTTTAAAATGAATCAGATATCCAGTGACAATTTATGCCATTTTAATGGTTGAGGCAAATAAGGGACTTTTTATACTAAACTATAAACAGCAATAAGTAGTAATAACTGTTTTCGAAAAAGTATTTTACGAACAATGACGTCGTTAATAGCATTCGTGACGCATGAATGTTAAGTGTGTCATTATAGAATTGAAGAATATATATTTTTTAATGAAACACGAGCTGATCTTTAACATTCCAAAATGAATCGTTGTACTAAACTAATAGCCGAATTACTATTTGCTTGAAACAGTAGTAAAAAGACTAAAACAAAGGTTGATTGGATTTTACGTCAAACTCCTTGTTCAACAAATTGCCTCGTTGAAGCTCATTCAATTGATAACATTTTCGAAATATTTCTGAAGGAGTGGTTGATATTATGAACCTTTCTACAGGAGGACATATTAATGAATTGTTAGAATCATTCTTTAATCACTTTAACTAGATACAAGACTATGTTTATAGCTGCATTAGTGGATACTGATGACTGCAAAAATAAAATAAAATAAAATAAAATGTGTTTGAAGTAAATGGTGCAAAATTTTCTCACACACGTGGTATTTAGTTTTTAGGAGGAGAAAAGAAATTTATCCCATCTGTTTAAAGAAATCATATATAATACTGGTATTTTTACAGTATTTATAGGGATTTTATCGAATTATATTAAATGTATCTACAACACAAAGCAAACTTTTGATTGTGCATGGCATTTCCTAAGTAACTGATCACTGGAAAACTTTTCTGTGTTGTAATTTCTGGATACAAAAAAATAATTACAGTATCACGCACAGTATGCATTATCTTAACCTACTGATGAACACCCGGTCCTGAACCTGAGGAGGTGATTTTTCATTACTGAAATAACCCCTACCCGACCGGGAATCGAACCCGGACTGCCGATGTGTAAGGCAGGTACGTGTGAATGACCAATCAATCTACTGGCAATTACAAATGAACCCGAAAAATTACGAAATGTGGGTTCCAGAGAGGCTTGTACCGAATCTATGACTTAATTATGTTGTGGCACTAGATAATGCCCCCTACCATAATGTAGCATTAAACAGAGCACCGAACAGCAATGCAAGGATGTATGTAATGAGGAATTGGCTCGGCAGACATGGCATCCCTGGACACACTGCATGGCAAAGCCTACGCTCTATGATCTGGTGAAAGCCAACAATAAATATTGTAGCCCATTTGATAACAAATGAAACAAAAAAGGTTCAACTTGATCCGATCATTAATAGTAACAGAGATAATGGTTGACATCAGAAAAAATCAATTGATCCGTTGAACGATCAGTAGAATTGCAACATGTAGGACCAAAAAAGACACACTAAGCTCAGATGTCATTAAAAATTCACGTGGGAAAAAACTAAATTGGAATCTTAAAAAAACATTTGGAGTTAAGTGATCAGTAAGACTAAATTCCCAGGAAAACGACAATCAAGGACAAGGCGTAGTATACCTTATATAAGTGTGTTGGTAACCCAATGTCTAGGGGAATATAATAATCACATTAACACCATAAAGGTAAAAAATAATATATGAACAGCACAATATTATCCAGAGAGAGAAAAACACATGAAAACAACAATTTCCCGTTGAAAATCTTAAAAGATATTTGTATGCATAACAATAACAGTTTTAAAAGTCACAAAATAATTAAAGTTGTTGAATTATGTTGAAAATTCAAATTATGAAGTTTATGTAGGTTGTTGTTTACCGTAGCAACGTTCAAAAACAAATGTCATAAAATATTTAATCCAAAATCTTCAAGAAACACAATACAAATCTTGAGGCCAATATAGGCATATATTCACTACAATATAGGCCTACTATGTACTGTATATGCCAGAAAGTAAAACAGCAGACCTAATTAGTTATAATCAGATCATAATGTGATCGTATTATATTCAGACATTATTGTGAACTTTGTTACATAAAGAAATCATCTTTAGGAAATTCTTAACATTCTAAACTATAAGTTTCATGTATCTGTTGAATTATGCTGTGCCTAATGGCAATTGACAGATTGCTAAAGAAAAATATTTCTGTTACATATTTTAATAAAACCACCACAGGAAAGCTCTTTTTCGTCTCATTACTGGGTCAGTCATAGAAGGACTCAAGTTGGTATCCAGGGTATACAACCAACACTTGACAAAAGTAGTTTGACCTTAGGCCTACTGTGATATTATGGATGCATTGCCACCTTTGAATTTATAACCCTCGGAGAAATAAGGAAGCCCCTTGAGAATAAAAATTCGCTGAGAGTCCATGAATATTAACATTAAAAGATTGAAGGAAATTAGCCGCTTAATGTTTGAAGATGTCTGCAAATGACCTTCAGCTGTAAGTTTTTCACGGTGAAGTGATTGCATGAACAATAATTTATGTAAATGCATTTATAAAAAATACAATAGCAGCAAGTTACAAGCATAAATTCCACAGGATGTTTACCAATAAAGCTAGCGAAACAATCATCTGCCAGAGTTCCAAAATTCATTTTTCTTTGTGTCTAAAACTGTACAATAACAGTTTTTAGATTTTTACTTTCGCTACGGTGGTTCCTATTTTTGGCTCTTCACATCGAGGGCACTTTATTTTAGAGAAATAAAAATGACATAAATGACTAAAAGTCCAGTGTCTCAAGATTAGGAGGCCCAAGGAAATTTTACAATGCCAAATTAATTGTCAAATTTTTGAGAAACCAGACTGCCACTCTCCTACAAGCACGCATTTCGATGAGGACTTAGCAAACGTGACACGCTTGTAGGCCTATATTTTGTGGGATTGATGCAATAACAAAGCGACTCTGTTTTCTGAAAACTGTGTGTGTGTGTGTGTGTCCCTTGAAGGGCAAAGACCTCCAAGTAAGTAGGAGCTCATTTTCCTAACATGGTGAGCTATGTCACGTTAGTCATTACATGTCATGCTTATTTAGATGCTGTGATGTTCTCTTGATCTGTCAGATTGTACTTTTGGTCCTTCATTTTTATTTACTTCACAGATTGTTTATCGTACAGTCTCTTCAGAGATTTTGTTCTTTAGTATCCCATTTAGTCACTAATAGTTGACTCTGGTGGGATTTCCATTCTTTTCTTCCTCTTGCTGCTCGTGGCCATTGCTGACCTGCGTGTTCCTTAAAGAGGCTGCTCATCTGCGCTTTAGCCTGCCAGTAGTCTGCCTATACGGGAGTCTTGTACAGCATGTCTATCTGCTGTCTTGCAATCTCGCAACAGGACCGTCCCATTTCAGTTTAATATCATAATACAGATACCACTTCAACAGTGATCCATTTTCTGAATAATAATATTATATTAATATTATGTTCAATTAATTGGAAATATTTTGTTAAAGAAATGTATAATAATAATAGTTGTAATTATTATTATATTATTGTGTTAGATATTAACTTCAAAATTCACCCAATTGTAGAGTTAGAAGAAAGTTTTTTTTTCTCAGGAAACGAAAGTTATATCATTTTTAAATGCAAGAAGCTGGTAGCTTCAATCCTTTCCCCTCCATCGAAAGAAATTCAAAATTTTACACTTTCTCTTTACTTCCAGCAATATTAACCTCACTTAGCGTTGAATTGCAACATGATTATTTAAAAGAATTTTTCGTATAATTTTAGTAAATATTGAGATACCTGGATCTTACATCCAACCCTTCAATTTGACATCCGAGTATAGGCCTAAGCATGGACGTAAAAGCCAGTTTTCTTGGGAGTTAAGGGTAGATTTTCTGTTGTAAGCATGAAATCAGGAAGTGTGAGATCTCCTATCTAATAGCTTTATTTACATTAAGTTATTAAAACTAGTAGTTCTTGAACAGTAGACTCCGCAAGTCCCTCCCCCGAATAAAGATCTGCTCTTCATCGCAGCCTTTACAGGTTTGACTGAATTTGACATTCTTTGTGAAGACAGTATTATTTCTGGGGAACTGTATGATTAAGATCGTTGAAAGAAACTGAACATTACATGAAAGGGAACCATTAAAGGCCAATACCTTTAAAAAAAATCCTTACACATACGTATTTTTAATGACTTGAAGGAACAAATTTGCCAAATTGGAAAAAAAAAAAACAAAGAGCGCGTTTTGGTGATGACTGCTTACAAACAGATGAAATGCCGAACGGTCTCGTCAGAACAGGACCTCGCTTCCATCGATCATTAATGAGCTAAATATTCTGCGCAGATTATAACACAGGTCTACATAATAAAACTTTTTTCAATCATCAGAAATGAAAATATGCGTCTCTAGACCAGTTTTTCACGCTGATTAAGAAGATACTTTCCATTTTTTCTAGCACGTACAGTTTTTACAGTACAGTATATTATATGTTATGTTTATATCATAAATGTAAGACCTAAAACATGTTGAAAGCAAAATAATAAACATGCCTTCTGTAATAAAAGTTAGTTGACTTCCTCTTTCTATGGTAAGTGACTTCTGGAGCATCCCGTACAGCATCCAGCAGTAATCTGCCATCATAGAATCGTTTCAGAAAGCTTGGTAACGTTGCTCCATTGACTTTATGTCCTGGTGTAAACGTTCTCCTTGCTCATTGCTTACTTCACCAAGGTTTTCTGGGAAGAATTCCAGATGGGAATGCAAGATATGAACTTTTAATGACATACGACACCTAAGTTCCTTGTATGAATGAAGAAGTTTGCTGATACCATTCTTGAAATCAGGAGCTTTCTTCATACCTAAGAAATTACTGCATACCCATTTGAAATTTTCCCAAACTGCTTGTGCTTTGTCTGTAAGGGTATAAAAGAAAGCTTCATCTTTAAGGATTTCCCGGATTTGTGGAACAACAAAGACACCTTCCTTTAATTTTGCTTCGCTAAGTCGAGGAAATTTGTCTCTCAGATATTGAAATCCTTGTGAATTTGTCTTTGCCACTGTCTTTACTATGCACTTTATCAATCTCAATTTTATATGCAGAGGAGGAAGAAATAACAATTGTGCACATCTGTTTGTAAAGAAGTGAATATTCTGAAGATATTTATACCATTTTATACCATTTCCACATAGATGACAGTCCATCATCTCCCCTATATATCTAAAAAACGATACGTGATAGGGAAAAACTAATTACATATTTGAAATCAGCAGCCCAAGATTAGCCAAATCCAAGTATTACTTTTCTTGATGATTTTTCTTTGTAGACCTGTGTAATCTGTCATTAATGTTGCACATAACTTCTCACATGTTACATGTTATTACCTTTTCATTCCTAGAGTTACTATTAATTTATTAGTTATTATTAGTTACAAATCCTTTACTGATTGTATTCACAATATTCAAGTGTCCCATATTATTTACATTCAGAACCTTTTTTGGACAATTCTACACAATTTCCAAAGGTTTAATAATTTTGTTTTGCGAGATTAAACAAAATCCTTTCTTCTGCAATTGTACTTATAATTCTGTAATACTGTTTAAAGTGGAGAAGTAGGTCAGTGATAAATGAACAATTGCACATCTGCTATAGACTATTTTTTCTACAATGCCTTTACGTGCAGAGTTAATAATAATAATAATAATAATAATAATAATAATAATAATAATAATATCCACCTAAGTACTGTACAGTCAACTTGTAAAAATTTGGCCCCTAACTAATAAAAGAGTAAGACCAGCCACAGAAAAAGCTGTTCAAATACTAAACATATTGACTGTCATACAGATTCTAAACACAGCTTATGGAGTTTTAAAATAAATACATTTTCAGCTGCCGGTGAAATTAGTTCCCCACCACAACTTCGACATTATTGCAATGTGTTCGCCGATTCCCTTTATCTGTCCCTCTCCGTTTTTAATAACCGAACAAGTGAAGTCTCTAATTGATTTCAATTTTTAATTAAAAATCATATTCCATTCTCTCCCAGATATGAATAGTACTGTTGTAATTCCATACGTAAGTAATTTAACGTTTGAAATGTGTTTAATTTGGGGTCATAGCTCCCTTTATTAATTAAACCTTACATACAAAAACAATCCTCTATTCTTCGATAGATCATTCGATCATAGGGTATATGCAGTGGGCCATTTAAAATGATACTAAGAGATCTACAAAGAAATTTCTGATAAAAATTAAATCAATCCAAAATGGGAAACGGATTGCATTATGTGTGTTTTAATCTTCGTTGGAATGTTAAACACAAGAAACAAGAAAATCGTGATAGTGATTTATGCTTGTTTTATGATAACCCTAGATTAGTACTGGGACATCTTTTAGTAATTACATAGGCTACCTAGGAATGCCACTGCTAAACTAACTAACCAACCTAACAACCATTAGTCTAGGGCAGCGTTTCTCAACCTATGGTCCGCGGATCATTGGTGGTCCGCGAAGATGGTGCAGATGGTCCTCAGTCAGACATAATTAAAAAGTATCATAAAGCAAGGGGAAAGTAAAGAAGTAAATTTTTTTCACATATTTCTTTATAATGACCTATAATTAATATCCCAAATATTAAGAATATAGGCCTTCTTTTAAAAATGTGATGTAAAATTAGGGGTCCGTAAACTTTTTTAAACATTTTAGAGGTCCTCGGGTTAAAAAAGGTTGAGAAACGCTGGTCTAGGGTTACCACAAAAAAGTAAATTACTATCACAGCAGTCCTAGCAAGAGGATCGGAGGGTGAGATTTATCATCTCTACTCTAGCTCACAAATGAGCATCTAGAAGACAGCATTCACACGAAGTTCGTTGTCTAACCGAAAGCTTGTTTTTAAAAGAAATTTAAAATGGTGCAACGAAAAGCAGAACATGGCTGGTTTATTCACCATCAATAGGATGCGTTCCATGTGTGCTGTTTGGACAGTCTACCGGATTCAATGATAGGAAAAATGCTAACCAACGAGTGTTAGAACATGAAAACATAAAATAAAAATAACTTAGGGAAACTAAAACTAGGGGTGGTTTGAAAGGCTGTGTTGATGTTCAAATTAGTGAGGCACTTGAACAAGTAGCCTACTATTGAAGGAAGGTACTCAAGAGAGTAGTGGTGGCAGTTAAATATTCAACTGTTCAAGGGATGGCATTACTTGAAACACATGAACACTTAGATAGACTTGATGGTGGAGATTTCCTCGGACTATTGCAATTTCTGGCCAAATTCGACCCTTTTATGGCACATCTTATCTTTCTGAAACAACATAAGAACTTATTGCTCTTGACAGACAAAGTTAAAAGCACAACTTTAAAAAAAGTTAATGACGCTAATACTTTGGTGTAGTATTAGATTCCTCGCCAGACATTTCACATGTAGACCAACTGATTTTGGTACTCAGATATGTTGCCAATGATGGTGTGCCGATTGAAAGGCTTTTTTGTTTTGTGCCAAATGTTGGACATAAAGCTGAAAAAACTAATTCTTGTGTCCGACTGAAAAAATTGTCAACATAGTCCTGGGACTCTTTAAGAAATTTAATTTGGACAATTTTAATTGCAGAGGCCAGGCGTACGACAACGCCTCGAATATGTCTGGCGAGTAGGCATATACCGGCGTTTAGACTCGTAACAAGGAACTTAATCCTCTGGCGGAGTATGTACCGTGTTCAGTGCATTCTCTAAATTTAATGGGGTTTTGTGCAGCAGAATCATGTACAGAGGCTGTTTCATTTTTTGGATTGCTGCAGGAACTTCAGTGCTTCAACACACAGAAGCATAGGCGCCGACTTAGGGGGGGCAAGGTACTTTCTGCCCCCCCCCCCAAAGACTTAAGATTTTATCATGTAAGGCCTATGTTTTGCTACTGAAAATCCAGTTCTTGCCCCCCCCAGAAATATTACCAAGTCAGCGCCTCTGCACAGATGGGCCATCCTGAAGAAAAGGTGTACTTTACAACTAGAAAATCTATCCAAGACTCGATGTCTGCTCGTAACGACGCCTGCCGAGTTGTAAATGAAAACGGAGAAGGTATTTTGGAAAGTTTCAATGAAATTACCAACAGTGATGAAGACCCTCAAACAAGGAATGAAGTCAATGCTTTAAAAGAAAAGTTGAGTTCCTTTGAGACTACATTCAAGGCGATTTTATGGGGTACCATACTGAAAAGGTTTAGTAAGGTGAAGATAAATTTGCAGTATGAAACCACAAAGCTAGGGAAGATTATTACTAACTACGAGTCTCTTTGTGGTTTTCTTCACGAGGTGAGTAAAAATTTCGATGGCTTAGAAAGTGCAGCGAGAGGGAAATATAAGGAGTTCGTAGCAGACTCCCGGCGCAAAAGGAAGATACATGCACAGTTTGGTGAATATGGCGGACATAGCAGCGATGTTACATTTACAGGATCTGTGAAATGAAGTGTGAACAATTTTAACTTTATAATAGACTAGCATGTGCCCGCGGCTTCGCCCGCGATAATTATTTCATAAATTAAAAATTAAGAGCATAATAGTTAAATCATTATATTTATTAACACCTAAATCACGTGGACTATATACCACGATTAGATAGCGTCGCCTGCTAAAAGCGACCTCAGATTCGAGTTCCTTGGTCCAGAAAACCCCTGTATAGTGAGTTTCGTCCAAATAAAACAATGTTTGACCATATTAGGGATTACAACATTCAAGCGATCGCGAAAGTTTTTTTTTTCTTCCAAGGTATGACAAATATAGCCAAAGCCAACTATAATTGTCAAAGTTCCATTTAATTTAATTCCAAACCCATCTGAAACCCACTGGCAACAATATGTTTTAATGCCAAATGTGAATTGGATTCGATAATTCTGTGTAAAAAGGGATTAGGTATTTTAAAAAACATTTGATTTTTGGGATTTAAAATCAGAATTTTTCAAAATCCTTTCTCAGTGAGCACCTACATTATGAAACGAAGGTACTGTCAAAATTACAAGTCTCTACCTGTTATAGTTTAGGCTGTACGTTGATTCCTGTCAGTCAGTCAGTCAGTCAGTCAGGACAAAGCCTTTTATATACAGGGTGTTAATGAATAACACCGAAATATTTTACCAGTGTATAGAGGGGACATAGACAAGCAACTTTTATTAGGAGATATTTGCTCTATGGATTCAATTTTTCCTGTTACAGCATGAAATCTCCCAGAGCATGGTGTCACTGACTTCTAACATTAGAAAAAAATGGAAAACAAAGGAACTTCGTTGTTAACACTGTAGTGAGTAGTTATGAATAAAAAAAAAAGACTAATGCAGTGGCGACCAGTCATGTGATTAGTCTGTAAATTTTGCAGATTATGTAAACACAAAATGATGATATAGCTGTTGACGATTGATTAAGAGTCAGGTTTTTATCGATCACTAGGAAGGCATGAAGTCAATTTAATTAACATTTTAACCCTATTTCGCGTAATTATTGATTTATGAGCATCAAATTATAATGACTTTAATGCCCTGTAGCATACAAATTTTAAGTTATAGAGCATAAATATCCTAATAAAAGTTGCTTGTCTAAGTCCCCTCTATATACAGGTAGAATATTTCGGTGTTATTTATTAACACCCTGTATATAGAGAAGAGATACTTTATATTCCGATATCAAGAGACGTGAAAATAAATATACTCAGCTCCTTAAACAGGTTTGGATTTTTCGAGGTTATTCAAGGACTGGAAACCTTAGAAATGACCAAACATGCAAGATAATTATTGAGTTTGTAACCTGAAGATCTGAAGCCTGTTGTTGTAGATGAGTGTTAACATTTGAAACTCTTTTTGGTGCAAAATACTGACAAAGGTAAAACCAGCATGACCGTAACTGACATTAGCAAGGTTTTGCGTCATTTTGATGCAGTTAACATCTATCCGAACATTGACATTGCCTTAAGAATGGTTCTTAGTGCACCCTTCGTTGTGTGAAATATTACTTAAGATATTCAACCAGCCTAGCTCACTATCGAGGGAAGGCTGACTCAAGAGATGCCTTACGATAACATCATATACATTTTCGCTCGAAAAAAATAAGGAGAAAGGCTTTATAAATTGACTTTGAAAATAAATAGTCCTACTTATAAAAACTGTACTCATTCTTATCAAGTGTTTCTTGAATTTTTTGATAGCTTGACAAGTAAAGTACGTTAATTTTACAAGTACAATTTTACGTAGAAGTAAAGTACGTTAATTTTACAAACCTAATTTTACAAGGAAACTTCAATATTTAATTTTAATGTCAGTTTAATTTATTATGCTAATAATGCATAATGCACATATGTATTTGTGTACTGATATCTATCGAAGAGATTAAACTTATTTCCAATACCTTGTTTGGCCATTTAATTTACTTAATACGCTCAAAATACAACAATTTTATTCTCAAATTATTTTCATGAGTGATGTTTTTACGCTACAAAATTAAAGATTATTTTCTTTAGTAAAATTGCCCGACCAATCGCCCCCCCCCCCCCCCCCAACGATGATATGAAGAACGGGCGGCAAAAACTCTTGGGCCTAGGAACGTCCCAACTTTCAATCCAGCCCTATACTGGGCTTTCCTTGCAATCCTCTTGTCTGGCGTCCTCCCCATGTAAACATACGGGTGGATCCTATTTGATAAGATTGTTTTAATCTTGTCTTGTTTTGTATAAATATTTTATATTAAATAGTAAGCCATTTCGCTCTAAAATTAACTAGAAAAAAAATTAAATGGCGTGAAGATATCACCATATTCCCTCAAGGTTGCGGGTTCGATCCCGGCCCCCAGGCAGTTATGTGTGTATAAATGTGACAGGCCCATGTCTATAAATTATAGGCATGTAAAATAACTTCTGCGGGAAAAATTCCGGCACACCGGCGACGGCCACAGGCCTAAGTTGCAGTACATACCCGTCGTTAAATAACCATATACCAATCAACCATCACCATATTCCAGAATTTTACATTTCTAGTCAATTCTAAATCCTATGTTACAATTCAAGTTTCTATGAGTATGTGTGGATCTTTCTGTGATTGACATTTCTCATTTGTGGTGGCATGGATTTACAGATGCAATTTGCTGCTTTGCGAATTTCAGTTCCAATTAGGTTAACATGAAGGTATTGAAGAATAATGTTTGAATGACAGCGCCATCCTACTGTATAGTAAGCCAGAGAAGGGTCGGATCACCTGCTTAATCCGCTATACACAAACCGACCTTAGCGCAATAAGGATCTATGTGAGCTTTAATGTGGTGCATGTCTACATTCTAGGCTAATTAATATGCTTATGTTATAATATGTACAGTGCACGCTGCTTATTGTGATCACTTCGGGACGCAGCTAATCTGATAATACTAACTAATTGATAACAGTAGCCGAAGGAATTAAATGAAGGATATTTATTCATACATAAGATAATACACTACAAAACAAAATTAAAAATATTTATTCATATAATAATACGTAACTGTGAATCATTGAACTACTCACAGGCTAATACAGTAATATGTAAGCAACTTTTTTTTTAACCAGTAACAAAGTTTTTAATTGTTTTTACTTTCCTTTAGGAGTCCATTAACCAATACTACAAACTCAGTTAAATAAAGTATTTTCATTTTACACTAGCAAACACTGCATCACAACACTGCTATATTCATAAATCAAAAGCTGCAACTTAACTGTGGGGTGAAACATGTTTTATTGCATAAAAGAGAAAATTAGGTAGTGCCCGGTAATGACATCCCCTCGGACTAGTCATCCTGTGAGCTGGGAACAGAATTGCTACCTCCAGTACAACACAATACAGTTGACTTAGAAACGAAACCCTTAAAAAAGAAATTTTGAATGACGAACAGTACTTGCAAATAAAGCCGCAAAAAGGAAAATGCGATAGCATAAACAGAATCTTTGATCACAATAAACAGCATTTTTTCAATGTATCAGTATTAATCCGTACGGGACTTCATAAAAGTTATAATATTTCCCGATCGATAACATTATCCGCCATTACATTAAGCGGCATTCACTGTATATTATATATGAGTTGTTTTAATAATAAAATAAGGTAAACTGATATAACAAAGTGCCAGAATGAATGCTTTTATTTAATCAGTGATAGGTTACTTGCAATTATGATATCAACAAAATAAGTTATTTTTGTAATCTATCTCCGAGTTAAGCTCCAGATCGATTCATTAAGCAGGGCTTGTGGAAGAACATACAAGGGTATATGTACGTGAATTATTTTGAAATTTATGTTTTTTTGTTTATAGCACTAAAAAATTGTGCTGAATTTTCTGCATCCATTGATACATAGTTTATATAGGTTTAGAAATTACTTGTGCCATTCAAATGCACATTTAAATATGTTTACATGCTCTGAGCCACTATTCACTATTAACTTAAAATTGAATTTCCCGGTAACTCTTATTTTCACACATATTGTTAGGTAGCTCCACAACCATTAGAGATAGAAGGTTGAAATTCTTTACACTAATTTTACATGCATATATGCATAAAGTAGACTACAATGATGCTCATAGGTATAAAATTAAAGAAAATGTGTCATGAAATATTTATCAAATTTCAAAATATTTTATATGCGATATATAAAAATTAATTGCATTAAAAATAATAACTTTAGCTGTATAAATGTAGTCTACTTTGTAGAAAAATATGTTCATTATATGCATTAAAAAAATAAAAGGCGTCAGAGAAACCAGAAAAATGTTATGCCTATAGGAAGTGAATTAATTTTTTTCATGCTCCTATAAAACGTGTAATTTAAAATTAACTTGGTCAATTTTTTTATAGTTTTATCTGCTAGGTATGTTCTAGTAAGCCTTGTCATAGGATCCTGTAATTTTTGTCCACTTTTGAGTTCATTTTCTTGTAAAATTTTAATATTTTAGAACCTGCGTTTTTTTAATCTTTTTGAGGTTGTTCACGTACATATACCCCCTTAATTCGAACTCGAATAAACTGATATAAGAAATTCTTAAAATATGTCAACATTTCACAAAATACACTGGTGAAGAACTCCACTTAATGTACGTAGGCCTAATTATTCCACAGTGATATACCTTCTGTATATAAAACGTCTCCAACTTGATAAACGAAATAAACATCTGACTAGTTTGATAATCAAATGCGAAGGAATATGTCATGGCTAACTGTATTGCAAATTCCAAAGCCGTATATGATCAGTGTAAAACAATATGTTGTCAGGATAACCGATTTTCATTTGTTAAATTCTTTATAATACATTACCATAAAATAGGTACTAAATTGGACATTACTCTGATAGGTTTCTTCCAATGGACATTATAAACGCGTATACCAAGTTTCATTAAAATCCGTTAACGCGTATTTGAGTTTTCGCGCCTTTTGTTATATATTACCATAAAAAGGCACTAAATTGGGCACAATTCCGGTATCGGCCAACCGATTTGGCCTAATATTATTAGACGTCTTCCCATGGACATTATAAATGCGTATACCGAGTTTCATGAAAATCCGATAATGCGTACATTTGAGTTATCGCGCCTTTAAAATAGACACTAAATTGGGTTTTACTCCGGTATCCCCTCAACCGATTTGGTCCAATATCAATACGCTTCTTCCCACGGACATTATAAACGGGTATACCAATTTTCATTAAAATCCGATAAAGCGCATTTTAGTTATTGCGCGTACAGACGGACGGACGTACAGACGGACAGACAATTTCCCGTCCCCCACACATTCTCATAAAGTACCATACTGGCACTTAACAAGATTGGTTACTCAATAATGTATACAATCTACTGAATAATGTATACAAGGAGAACTGCCTGAAATGTGTTGCCGAAAGCTTGTATGAAATTCTTCTGGGCTGGGTGCCAGCCGGAAAACTTATTCTTGAGAATTTTAATAGTTGTCAGATAATAATTGGTTATTATAGGTATTACAAGCAAGTGATCACCTCATTCATTCCATGTTACTGACATTCTGAACATCCCCCCTTGTTATAGTTAGAAGAAATGATGACCAAAGCTCAATCTTGGTTCATGGCTAATATGCTTATAATAATAAAACTAAAATAATATCTTCTACTTTCTACATGCACACCAGAATACTACTGCATTTTGCAACACAATATTGTGGTGTTGCCTTACTTGAGCGCTTGAATGCATCAGTGCATTTTAAAGCAGTTTTTGCATAGATGCTACGGTTACACAACCTGTATAAAGTGCGAACAAATTGCGCCGTTCATTGTTCAGGGCTGCCCAACTTTATGGTAGCTAATGGCTCCTTCTATTGTGGGTGCCACTTCTTAAGCACTTTTTTCCGAGGACTACCTCTACCTGCTGCCACCCTAATCTTCTTCGACCTGTTAATCAATTAATAGAAAGGTAATTAAGTGTATTCACACTTGTCTGTAGACCACTACAATGTTATCAAATATATACCACAGTGCGTTTACTTCAATTGAGAAGTGGTGAATGACAGCGGCAACATTGTAGAAATCCACGCGACTACAAGAGCACCTGTTCTTTGTCGATATCGGTGTCGGTGCAGATTTTTGGATTAGAGAACAATGCTATTATATTCTTTTGTAGATAGATGATGGTTTAAGGCGAGGTCTTCTTAAAATGGCACGAACAGTAGTCGGCGCGCAAATGTTTTAGACGGTGGAATGGGTAAATACTGTCTGCTCTAGACTCGGTCCTGGTGTTTGTCACTCTGGCACATTATTCGTATCTACATTAGAGTGAGACAGACATAGTCTACTTGTTTACTCTTATGTAGATACTTGTTAACTTCAGGGCTGGCTCTAGAGTGGACAATATCTACGCAATCCATTGCTTAAAACATTTGCTCGCAGATTTTAAATCTGCAGATCCCGAATTGGATATTACGATAAGCTGCAGTGACTTCATCAGGGACAAGACGAAAGCTGTTGACGATGACGACTGTCCCTAGCGTGATTAAACCCAGTAACAACAGAACGTACTGGCATAAATGAAAGTTCGCTGTTAATGTATCGTCAAAAACATATTTTTCTTATCCGAAGCTTCTCCTTTATCCGGCTCTCATTAGTTCTGGAACTAAAACATCTTATACCAATAATTTATTTACTTTTGTTTGTATTTATTTAAAAAAATAGGAACTACTCCAAAAGCAGCGTTTCGCTTCTTATAGATGGTCTCTCTCGAAGACCCATCCAATAGCCGGCTCTCGGAGGCCACTATTTGGCGATGGGCGGGGGAATTTAATGTGGGCTCCAATGTACAAACACAATTATATTTACCTTCATATAAAAGTAGATGGTTTTTAATTAATTAATTATAATATTTATAGTAAAAATGTATTTATTTATTTATTTATTACTGCAGAATTAGTTATTATATAGAAATCTGTTAATCAAAAGACGTTAATGGGTAAAATTTTATATAATAAAAACAGCATAATTAATAATCATAATTGACTAATTTGGGACTAACTATTCTAATGCTCTGAAATTAAATGGTAAGCATAACACTGAAGCAAGAATATCAGACGGCAGGTCACTAAACTCTGCATATTTATTAATTTATGCTAAAATCTCTACCCGTTTCAAACTCATATGTATTTATATGACATGACACAAACATTAGTTCCATCCCAATACATTTCACTCATCAAAATAACATTATGAAGAGATTTCAACATATTATAATGGCATTAGATAAGAAGAGTGAGTGGAAAGGTAGGCTTATAACTCAACTGTAACTCATAATCATACATTACTAACACTGATGCTAGCTAACTCAACAGTTGTCAGAACCAGTACGTTACATAGGAAAAGAAGATAAAAAGGACTTGAATCTAAAGGACCCTGTGTTCAAAGTTCGAAGCTCGCCAATTTGAGTTGGGTTTTCTCCCAAGGTTTCCCCAATCGTAAAGGCAAATGCCAAATTGGATATTTACTTATAGTCCAGTTATTCATTCATACCCAGGCGGCTTCCTTTCGTTAGGAGGAAAAGTTTGCCGACATCTCAACCCATGCTCTTTACCTCAGCTAGTTACCTCAGTCAATCAAAATCTAAGAATAACCTGTGACGGCTGTGATAGCTATTCGTCAACTCCACGTGGAGTGAAACGCGGGTTTGCAAGAACTAGTTACAGTAAACAATAACACGTGTGAATTGATTAAAGCTAGGGAAGAACTGAGGTCATGATAACAATGAGAGAATACTGTAACGTTGCTTTTGTTTTGGAAAGCGGAAACCAAGACCGACTTGGTCAAAACAATTAATATAAAGAAACACCGATTTACTGGTTTATTCCTTTGAAGCCGCCTGGGTATGTAACGAAAAATCTACTATACCATGACTCAACACTAGAGACGAGACTTGCATGCAAGTCCATGCTTTTACAGGAACTTAGGACATAGCTCAAACTGAGTGTTTATCCATGTTCCAGTTCCAAATATATGTAGACCTACTTTTTCCATTCATGTTCGCATGTTTTTGCATTTTTTTTAAAGGACTATACATACTTAACTTAATCATACATATAATGTACAATATAATCGGTTTAAATGTATGTTTTAATGGTTTTTGAAAAATGTAATATCCAGGCATAGATTCCCTATCTCCGATTTTTATTTCTCGTTTTTATGCTCCCTTGTTAATGAATTTATCTTTCAGCAGTTTTATTTTATTATTTATTTATTTATTTCTTAAAGGTCCCAATGAGCCAAATGGCTCGCATAAAGGACAGTCAAACTGAGTGGAAGGGGCGAGAAATTTGACCTTGCCTTTGCAACAGTATTCTTGCTTTCAAGAATGATTGGTCCACCCTCAGCTATTTCTAGCCCAGCATGAAAGGTGAACTATTGTACTTGGACATAATATGGCATTGCAAGAACTCGGTATTGTCTACTCTACAGTGTCTTTGCATAATTGCATTGTGTGAACCTCTTAAGTGGTAAATATGGTGTCTATTCCGTTGTGTTAACGTGATTCTACTATTCCTCCTATTAAATGTTCCAAAAGTGTACTCCTTGCACAGTGGTTTAAGGGAAATAATTTTATTAGATCCAAATGGGGAATTCGTTATGCACTGCTATTCTGTTTCCGAATATTTTCTACGGCAGTTGTTTTGTAAAACTTTACAAAAAAAAAAACTTAAAATAGTTAAATTTCAATGTCCATTTTTAAACATTGTCTCAATGGCAGTAAGGTCTATTACAAATTCAGATAAAATGTACTAAAATTCTTCTTTGTGGTGAAAACGAGAATGAAGGGTATGGTCCTAAATAATAAATTTAATTAAAACCACAATCTAGTCGAGAAATCTCCGCCATATTAACTTCTTGAAATTGTAAATATTTTCGTGATTGGACGTCAGAGCTGTGACGTCACACCACCATAGCAGCTAGAATTTTGAGTAAACAGGTTGACCAACACGACACACCTCGCGGGAGATAAGGCACAGTATCGAAACGCGAGAATTCAGATGTCCTACTAAGCAGGGGTGCGCATCTGTGGCACATCGTGTCACTGTGCGGTAGGGGAATTTCTCCCACTACTGTCGCCCTTGACGTCAGCATAAAGCAGTTTCGACGTGACACTGAACATGAAGAACAGGTTTCTTACGTCACAGCAAGGGATGGGGACTAAAACGTTTCCCCTCAGTTGCTCACCTATGTACTAAACTAATATCACCGTTCATAACCTAACCTAACCTGACTGCACTAAAATAGAATCTGGTACTGATATGCAATGTGCAAGGAGGACAGGTGGTCATCCTTTTTCGCTAAAAAACAAACAAAACAAACAAAAAATCACATCGACCGCACAAACGTCCATATCACGCATATACTGGGATTATGCCGAATGAAGAATTTAACCTGACACTTTCATAAAATTTATATTAATTTAATGATTAATATTAATATTCACTGAAGTTTGCATACCCATAACATCATATGATGATCTGCCTACAAAAACACCAAGAAATATCAAATTGTATATAGTAAACTCGCTCCGCTCGTTGGGTCCTCTGTTGAGTTCTCAGGAAAGGTTTTTTTTTCATTTTTTTAAATTTAATTTTTTTAAATAACTGACATCGTATTGGAGAGAGTGCATGTATTTAGACTGCCTTATAGTCTATTTCCGTTGATAATTTGACTCTGCTTAAAGCCAGCAAAATCATAATTCTAAACAGTTTATTAATGAATTGCATTAATGCTTAAAAATGACGAGCCACAAATAAATGGAGTGTTGCACAAATTTTCTCACATATACATGTTTTATATTATTGAGGTATTTAGTTGACAAAAGAAACCGGCATGTAGCATTCAAAAGTTATATACAACCCCCAGCTTAAAGAAATTTAGAGATCTTAACAACTTTTTCATATAAAAAGAATCATGCACACATAATAACTGAATAAATAATTGAATCATGCAACTGAATAAAGACTGTCAGTCAAACGATGAGATAAACACCAGCTTAGGAATGCTGGCGCGTGTGCCATTGGTCGGCCGTTTAATTCAATGCTATAACTACAGTATTTGTCAAGAAAATAAAATCATAAAAGAGAGTACAAATTAAACGAAGGTAGTATAATACAAGATTTAGGCCCACTTTAAATACTATCATTGAGTGCCAGAATGGTACGTAATGAGATTGTATGGTGAATGGGAAATGTCTGTCCGTCCGTGTGTCTGTACGCCCGATAACTCGAATACGCTTTATCAGATTTTCATGAAACTTGGTATACGCATTTATAACATCCATGGGACGAAGCATACTGATTTTGGACCAAATCGGTTGACCGGTACTGGGAAACGACTAATTAACGGTAGCATGCTTTTTAAATGGCAAATAATCACTATGCTACAAAGCCGCGTTGCTAACCGGAGTAAGGCTGAGAGACCTTGTTCAGTTTTTTATATTGAATATTGTGGGCCTTGACTACAATGCAGTCAGATGTTTGTAAATCTATTATATCACGCCTCCCTTTAGACGTGAGGCATGTGTTGTAATTTCGTTATGTTAATATTCTAGTTATCCCACTTATTCCTTCACACATGCTTATCAAACTTTCTCAGGAAGCCATGATCTAAAACTCAATAGTTTCTTAAATATGGCCTATTAACTCCATCTGGCACTTTGTTATAATAGTTTACCTGATTTTATTTTTAAATGGGGATATTTTTGGACTTATGTAGTAGATAGATAGATAGATATTTTATTCCAAAAGACCAAGTGGTCATAGGAAAGTCAATTGCAATAATATACAGTAACAATATAACTTAAAACCAATTTACATTATAAAACTCTCGTACACTATACAGGGGGTTAGCCAATAATGTAGTATGAACTGCCTTCTTAAACTGTCCAATAGGCAAGTTCCTAATATGCAAAGGAATAATATTAAAAAATTTCTTAGACATATAATCAAAATTCTTTTGTGACAAAGTAAAATTGCATTTATCCGTATATATATTAGATCTGGTCCTGGTATTATAATTATGAACAGCGGAACATGTGGTAAAAGTAGACAGATTCGTCTTAGCATACAGAAGGCATTCGAGAACGTACATTGATGGCCAAGTAGGAACACCTAATCTGACAAAGAGTGGTTTACAGTGAGTTTTTGCTGAAGCTCCACATATTAATCTAATGCATCTTTTTTGTAAAATTAATAATCTTTCTGCAGAAGAGTGGTTACCCCATAAGATAAGACCATATGAAAGATGGCTGTAAACATAGCCTATGCATAGTACACCTTCAGTAGAGATTCTAAATTCAAATAATTCTTTAACAATCTGATCATAAATATTGATTTGCTAAGTTTGCTAGCTACGTGGTTCACATGTGTTTGCCAACCAAGTCCATCTTCCATATAAATACCTAATACTTTAACGGCGTTGTCCAAATTTTCCTGTTTAATACTCATTTTTAGATCAATAGTTTTATTATGATTTAGATTAAGATTATTTGCATGGCACCAGCTAACAATGATGTCGTTAATTTCATTTAAATATGTATTTAAAAGAAGTTCATTGCTGTGAAAAGCTGTTAAGACTACATCATCAGCATACATATGAGGTATGAAACTTTCCTTGTTAATAACAGCAGGAAGATCGTTCACGTATATAATAAAGAATAATGGACCAAGGACAGATCCCTGGGGAACACCATATTTGACTAATTCGTAATGAGATATGTTACCATTATAAAAAACAGCTTGATATCTATTAACAAGGTAAGATTGAAAAAACTGTATGACACTGTCATTTAACCCATAAAATGCCAACTTTTGTAACAGCGTATCATGAGATACGGTGTCAAACGCCTTAGTTAAGTCATAAAACCTATTTAATACAATTTTTCTGCTTTCAAGACTTTCAATACATAATTTAACAAAGGACTTGACTGCATCCACCGTACTATGTTTCTTTCTAAAGCCAAACTGTTTATTTGAGAATAAATTGTTTTCAAAATACAGAGTAATTTGATCATAGAGTAATATTTCAAATATCTTTGATAGAGCAGGAATAATGCTTATAGGGCGATAATTATTATAATCTAGTTTGTCTCCTTTTTTATGAACTGGTATAACCTTAGCATACTTAAAAGCATCAGGAAATATGCAAGAAATCAAGCAAGAGTTAAAGATATGACACAAAGGTTCACATATGTAACTAGCAGATAATTTGAGTATATTTGAATTTATACCATAAACATCGTAACAAGAACTATTTTTTATTTTCAAAATCGTTGAATAAATCATGTCAACAGTAAAATGAGTAAAATCAAATGAACAGTTTGGTTTGTTGATGTCAGTCAAATAAAAAAGAAAATCATTAGTAGGTGGTATACGATTGCTTACAATTTCATCAACTTTAGTAATAAAAAATGAATTCATTCCATCGACACTTATTTCAGTTGGGGCAGATTCAGCCGTATGATTGTTATTACAGATATCGGATACCATGGACCATATATATTTAGTTTTGTTAGTTGAGCTGTCTATCATTGTCGAAAAATAATAGGTTTTAGCCCTTCTAATGGCGTTCTTGTATGTTTGTTTACTTTCAATGTACTTATCTTTGTAACTAACTACTCCAAAATATTTGTATAGGTCATAATAATATAAACATTCTTGTTTTAAATTGTAGAGTTCAGCATTATACCAGCCTTTGTTCACAGCCCTTCTAGTAGGACTAGGTTTAACAACATTAAAAGGAAACGCTTTATCAATAGCATCTAAAAACAAAAATAAAAAACAATCAACCTTCTCATTAAGATTTGTTAAATTATAAACATTCAACCAATTTATATTGTGCAATAAATGTATGAAGTGTACAATACTATAATCGTTTATTAATCTAATGTACTTGGTGGGGGCATTAATTAATTTAGGTTGTTTGGGTGTGGTTAATTTTGAAATAAATATTATTGGCTCATGATCAGACAGAGGAGTTGACATAACAGAAGAGGAACAATTATAATAGTCAATATTTGTAACCACATTGTCAATACAGGTACCATGTGACTCATTAGTACCAAATCGGGTTGGTTGATGGACAGTACATCGAAGTCCAAAGCAGTTAAAAATACTATTCAATTCTTTGGTACCATTACTATTTATAAGAAAATCATTATTGAAATCAAGAGCCAGGATGATATTTATATTAGACTTTACCGTAAAAACGATATTAAAAAATTCATAAAGATTATTTAAAAATATGTTAAAAATATCTCTACAGTTGTCAGGGCTCCTATATAAAACAGCACAGAGTAAGTTTAAATTCTCAATATATGTAGTGCTAAGCTCAAAAATACTAGGAGTAATTAAGGCACCAAAATCAGCCAGCTTAGTACTAACATATTTATTTTGAATATAGATAGCAGAACCACCATGCAAGCGATTATTGTCACGACAGAAACAATCAGCCAGGTAATAGCCTGGTATTTTGATAATGGGCAAATCATTTTTAGAAAGCCAATGTTCAACAACACATAGTACATCTGCACTAGTGGCATCAATGAGTGAATCAATTTCGTCAAGTTTGTTCACTAAGCTTTGAACGTTCCAGTATAATAGGCCAAAATCAGTTTTCACACTATAATTTTGTAGGTTTAATTGAGCTGAGGGTAAATGTCAATGTACAATAACTGAATACGTTTTTAATTGTTAAATTTAGATTTGTTAAAGAATATATAGTAATTTATATTTAAGACTACAAATTTTATTTATTAAGTGTCAGAATGGTACGTTCTAAGATTGTATGGTGGACGGAAAAATGTCTATCTGTCAGTGTGTCTTTACGCGTGATAACTCGAATACAC
Source organism: Ectobius pallidus (assembly GCA_964059195.1). Taxonomy (NCBI): domain Eukaryota; kingdom Metazoa; phylum Arthropoda; class Insecta; order Blattodea; family Ectobiidae; genus Ectobius; species Ectobius pallidus. The sequence goes on along the minus strand of CAXKWD010000003.1, from coordinate 185,724,603 downwards.
TTATCAGATTTTCATGAAACTTGGCTTACACACTTATAACGTCCTTGGGACGAAGCCTATTGATTTTGGACCAAATTAGTTGACCGATACCGGAGTAACGCGAAATTAGGGGCCTAATTTGTGAAAATATTACACTGAATTCATCAAATGCAATTCAGATCTCATGCCAACAATATTGTTTGCAGTAATCATGGCTGTGGAAGTTGCAATATACTGGGCTTTAACAAATAACACTACCCCAGCTTCCTTCACATAAGCTTTTCAAACTTTATACCTTTGTTTTTTCGTAAGCCCTGCTTAATCAGGGCCGCCACATTTCGGGGTTGGGCTTAGGACCATGTAGGCCTACTGGTCGTGGGCCCCTCACCGACCATCGACCATCCTTATTCAGTTGTCTCTTCCCTTCTCCGCGGAGCTTCCTTCTCGTTACACGTGTAACAGAATATTAATTGATCAAACTTTTCCAGTTTTCCATAAAATTATATCATGTCACCGGGACCCAGCCGGGACCCTCCGGGCCCGGGTCCCTTGGGTCCTGAAGCCTCCCCCCATGTGGCGGCCCTGTGCTTAATGAATCAATCTAGTGTTTAACTCGGAGATCAATTGCAAAAATAACTTCTTTTCTGCATATCATAATTGCAGTTATCATTGATTAAACAAAAACACGACACATAATGTAAAGAATACAAGATTTCATCTAGGAGTTATGAATATAAAATATAAGTTTTCATATATCGGGCTATTAAGTCCATCTGGCACTTTGTTACATCAGTTTACAATATGTTTTCTTCAGAATTATTTATTACTGTTGTTTTGTCGTGTTATTGTTGTTATTATTATTGTTATTGCAGTTATTGCTGCATACAGTATGATACAGCGTGCAGGATTTACCCATTATAGGATTGTCCTGCAATCTGGTGGCTATCTAAATGAATTAGGTGAATGCTTTTCACCGGAATACCTAGCTAAAAGTCTATTTTAGTTTTACTTGTTGGTATCAGTAACTTTACATTGGTAAATGTAAAATCTTTATCACAATGAGTTCATATTATGCTATAAAAGCTGAGTAGTCAAATAACCTGTGAATTTAAAGGGAGTTTGTCACCTGCTATAAACAGTGTCTATTAATTTGTATCTTGCCCATTTAGAATGAGAAGCATGAAAGTGAGTTTATTATGTAAGATTTTTTTATTTCATTCAAAAATGGAAGTAACATTTGATTCTTTTAATGGTTTTAAATGCAAGAGAAAAACTGTGCGAAAACCAACGGCGAACATCTGATAGTTTTATTACTTTTATTGTTCATAATTATCAAAGTGGAATGCCATGAAAATCAATTACCAGAACGAACATGTCTGCTACTAATTTTAATTATCAATGCCAAATATTTGCATACAATAGATCCTCCTAAGTCATACCAGATGCAAGATTCTTGATATAGTCAAAAACTCTGGCAGTGACTTTTCAACATTTTTACCAGATCATACTGAATGAGATAGTGAAGATTATGATCTCCCTGGAACTCAACCAATGGAGAGGTAGATCCTGCCATTTGACTACATTATCTACCTCTGTCTCTTTCAACTTCATTGGTAAATAGAATGACTGGTTGGAATTTGGTTTGTAAGCCAACTCCCAGGACCATTATTCTTGGTTTTCTTATTCTTTTCTTGCTATCAATAGCAACTTTTCATTCGTCCTCAGATGGTGGTGTGTGCACCTCATTTCATACCTCTCTAGATCAGAAAATCCAAAAAAAGTATTAAAGATAACAGCTTGGCCTACATATCTGACCACTAGCCACTGGACTAAATGCAAGAACACGGTAGCACAAGCACAAGTAGTCTATTGTTATTATGACTGTCTCGTGCTACCAAGAACTCAATTACAATAGAGTTCTAGTTCTCAAATCAGGTAAAGGCATTGACAGTTTGGTAACATGAAACTTTACTTTGAGAGTTGTGGGAGGAACAATGATTAGTAAATCTTCTGCCCACACAGATTTAATTTATTCTTTATTAAGTGCTAGAATGGTACTTTCTGAGATTGTGTGGTGGACGGGAAAATGTCTGTCTGTCTGTCTGTCCGTGTGCATGTATGCTCGATAACTCAAATGGGAAGAAGCCTATTGATTTTGGACCAAATCAGTTCTCCGGTACCAGAGTAATGACCAATTTTAATGGGAAAAAAAACTTGCTTAAACACTCTGCAATAATAAAAAAAATATTGTAAACAGTGGAAATGAGAAAATTAGTTGCTTTGCATTATTAATAGTACAGCTATCTGACATGAGGCAATAAAATGTGTTATTTTTTGTCTTATAATTAGTAAAATGGAGGTTGTTTCTTACGATGAAGTGCACTAATGATCTGAAATATAATATGTTATCAGAACTTGTTTCTGCTCATTATTATTAAATTGATTTTCTAATTTATTTTAACAGAAACGCTTCCATCCCTACCTGCAGCAGCTCTCTCAGGAAGCACTGTGCAGCCAAAGCAGCACAACGAGAGTCGGGCAGCAGACATCTGCTTGACACCAGGCTGTGTGCATGCAGCGTCCTATGCTCTCAAGAACATGGATCCCAATGTTGATCCCTGTGATGACTTCTACAAGTTTGCTTGTGGCTCATATGTCAAGAACACCATCATTCCTGATGAGAAATCTTCTGTCAGTGGCTTTAGCGTTGTCACTGATAAGCTGCAGGAACAGCTGCGCACCCTCATTGGGGAATCGGCATCTACAAAAGAGAAGAAACCATTCCGTCTTGTAAAGAATCTCTTCAAAGCCTGCATGAATAAAAGTAAGTGAAAGAAATGTTCAATTTGCATATTGGCATGTATTGAGCTAAGGAGGACAGCCTCCACGATCTGGTGCAGGGGTTCCAGCAGTTTTTTGAACCAATTTCGAAAAAGGAGCCCCTTTCGCAATTCTATGCAGACTTAGATAGATAGATAAATAGCTAGGAAGGTAGATAGATAAATAGATAGTGAACAGTATGGAGGGATGGGACATGCAATATAATACAAAAACTAAATTTTAAATTCTTGCCAAATTGGTCTCAGAAGTTGGCAACTGCAATAGTCTGCCATATTAGCAAGTATGGTAGATGTTATGCTTCCTTCATTTTTGTAAATAAATTATAATTTTTTTTTTTTTTTTTAATGCTTGAAATTGGAAAATTACCATGAATATTTTGTAACCGATGAAAACATCTAACTTTTCAGTAATGTAGAGCAAACGAAAGAAAGGCATGCTTGAAGTCAAACTTGCTTGCTTCAATGTTGTTATGAGAGACTTTTTCTTCTGAGTCACCTATTATAAACTCTTTTGTTGTTATGCTCTATTTAACTCCATTGAAAAAAAAAGATATTTTTAACTTGATGAGGATTTCCAATGTTATTTACATGTAATTGAGGCTATAAAAGCTTTATATATAGCGTAGAGCTTTATCACTGATAAAGCTCTACGCTATATATAAATCATTAAGATTATCGCTACAGAATGGACAAAACTCAAGAATATAAAAGCTTTGTCCCATACCTCCTTGAACAGTGTCTCATGCTACCTGCCAGGTAGGAGGGATGGTACATTTGATAATTTTATAAAAAATGTTATTTTATTTGTAAGATAAATAACATTTGTAACACACCTCACAGATGAACCCCTAAATTAGAGGAATTTTAAGTAATGAACTATTAATTTTTTATTGTGTATTTTTTTGTTGTTACCCTATTAACTATTACAGATCTCCATGTCTTTAAAAATTTATGTTATTTGTTACCATTTATTCCAATTATATATTTCAAAGTAGACCTATTTGTAAAACAGCAGTAGGCCTGCATATAAGAATTTCTGCATTGTTGTAATCTAGGTGCCATATGACTGATGGTGTACAAATTTAAGCAAGACCGAGAGAGGGTTAAAAGAAGTCTAAAAATATGTTTGTGTTAAAGTGTTACATGTTCTTATAATGAGATTTTTAATTGCATCTCTGAGTTTTGATTTTCTATTTTCTATATTTTAATTGACAATTCTATCTGTATGACATGTGATTCTCAATAAATCTGAATCTACCTAACCCTATCAGACCTAAGTCAGTTGGTATATACAATGGCGGCTCATGGCTGGGAAGTTAGGTGAAGAGCTAATAGGAAAGAAGAAATATAGATATACATGGTTATACGATTTAAATCTTCATTCTTATCTTCGTCTTTCCAATGTGAAAATGGCAATTCTAATAATACACACACCACATCATAAGCAGGATTCATAATTAAAACATCACAGCACTGAATGCAATAAAGAAAGAAGCAAGCTCTAGCTGCCTTTCACACTGGAAGAAGTGAATGTAAAGAATCTTGTCTACCTCATGGCAAGCTCTCTCTACAGACAAAATGAAGCAGGCGACATCACAGTTGTCATACTGTCTAGGTTGTTTGAGAGTGCCAAGTCTAACCATCCAGTTAAGCTCGACCCTGGAATTAGGAGAGCATGGAGGGAGAACTACACTTCACCAAGTTGGCCAGCTGATCATGTTCTTGCTCTGCCACAACACAGTACCATGCAGCACAAAAATAGGAAAATACATTTAAAGGAAAAAACAACATATGGATAAAGAAAATAAACTTTAAAAGTAAGTCTGGTTAAAGTAAAAAATACTCGTGAAGTGCCATTTCACCCATTACTTCTAAATAGCTGTCCGTGGGTAGATAGTGTGAGGGGGCTAAAATCAGCTTCCAGGCTATAGTGTGTACATATGTATATTGCTTTGAACATCCATCTACACAGCATACATCTGTTACAGCTCGCATTGAAGACAGAGGACTAGAACCACTTAGAGAGATCCTCACAACTCTTGGAGGCTGGCCCGTTCTCGATGGCGACAAATGGGAAGATGGCCAGTTTGACTGGCGGCAGTCAGTGTACAACTTTCGCAAGACGGGATACAGTGTTGACTACTTCATGGACTTTTCTGTATCTACAGATGCCAAGAATTCAACATACCGATCCATCAGTGTGAGTATAACCAATTGCATGAGACAAATTAATGATTTCAGAATAATCTCTTTAAGTTCTTATCCATCATCTCTAAGCTTATCAATAAAAGTAATTCCTAAACACTCTGAGTTGAGGTCACCAAAACATATACAAAGAATAATTAAATACAATAAAATCTTCTTGGCTTCCGGGTATCTGCCGTGTCATGTTTAAGAATTCTGCCGACGTTTCGACCATCTTGCCGTGGTCTTTATCAAGGCTACTGCAGCTCGCTCCAAAACGTCTCCTGTATATATAGAGGCAGTATATATTTCCTTCCCAGCCAATCACATCTCACTATACAATGCTCTGTTGTGATTGGTTCCAACACATGGAAAGAAAAACGGTCCTTTTCAGGAACAATTGTTTCCAGCAGGACGCAGATGTTGGGACCATATCCTTGATAATTTCACAGAAAACCCAGTTCCAAAAATTCCATAAAAGAAGAAAGACCTGATTTCTTTGAATCTATTCATTCCAAAATTTTGTCATCAGTTTTATCAGAATTTGCCTGTAAACAACAGTGTCTGTGATAATGAGTCTGACACAAATGAGCATGACGACTACTGAGAAAACCTTCAGTAAACATTTTTTTGTAAGATTTATACTTTTCAGGATACCTTACAACTTTGTTTAGCATTCTTACAAGCCGATGATAACTTCAAATTAAAATTTTTCATAAAATTCAGCGAATGTACTAAATGACACAAGTCAGTCTCTTTTCTTGCTCTTAATCACCGAAGTCAAGTATTTTATGTAGTTTTTAAAAAATGAAAAATTATTGTACATCATATTGAAGGAGTTTGTAATGTAATAAACATATATGTATTTCATTCTTGTACCATTATCCAGTTAAGAGCAGATAACTTGCATAGCACCAGAAGGAAGCAGTGCGCATTTAGACATCATAGCCACAGATCACAGTGCACACATTGCAGTGTCCTAGATTCTACAATTTGCTTCAAGTTAGTTGCTGATCAACCTCAAAATGTGCATTCTGAAAAATGTGTTATTTATCAGCCCACTAAAGATTATTCTATATCTAAGTATGATAAAACTTTGCAAAAGAATTTAAAATTCCAACCATCACTGTTAAAAACATCAGCTTTTTGGCATTGAAAGGGTTTTTAAATATTCTGCAAAATCACTTAACTCACCAACTGCCAGTATTTATACAAAATCATATCTTATTCTGTGGAAATTGTATATCATTATTATGTAGGTATGCCAAGTAGAGACACTTTCCACATTTAAAACAACAATTGTACAGTTATCCCGTGTCAAGTTGTTAAAAGGAAAATGGTCCATCGGGTATAAAATATTTTCTTAAATAATTTGTGATCTCTTCAAACTTCATCTGTTTGTCTTTTGCAGCTTGACCAGGCATCCTTAGGAATAAGTCGTGAGTACCTGGCCAAAGGATTTGGAGAGAAAATAGTTGATGCCTATTACGAGTACCTTGTGGATATAGCTGTGATCCTGGGAGCCGATAAACAAAGAGCTAAGAAAGAACTGAAAGAGTCTGTGGAATTTGAGATGAAACTTGCAAATGTAAGAAACTTTTTACGCTTATTACTTTGTTATTATCATATGCATCATTATATTCATCATCATCATCATGCTCATCATTAATATTGTTGTTGTTGTTATTATAATTATTATTATTATTATTATTGTTGTTGTTGTTGTTGTAGTTGCTATTCTCATCATCATTAGTAACATCATCTCCATTATCAAAGGTAATGCTATGAGTTGCCTATAAATATCTAGAGAAGTTCCATACCATGACTTGAATTTATTTAATTATTATTTAACAAAGAATATTACATATTATTGCATAAGTAATAAAATCAGATAAACTGATACAAAAAAATGCCAGATGGAGTTAATAGCCCATATTTCAGAAACTGTTGAGTTTTAGACCAACAGATTCTTGAGAAAGTTTGATATGTATGTGTGAAGAAACAAGTGGGATAGCTACAGTACTAATAGAATGAATTTACAAAAATTCCTTATGTCAACAATAGGCCTATTCCTTTTTCTTTTCCTTACATTTTCCTCAAAACATCTGAAGATGTACTATACCAGCTTGATGCACTATACCAGCCACCTGAATGTGGCGCAAAACACAACATACCAGTGATGGAACATCCACCCTACTCACCATACCTGGCACCATGTGATTTTTTCTTTTTCCCAAAGTCAAATCTGCATTGAAAGGAACCTGATTCAAGTCTGTATATACGGTGAAGGCAAAAGCGACGCAACTCCTGAACAGTGTTTCAGAAAATGAACTGCAGCATTGCTTCCAACAGTGAATAATTCACAGGGAGTAGTGCAAGGATCGAGGAGGGAGAAACCATTTCCAATATGTAATTTGTTAAATGAAGAGAGTGGGACCATCAGTTATAGACACACCTTGTATATGAAGTGGAAAATAAAATGCTCAGGAATTGGTGCATTAAGAAACATTGAAACAATTTCTGAAAAAATTGTCACGTGGATGCTCAGGCTCTCACTATGTCAAGTCTAGGATCAACAAGACCTGACAAGTGTATCAGACACTCTCCCATAGATCTGGAAGTCTAGCAATGTCTCCACCAGGAAAAAATTGAAAGTTTTCAACTAAAAAATTAAGTCAGTCCTGCTGTGTGGAGCTGAGACATGGATGATGAACAAAATGACATCCATCAACAAATGCCTAAGAAAAATTTTTAAGACCTTCTCGCCTCAGAAAATCTCCAACAAGAGTTAAGACAGATCAAGAACCCACCGAGGTAACCACCACATGGAGAAGATGGAAGTTGATCGGGCACACTCTAAGGAAGCTGGATCTAGACATAATGAATCAGACTTTGCACTGAAATCCTGCTGTCATTGAGGAAGAGTGGTTGGCCAAAGGACACCTGGCAAATACCTTAAGACATTAAGAAGATGGGATGAACATAGTTGGAGTTAAAAGTAGGGTGAGGCCTGTTCCACCTGGGAACCATAGGATCTAAATGAATTAATACACTGGTACATATGAGAAAAGTTTCATAATGGGATACCAATATACATAAATGTGCTTGCAATAGATTTCACTTAGGCTACTTCATATTTTTGCAAAAGAGTTAGCAATGATCACGTACTTAGCAACATCGGTAAACTAACATGTACTAAAATAGCCTATTATGGAATAAATTATTTACACTTAATATATTATGGGAATGAACTATGGGGTGTTTGTTGCTATACCTACCATGAAAGATATTGATTCTGCAGAAAATGTATCTACAATCAATGTACATACTAAATGAAATCATGTAAAGTAGTATTTATTAAGGAAATTATTTTCACTTTATTCTCACCATATATTTGTAAATTATGTGGCAACAAATCTTTGGGTTCAATAAAATGAACAGTATTCCTTTACCTTGCTTAGGAATTGTCTATTGGCATTGAGTAAATTTATTTACAAATTATTACTATTAGTTGGAAATAGACCTGAACTCTTCTCCAATAATCAATTGCATTCTAATGGAACAAAAATAAATCTAAACGTGCATAGAATAAACTTTAACACAAGTGCAGCGAGAAAACATTTCTACTTGAAAGGAGCAATATTTTACAATAAACTTCCAAGCCAAATAGAAGTAAAGTATAACGGAAATGAAATACCAAAACTGTCAGAGAAACACCTTTGTGATTTAGCACCGTAAAGAATATAAGAATTTTAGTTTTTAGCCTAATTTATTACTTTGCCTAGACAGTAAGACCAGTATAAAACTGTTGTAATTGTCATGTCGTGTAACTTTCCTTAAATAATATCCTATGAAATTTCACTGTCAGTAATTATTATTGTAATTTCTAAAATTTATATTGATTGTAATTAATCTAAAACTGCATTGATATCCAAAAAACTGATTATAGTCTCCATTAGTAAAACCTATAATTATATAGGCCTAACCTAAGCTAACCAACTATGTAACCTTTATTAATAGCTTAGGAAATGTTATGATTACAATTAACTTCGTAAATTCTAGAATTCCTTTGTGTATAGATTACTTATTTACTTACTCAATGGCAACAGAAAATTCCTAAGCAAGCTAAAGGAATATGAACTATTTTATGGAACCCCCTGGTCATTGCCGTGCTTACCTGTGCCCGACATTCAACCCTAATCTGCGCTAACTCCATCCAACCATCCCTCGCAAATCCTACTTCCCTTAAATTTATCCTAATATTGTCCTCCACCTACGTCTAGGTCTTCCAAGTGGTCTTTTCCCTCCGGGTCTCCCATCCAATACTTTCAAAATATGTCTTTCCTCCATGCAACATGTCCAGCCCATTTCATCCGCGATTAATTACTCTTACTATATCCAGTAAATAGTGCAGATTGTGAAGCTCGTTGTTGTGCAGTTTCTTGTCATTGTGTATTGATTATAATTCTTAATGTAGTCCTATTTAGTGCATGTATTCTGCCAACGTCCGAAAGACTGGTTGTACTATCAATGGACAGCAAATAAATATTATTATTATTATTATTATTATTATTATTATTATTATTATTATTATTATTATTATTATTATTATTATTATTATTATTATTATTATTATTATTATTATTATTATTATTATTATTATTATTATTATTATTATTATTATTATTATTATTATTATTATTATTATTATTATTATTATTATTATTATTATTATTATTAGTATGTATAAAATAAAGAATTAATGGAGTGACCCTAATAAAAACAGACCGGTATCTTTTATTTCTATAGGAAGGTGTACAAAAATTTTCAGTCAATTCTGAAAACATAATACCTTCATCTAGGTTGGCACAGAATGACTCAATGCTGATATCTGAAAACTGATTTTGTATTTGTCTGCTACAGATTTCTCTTCCTAGTGAAGAGCGTCGCAATGTTACAAAGCTGTACAATGCCATGACAGTGAGACAACTCCAGGCGACATACTCATCCATCCCCTGGCTCACATACTTCAACAACATCCTGCCCCAGCATGTTCAGATTACTGAGGATGAAGTTATTGTGGTCAGTGTGCCAAGCTACATTAAGGGACTTGAGAAACTCATGGAACAAACCCCCAAAAGGTGAGTCAAACACTCTGAAAGCTTCTATCATTCCCCATTTATTTATTTCCTCTAACTCCGATATAATAATAGATTCTTTTCATTCCTTTGGCAATTCTTCCTTTCTCTAAATCATAAGAAAGAGCTTATAGATCACTGAATTTAATCTATCGCCACCTGCCTTAATTAATTAAGCTGGAATTTGGTCAAGCTTGGAGATTGGCTTTTTTTACTTTACTTTACCTGTAGCTGTTTCTACTTTTGTTTGGGTTGGTTCAGCAAGTAACGGCTCTGTAGTGAACATTTCGCTTTTTACTCTTTGGACATCTCCATGCACATTTAATAACTGATAAAAGAAATGTTTCCATCAAAATATCATTCGGAGCCACAAGTACAGTGCCATCATTGTCCTTAATTACATTTGTTCTAGGATGAAAACCTCTTGAACTCATTTATTGCTTGTAGAGATCCCTAATATTTGTCTTCACTATTTTCCTCTAATTCATTTATTTTGTCTTTGAGATAGTTTTTTTGCATTGTTCTGATAGTTCTAGAGGTTTACGGATTTGAATTTATGGAAAGGAAAAGTTTACTAAATTGTAGAACAAGTTCAACTCTTTAGAATATGTACTTGTAGGCGCTTGTATAATGCAGTTTTAAGATCGTATAACTTATGTTTTTTTCTTAAATTACATTTTTGGCATTGAATGAACGATGTTATTCTATCATACTTTATTTTTGCAGTTTTAGCAGAAAATTCAATAGCATAATATATGTGTCACATGTAAGGTCTAAGAATCTACATGGACATGTCATAGATTTCTTTTGGGAACCTTGAATATTTCTTTCGAAAGAAATCAGTTTTCAACACACTTTTGAAAGCAACAATGATTCTAGTCAATTAAAATATTTTCAGTTTATATTAGGTCAGTTAGGGGGTGCCAAGGCTATAATGGAGAGACACTAAAGTAAGCCTAACACAGAGCACAAAAAACCATAGCCTCTAATAAGAAGTGTTGTGTTTATCACAACAGGAATGTAATGTTGATCTCTACCTTGATAAGGTTTACCTAACCAAACTAAACTAAACTACTACTATATGTGACAGTAATTAAATAATCTAATTTGTTAAAAAGTTTCTTCTATAAAAATTATAGTTTTATGTTAGGCCTATATATAGGAAACTCATGTTTGAAAATGCATGTTGAGAACAATTCAACAAGGACTGTACAATCAACTACATGGAAACTTTCAGATGCTTAGTGGTTTTTTCTAGTGTTTTTCCTTATTTAAAATTGGTATTGAATCTCCTTATCATTTGTGTTCCACACCAGCCCTGGGTGAGTCAATCTCTTATTGGTTAACATTCAAGTCAACTACATGCATGGGGATGAACAATGCTCAGGCCCAGGTGAGCAGTGAAAGGAGTGGAGTATGGAAATATTTCATTTGATTGGCTGAAAGGCATGCATCACAATGAATGTCTAAACCAGCCCTTGATGAGTCCAACTCGAATTGGTTTGTTGTCAAAAGTCTGGCCCTCTAACATTAACCTACAAACACAAGTCAGTTTCAGGTTCAGGAAGAAAGGATTGGGGGAATAAGACACACATTAAATGGAGGGTTGGATGAAATTGCATGATTAAAAGTGTCTTCTATATTACACATACAGTCATTTAAAGTGTACAAAGGACATGGACAACAAACCGCAAGTTATTTCCTTTATTGAGCAAGGTTAAGGTTAATTCTGAAAATCGACAAATCTAGAGGTTCTTAGCCATATCTGCCATCATGCAAAAATGGGGAGGGGCAGGGGTGGGGAATGGGCATGGAGGAGCCAGTTTAGAATTCCCTCACCAACATGAAGGGCAAATGAATAACTGAGATCTTTTTGTAGCAATTGCTTCAGTTTTACTATAGGTTTTAATGTTCGGAATGAAAAAAATGTTAAAATCTTTGTTACAAAAAAATCTCAATTTTTATTATTTATACAAAAGGTAACAAAAATGTAAGGTTTTTGTTCCTACCGTCATGTTCCTCATAAAATTTCATACAGAAATGCACATTCCTATTTCACTTTGGTCATATTCTAAAAACAGACATATCTGGCAACATCATGCTTGCACATGTTTTCCCATTTGGATAGCATGGGCCTTAAGAGCCCATTGTGCCTTCATTATGTGAAAACCATTAAAGAAACAGTTCATATATATAAGTCATACTCATGACAAGAAGTAATTCACAAAATATCTTAAATGAACACACACATAACCATAATACCAGGATCTGTAGGGACGTAAACATTCAGAGTTACAACTTAAAACTTAAGTTGGTAATCAAAGCTATTTTATAATAAACTACCACGGGAAATAAATACACTACTAGGTTTGAAATTCAAAAAGACCCTAAAGCATTTCATGATAGACAAAGCCTGGATGAATTTTGAAACAATAACATTAATACAACTGTAATTCTAAAATGTTTTTTATATTGTATGAAAATTATTTATTGTACTTTAACTACTATTTTAAATGAAAATGTACATTTTTAAGAAATGTAAACATACTATGTTTGATACTTGTCACAAGTCTATGAACAATGAGATTATTGAATTGAAAAGAAGTATAACTCAATAAAACAAACTGATGAATGTACAAAGCAGTAACTCTGTGACACTACATCCTATGGCAGGACAAAGTGCACTACCTGATAACTCCATCATCTACTCCTTCCTTTGACATTGACAGATGGCAGAATGGGAACTTCCATTTTCTGTTGTGAAACAAATATTTCCATTGAAATTATACATGCAAAAAAAAGTGTGCGTGGAATACCACGCGACAGAAGTGAACTTGTTTCAATTTTTTTATTTGGATTTTTTGAATTTTGGATTGTTGGACTTTGTGATATTGGGTTTTTTAACTTTTTTAATGTTCGACTTTCGGTTTTTTACTTTTGGATTTTTTTTAATTTTGGAATTTGGATTTTAATTTTGGATTTTTTACTTTTATTTTTTTATATTTTTGAATTTTTTAAATTTTAAATTTTTTATTTTTTAAATGTTGGGTATTTGGATTTATTAATTTTGATTTTTTTATTATTTTAATTTTGGATTTTTGGACTTTTAAAACTTTGAATTTTTTAATTTTTTAATTTTGGATCTTTTAATTTTGAATTTTTTAAATTTTGGATCTTTGAATTTTTTTATTTTGGATTTTTTAATTTTTAATTTTTGAAATTTTGGATTTTTTAATTTTTAATTTTTGGATTTTTTAAACTTTGGATAAGCCTAAGCATTGAGTTGATTGTTTTCTGTGCAGTCCATTCCGTCACACTTCACTAATTCTGTGATGATTTTAAGCGTTACATTAATTTCGTGACGATTTTTGAGCGTTACACAAGCTTTCGATTTACCCCTACCGCGACCAAAGAAGTTTCACTTCAAAAAGTCTAGTTTGCCATGAGTAGGAATGCATTGCTCACTAAAATGTTCCATTTTAATTGTTAAGAGACACTAGCTTTTCCATCTAATAAATACTAGAAGCACTACTTAAGTTACTATTTATATGCACAGGGTGTTGGCGAACTACGTGATGAGTCGTGTGGCTGGTGCCAGTGTTAACTATCTCACAGATGAGCTGCGCAACAGACAACTCAAGTTCTCCACTGTGCTGTCTGGTCGTACAGAGCGAGAAGCTCGCTGGAAGGAGTGCATTGACATTGTAACTGGAGGGTCAGTATTTTATAAAAGCAGTAGGCTACATTTTCCATGTCAGTTAATGCTTACGTGTTTGCTTGTTTTTTCGGTATGATCTCAATCTTACCAAAATGCATGCATGTAAATTGATGAATGATAATAATGATAGTTTATTAGCTTATAAACTTTTACAGGAGAAGTATCAAGCATTGTCAGAGAGAAGATAAGATAAGAATGTTCATATTCTGAATTTGAACACTCCAGGAATTTTCCTAGAATAATATTTTTAACAAGTTTTATTCTTTATAAAATTTAGATAAACTGAATAAGCCTATATAATAAAATCAGGTTAACTGATATAATAGAGTGCCAGATGGAGTTAATAGGCCATATTTCAGAGACTATTGAGTTTTAGACCACAGTTTCTTGAGCAAGTCTGATAATCATATTATGTAAAGCAGCCATGGGCAAACCCCTATCCATTGACACGCAACCCGCAAAGTTAGTAAACTACATAATATAGTTCGAAAAGAACAGGTAGATGGAGACTCAAACAGACAATAAGTGCAGTGGCGGTTGCTCATTCTTTGGGAAATACTAATTTCACTTTATAATTTACACTACAGTTAACAAATTTACAAACAATATTGTATTTTTAATTATTCTTTTACGTGTGCAATTATTTAAATACACAAAGGCTTAGACTGTGTTATAATGCCTTTCCAATCGCAACTGTGTCGCGACCCATCACTGCTTGTAAAGTGATTATGACTCACGCATGGGAATATTTCCAAAACATGCATTGAATTCCGCAATGCCATCTTGTGACTTATGTTGGAAGGACAAGAACCGTTTGTGGTTCGCGAACCAGTAAATGCCCATGCATGATGTAAAGGAATAAGTGGGATAATCAGAATATTAACAGAGTGAATTTACAACAAATTCCTCATGTCAACAATAGACCTATTCCTTTATTTCTGTCAAAATATCTGAAGCTGTACAACTATTCAGCTAAAAAAATTTAAAGTTTATTTTGGAAGAAAACAATTTTTAAATTAAACTTTTTGGAAATTGTCCATCGGTTTTAGGCTAAAAGCTATAAGATTGCCGAATTTCAAGTTTCAAGTTTCTAGCTCATCTGGAAGTGAGTAAACATCAATGCTAATAAGTGGATGATGATTAGACTAACCTAGATATGAATGGCGTCATGGCTATACAGTCAGTTTTTCTACACGCATAGGGTAGCTAGAAACACCAAATTTTGAACACTTATGTCTGTTGTATATGCCAATATTCCTGCCAAATTTTACGATTCTATCTATCCCATAAGAGTGTCAAAAATTAATATGAGGAAAGAATACAAACTTGATTTAAAATAAAAATAATTTAATTCAATCTAAAGTATGACCAATGGAGATATGACAGAAAGTCACAGGACCAATGTTGTAGGGCTCTCAAAATCCATAATTGCTGGTGTAATCCGTTTCTTGATAGGACTTACTGTTAGCTACTATAAGCCTCCAAGAAGGTCTACAGAAACCTTGAAGTTGCGTCTGCCATTTTTAATGTTTCTTGGGAGTACAAAATTAAAAATTGAATATTTTGGAATATTTCCATTGGTTACAAGCTATTAGCTATAAGTATGCCAAATTTAAAGTGGGCTAACAAGTGGGTGAGTTAGCCATGCAGTTTTGTAATAAGCCATAGTGATGATTTGCTATTTTGAAACAGTTAATTGGGCGTTACTCTGGTACTGGTCAACCGATTTCATCCAAAATCAATAGACTTCGTCCTAGGGACACAATAAGTGTATAACAAGTTTATTGAAAATCTGATAAAGCGTATTTGAGTTATCGCGTGTACAAACAAACGGGCAGAAATTTTTCCCACCCACCATACATACAATCTTAGAAAGTACATTCTGGCACTAAACAAGATATGCAATGTATTTTATGTTTCTAATATCTAATTCTTCAGATTGCATGAAAATGTTAACCAACTTAGTTTCAGTAGGCCTACTTCATAATCAGTGGCATGATTTAAAAAGGCTATTGTACTAACAAAGAGATGTATACATACATATTGACAAAGATTTCGCAAAGTAAGGAATATGAATTAAAACATGATGTATAAAATGCTCCGAAGCTAGGCAAAGAACACTTCATCATAGTGATGTGCTTTCAATACCGTATGTAAGCCTACATTACAACTCAAATTCTGTACCAGATTGTAAGCTGCATGGCTTTTTCTTTTGCTATGAACAAATGAAAGTTAAATATGTAAAATATCACTAGCATTCGTGCAAA
The DNA here is from genome assembly GCA_964059195.1 of Ectobius pallidus. Lineage (NCBI taxonomy): Eukaryota > Metazoa > Arthropoda > Insecta > Blattodea > Ectobiidae > Ectobius > Ectobius pallidus. The sequence goes on along the minus strand of CAXKWD010000003.1, from coordinate 185,708,477 downwards.
GAATAAGTTATTAAGTCCCAGAATGGTACTTTATAAGATTGTGTGGAGGACGAGAAAACGTCATTCTGTCTGTCTGTGTGTCTGTATGTGCGATGACTCAAATACGCTTTATCGGATTTTTATGAAACTTAGTAGGCCTACATACATTTATAAGGTCCATGGAAGAAGCCTATTGATATTGGATAAAATTGGTTGACCGGTATCAGAGTAAAGTCCAATTTAGTGTCTATTTGATGGTAATATATTAGAAAGAATTTATCAAAAGCAAATCAGTTCTCATGACAACATATTGTTTTACACTGTTCATATACTGTTTTGGAAGTTGCAATACGTTTAACTTTGACAAATAACACTATCCACATATTCCATCACATATGCTTCTTTGTTCTTCCATAAGCCTTGCTAAATGAATCGATATGGAGCTTAACTTGGAAACTGATTAAAAAAAATAACTTACTTTCTGCATATTATAACTGAAGTTATCAGTGATTAAACAAAAGCATTCTGGCACTTTGTTACATCAGTTTACCTGATTTTATTTTGCTAGATTTTTTTATAGTTATTGCCACTAGTTAACTCAGAGTGTGTAATACTTTTCTTGTAGTCTGTCTATTGCAGTTGGCTCTCTGTATGTACGCAAGTTCTTCAAAGAAGAGGCCAAGAGCAATGCAATGGAGATGGTTGAGAACATTCGCAGTGAGTTCATCAACATTCTCAATCATGTTGACTGGATGGATGACAAAACAAGGTAAGGCTTTTCTCAAGATTCTTGAGAGTGGGACAGAAAAGGAAAGTTATGATTATATAGGTGTGTGTGTGTATATATATATATATATACTAGCTTAAATTAAATTATGGAGGACTTTTTTTTTCAAGCTGTAAGTCCTTACATAGGTATCTTCATATCTAGAATTTGAAGCAAAAAGGAACGCTAGACATGTTTTCAAAAATTTGTTACAATTTTGATAATGACATCTTTACTGTTATGAGTCCAGATACAACTTTTTTTTTAACAAGTTACAATAAAATCATTTTTCTTGAAGAGGTTATTTGAAGATTATATGGCCATAAGAAGTGAAACCGCTTATATCGACTTAAGATAAATAATATTATTAATAACATTTTCACATGACAAAACAACAAAAATGAAAAATAGTTTTTTAGCCTTAAGTAGTCTAGCCTACTCATGTTTTCTGAATTTTTTTATGAAAACCACAGATAAAAGTTTAAGTAAGGCAATGAAGACATTCATCACATACACAGAATAATAATTCAGTGTTCTCCTTCAGGAAGATCAGCTGTCATTTTGATTAGGCAAAGTTTTGAAGTAGTCCCTCAACTCTCTTGGCATCTAATGTAATTATTTAACAAGGTCATTGTACATTGGCTACTGATGGTTCTCTTAAGTTCCCTATATTTGAAGAAACAAGAAGTTGACATCATTTGTTCCTTTGGATATCAACTAGTACAGTAAAAATTACTTTACCGGCCTAGGTTGGCAAAGTGCTACTTTTCAATGTGTTAACAATCCGACAAGCAAGTGTTTCGTGGAGCATGTACTAAAAAAGGATTTAAGATACATTTAGACATCGTCATGACTTCTGTTAATACTGTAAGTCAACATGAGATAGTTATAATAATAGTATTTTTAAGAAGTAACTATATATCTACACATGTTCATACTAATTCCAATTCAAACAAAGAAGAACTTCATAATGTATATTTGATTAAGTCACATTACCGTACAGTAACAACTGTTTGGAAATACATTCACATTATTTGGTTTGTGATTGTAACGAAAGTGATAATATTATATACCTAATACAGATAATTCTTTCAGTGTAGATGGGAAGACTGAGGCAAAAATTATTAATAAACAAGTAAACTTGCAACATGAAGCAGTAATTCCTTTAGTTCCCTATTCTGAAACAGAACTGACCAGAATTGGCACCGATAGTGGCAGTGAACAAACCTTGAAAACTAAAAAGGGTAAGAAGAATGTAAATGCGTGGAAAAATCAATACCGGTACCAAAAAGTAAATAATTATCGGAAAAGTACATGTTTCTGCTTTTGGGAAGACTGTGCAGAAAAGGGGGACAAAGAAAATGTCAACAGGAAAAAGATAAACTATGAACAAAGACAGATTAAGTCTATATTCCATGAATTCTGCGATATAGATCATACTTAGGACATGAAAAGACTGGAACAGTCATGAGAAAAGAAGTTAAAAGAAATAATCCTAAAAATAACACAAGAAGAGGCATAATATAGCAATGCTTATTCCTTCCCCATTAATGGTCAGAATATTACTGTGTGTAAAACCATCTACTCGGACACCGTATCTATCCGTCAACAATTTGTAAACAGCACAAAGTAAAGATGAAAGAACAGGAATAATTCTGACTAACCAAAGTGAAAGACATACACTCATAAACAGTGCTTTTTTTCTGGGGGTACACAGGGCTAATCCTGAATCCTTAAAGATTTTTCCAGTTTCATATAGGAGAACATCATTACCTTCCACAATTTTTAAACATGGATAAATTTTCCAAACAAAATAATGGAACTGATTATATGCATTGTTTGCATTAAAGTAGTTATTTTTAGTGTTACATTCATTATCTATCCCATGATTTCGAGAGGTGGGGCCTCAAATTAGCACTGCGGTCAGGAAAACAAGTGAGCATTACAGTACTACTGCAATGGTAATCATGACTACAATGCCAATGTTACTGATTCAACATTAGAGTTTGTTGTATCCCTTTCCTCTTGGCTTCAAATTGCATTTATTTGCATTAATGTTGCTACATGTGTTGTTCTGTCTCTGGCTATTCTGCTCCTGTTTTTCTTTTTTTTTCTCTCTCTCTCTCTTTCGTAGTTTTACCTCTCCCTTGTAGGGACCTTTATGCTGCCCGTCACACCAGGCCGCGACCTGTCAGGATAGGAATGAACTATGGATCACAACACAGACATACTTTTTTGACCAGACAAGGATATGAAGGGCCTCTCCGGATGAGTGATCACCCCAATGCCAGTGCCACCTCCGAGACAACACGAATACATAGGACAAGACACACCATTCACACATATACTCACTCCGAACAAGGCGAGGATGGGATGAAGATGATAATGATGGCCAGATGATATCCGGGGATCGCAAGGGCCTAAAGTTACCTGACATTTGTCTCACAGGTGAGGGAAAACCCCGAAAAAAACCTCACCTAGGTAACTTGTCCCGACCAGGAATCGAATCCCGGGCCCGCTGCATGAGAGGAGTGAACGCATTCCCTGAGCTACAGCAGTGGACTCTTGTTTTTCATATGTTGTGTATCCTCGTTTTTCATATGTATCCTTGTGAAAATTACTCTGCTTATATACATGTCAGATGATCAGCAATATCCTGCAGTAGTTCCGAGGTGATTGCAAACCTGTCAGGCCCCAACTTTCGAAAATAGAAGTATAGCTACTTTTCATTTTAAATTTGACGTCTTCTGGTGAAAGATGTAAGAAACTCTGTGAGCATGTCATTGACTATATTGCAGCTTATGGGTAGAATTGATGTGTACGAACTGAATCCACCTCAGAAGATTTAAATTCTTAAGACCTTATGCATATTGTGTAATCCTACTTTCATTCTAAGTAGGTAGGTAAGTCTGGCAATGTTCTGTCAAGTCAAAAGTGAAGGTAACCCTTAAATCTGTTTTAGAAAAAAAGAAAAAAAAAAGCACTGCTCATCAATAAGGTACCGTATGATTTATTGATTATCAAAAACCATATTGCTAGATATCCAGCATATCAAAGTCACTACGTCAGACAGAAAAGACAGCAAACAAAATATGTAGGATCACAATTAAATTAATATAAATATCATGTACAAAAACTACACTGAAAATGTAAAAGAAATTCAAAACCTTTGTGTAAAGGGTGGTTGTTTAGAATAACATTTAATCAGGAATTCAACCATCTTTTAAACAGCCTCATGTTGACATCTGTGATGGAATTGTAACATGAAGAAAGAAAATTGTACAAAATATTAATGTCAGGACATTTGAAAGAAGCATCTAAACGATATGAAATCTACGTAAATAATTAGAGAATTCAAAGGTGGTTATGGTGAACTCCAGAAGCGTCTTCCAATGCCACTACTCACCAGCTATCAGAGCTTTTATCTATGAAAGCTAAAGACTTGGATTCTAAATTATATCATCCATCACCCATTTTATAAAAATCCTTTCTGTATGATTTATGACGAAACCATAAGAGAAAGTGGAGTAAATGAAATTGCTTCATGTTTCCTCAAAGGGGCTGCAGAGGAGGCAATTAATTATTTTTTCTTTTAAAGTCTTGACAGTGTGGTCAGACAATGTAGTCAAAAGCGTAATCATGTAATGATATTAATGTATCTTTGATTGATTATCAGTGAAAACATAAAAGAGACAAATCACAAAAATCTGTTAAAGGATCTCACAGATTTGGAGGCTAACATCATCCATTCCTTAATAGAAAGAAATAAGAAAGCAAACTGTCAAAAGATTTTTATTTGAAATGATTGGATAAATCTTGACAGAGAGATTGGGGAAAACGTAAATGTTTTGAAGATGCAGCTGGAGGATTTTAAGAATTTCAGCAGTTCAATTGACAGTTTCAACTCTCCATTCTTAAGCAGGAAAAATTGCATTGTTGGTGAAAATTGTGCATTTGCTACAATAGTTCACCTTCATCTTCACCTACTGCTACAATAATAATACTTTTATTGCAATACTACATTCGTCCACTAAAGCGTTATTTTGCTTACTTGCTCAAATATAATTCTTTAACTGTGATTGATAATATGTGGAAATTTATTTTCAAGCATTTTTCGTGAAAAAAATTGAATCACCCAAAATTGTTTTACAAAATACGGGAGAGTATAGGTTTCAATGAAGAAAATAAGAAGGCAGGAGAATAAATAAATTGGGGACAAAATACAGGAGAGTTAGCAACCCTATGTACATGCTTGGCTCTAGAACCAAGGGTTCCAGGTTCAAACTTGGCCATAGCCACTCCTGGATTTGTCAATAGGCCGTATAGGCCACGGCCTAGGGGCGGCAGATTTAAGAGGGCGCTCACTTATTTTTACTTTATGACTAATTAATTCGTTTATTTCATTTTTCAGTACCTATGTAACCTATGTTTAAATACAGTAGACTCCCTCTAATCCGGCCACCCCAGGACCGGACCTTTGACCGGATTAACAAATAGCCGGACCATCCGGCGGTCTTTTAAACGTGTCAAGTATAACCTATTAAAGCAAAAATCAACTTTTAAGATGGTTTTGTCCATTTTTTAAAGCATACTTACCCAAAAATTAAAATACAGCATTACAATTACAATTTCAAAATTAAAAGAAATTATTATTTTCTTCTGCTTTTTTAGTTGAACTCTTTTTTTGAAAGCATAATCACGCCACTTCTTCATGAACATTACATCGATAGCTGATGTAGCAGCCTGTTGCTCGACATAGGTAGTCGCCAGTTCCAGTGCTGTGAACTGATGTGATTTGTTTACACTTAAGACTGAAAACTAAACAGGCCCGTTTATTCAAGACGAAGGCTCCGCGCAAGATTAAGTAACCTTTGACAACAGCTTCGCAAAAGAATCAATAAACAGTGCTGCCCAATAATCTATTTATATTACGTCACATTCCTCACCCTAAGAAGAATGTCATTCAGTAATATAATGTTTATTCTAGTTGATTACTGCCGTGAGAAACCCTTCTGCACACAGACGACTCATTTGAAGAACTTGGCCGGATCATCCGGCAGCCGAACCATCCGAGGCCGGACTAGAGGGAGTCAACTGTACTTAAAATTGTTTATTACCTAATAAAGGGCTACAAATGAGTGATTAAGATAGGAGAGTACTTCTAGGAAGGAGGAAGGAGCGGTGCAAATAAAGTGGCCTATACTTATGAAAAGTATAAATCCAACACTGGCCATAGCCAAAGGATTTTCAGTATATAACACTCCTCAGCCAAGTCCTGTAAGCCATGGTCCTGTATCGTATATTTACAGCCAGTTCAAGAATTTCAGAACTAAGTCTCTGAATCAAATTCCCTAACCCTTTCAAGTCCAACTAATAACTTAATTTCCTACTGGATAGCCATCAAGGTGAAGGGCTTACCATCTATCCTTCTTTTCTCTATAAGAAATTAACTCCATCTGCTGCATCTCTTACAATCTAACCCCTAGTTTGTCTACCATGGGGAGATAGCAAGATTGAGAGCCATGTGATCAGTCTGCTGACTCCCACTACCATTACTGACAGTTTAATTTCTGGGATTGCTACTACTTTACCAAGTGGCTTTCAGTTGTCCTCAGAAGGCTGAGTGCATCCTATTCCAGACTTCACTATCTCAGAAAAATCAGAGAAAATACCAAAGATTGAACCCAGATCTGAAGCTAAGGATAAGCAATGCTAACTAATAGAACACACAGGTGATCTAAAAGAAGATAAATGTAACTAAACTGATCTTTAGTAATCAAACATCTACTGGGAGGCCCCAATTTTCTGGAACCCAAGTGTTGACTAGACTGACTATATGTTTCCTTTTTCAATAGGCAGAGAGGATTAGAGAAGGCAAAGGCAATGAATGTTCACATTGGCTACCCAGATGAGCTTCTTGATGACAAAAAGTTGGAAGAATTCTACGAAAAGGTAAGAATAGTGCTTACGTTTACATTCCCATCTTGATCTTATTTTATATTGTTCCTCTTCATCACTTTAACACTTTATTTCCTATGCCTAGCATTCTGATGGAGTGTGCTTATACCAGGTATTGAACTCACTTCTTAACACTATGTCTTTTAAATTTGTGAACCAGCAATTTGCAATTTCTGTTTATTTTAACTATATATGCTGTTCAACTGTTGCAGCTCGAAGTTGATTCTACATCATATCTGGAGAGCATTCTGAATGTCACAAAGTTTGGCATGAACTATTCATTTGGAAGACTTCGCACTAAAGTGAACAAAACTGAATGGATCACACATGGACGACCAGCCATCGTCAACGCTTTCTACAGTTCCATAGAGAACAGCATACGTAAGCATACTAAGGATAAGCTTACCATACCATCACACTCTAAACTGAGTGCATTTTTTCCTAGGCCAATAGGGGACATAGACAATCATTTCAAGAATATAACTTGGTATACAGTAGCGATACCTAAGTGTGCACAATTGGGAAGCTTAAACAGCCAGGCTGTACTGGCAATATTAATAATAAAATTAAATATACATTAGGCTAATCAGTATTAGAAATATCTTTTACAGAAATTGAAATCCAATATACACATTTTACAAATACCTATCAGGGATGTATTCATAAAAAAAAGTTCACACTAATTTTTTACATGAAGAATGAAAATTTGCTTTACTTGTAACAATGTTTTAACTGTTTTTTTTTTTCGTCCGACTTTTATCAATTAATATTAAGTTCACTGCTGTTGTATATCAAATAAATTCCTATCTGACAGTAACATGTCTAATTACATTACATTAAGAAAATATTGATAGAATGACATTTTTATGAAATGTTGAAATACCTCATTCCATTACACTTGTGGCTTGTCATGAAACTAATATTCTTTTAATCGCTTGGAGTCTCCTGGTAACAAAATTGATTTCCAACGACAAGGGATATTTGAGGACTCAAATCAGGGAATGTTCTTGGAATTGAGGAACACCTGACCAGCCTACTATAGGCCTGCTCCAAATATAATGAACTAATGTATTTCCTACAGAGGTGTACATATTGTGATTTCAGCTTGCTTACCCCTTTGTAACTCTACAACCAGCCAGAGCATTTAACTTGCTTGACAAGAGAGCAAGCTTGCATTGCTGTGGCTGCATGAAATATCGCTGTGAGTCACAAGCCTTCGATAACCTAGTGGGTTTGGCGGGACCTAGAGAAACTGCAAGGCCTGACGAGAAACTACACAACAGTGCACTAGTGAAGGAACTTATTGTACTGCAGACTTTTTCATTCTCCCTTTGCTTACTTTAAACTCACTTGAACCTGGCGTGTATGACACTTACACGGATTAGATTCATATGTATTTAGAGCACCTGTTCTCAAAACTTGAAACAATCTTATGGGGAATGAAAACAGCTCATTGTTTTTTATAGCCTTATAATCTCGCCTAGATGCCTAGATTTTTTATGGTTATAGAGGCCTATGTGTAAGCTTTTGTAAATATCATCCAAAGGATTTAGATTGGTATCAAGAACATTCAAATAAGGGATGAAAAGGAAAGTATGCAGACATGTATAGAGAATTGATAATAGGGGTTGAAATGAGAAGGGTTAGTTTGTTCGAATGTTAACATTGTTAAATTTCCCTAGTTCTCGATTAATTATCGGTGTGGAAATTTGGTTTGGTGAAAGAAAGAAGATTTTGTATAGATGTTATGTTATTATAATGAGGTTGAATATGGAAAAGTTTTGAAGTTCGAATTCTAATATTGCATAGAATTTTTTACTGGTTACATATGATATGTGTGTAGACTTAGTAAACATCTGTCACTGAATGTATATTTGCATAGATAATAATAGTAGAATAGTAAAGAGTGATTTGTTTGATTATTAATGTTTCCTTGAATTTCTCCCTGGCTCTACAGGGTCTGTGTGCAAAATTTGATAAAAATCAGCTGAAAATGTAGATTTTTACACACACATACATAACAGGGTGTTAAAAACACATAAAGAGTGATCAGTTTCAATAATAATTTTTCCTAAAATTGTTCATTATTCTACAGCTGCATATATGTGTACGATTTTGTAAAAAAGTATATGAATTTAGGTTTGTATGCAGATCATATAATAGACGCTGAATACAGGTATGGGAAGGATAGTTCATATATTAAGGTTGCCTAGGAATTTTGTTCCTGGTTCCATAGAGTCTGTGTGTAAGACCTGTTAAAAATTAATCAAACAATTTAGATTCATAAAGAGATATAATATGGGTAGATAGGGTGGATTTTTTAATATAAAAGTTCCTTAGAATTTTCTTCTGGTTCTAAAATACGGTAAAACTTGGTCAAAGAATATAGATTTATATATAGCCTAGTTTCTTAGAACTTTTTAATTTTTACAGGGTCTGTGTGTAAAATTTGTCAAAAAATTCACATTTTTAGAGATTACATAGGCCTAATAAGGGCTGAAAATAAGTAAGGGGCTGTTTGTTCCAGTATGATTATTGCCTACAATTTTCTCCTGGTTCTGAAGCTCTGTGTGTGCAGTTTGGTAAAAATCGGTCAAAAGAATGTAGAATTGTATAGAGATCATATAATAGGGGTTGAAAATAAGTCTGCAGGGGCTTACTCAAATAATATTTTCGCCAGAACTTCATCCTGGTTCAACATTCTCTGTGTGTAAAATTTGGAGTACAATGGTTACAGTAAGTAGATTTTAATAGGGAAAACATTGGGACAGATTTTGATAATAAGGGAAGGGATGGTTTTTTTAAATTTTAATTTATAGAGTTTTCTGGTAAAAGAGTGTCTAAGCATAAAATTTGGTAAAGATCAACCAAAGCATAAAGATATGTTTAGAGAATTACCCCCCCCCCCCCGATATCAACTTTCCATATACTTTTAATTAATAATAGCAATATTAATAACAATAATGAATATAATATTAATGTGCATTACTATATCCCACCCCCTATTTATCTAAGGCGATAAACGTTTTATCTTGTAAAAAAGTAGTAAGAAGTAGCTACCCATACTTAGTGACTAAACAACTAACTCAACCCATTTAGGTCTAAAGAAGCCAGCCTTCATGCTTGCAGCGATGCTCGCAACTTGCTTGATTGCCGTCCAAGCGGGTATGAGCAAGCTAAAAGTGAGTTTTGTACACCTCTGATTTCCTATTTATAAAATACTTAGGCCATATTTAACTCATTAATCAATATAGTTGACTTCACTGTAGTTAAATTCACTAAGCTAGTAAGAAGTACATTGGCTCTCAAATACTGTTATTATTGCTAGCTTAAAAAAAAAATAATAATAATAATAATAATAATAAATAAAACAAATAAAAAATAAAAAAATAAAAAAACATGCATGTCAAATATCACTCACTAAGGAGTTCAAACATTTTCATTACTGAATAGAGTGGAAACCACTGTTTTAGAAGACCAATTTTAATGGAACTGTCAAGTATCATTTAATACAGTTTCACTATACATCAAATACGACATATTTTAATATTTATTTATAAACTTCATTATGAAATAATTAAATTTTCCAACTAGTACAATTTTACAAATTATCTTTCAAATTGCAGTAGCCGACTAACTACACAACAAGAAGGTCAGTTCATCATCCTATCTCTGAGAACGACTGAAGATGATACATCATTGTATTGAAATGCATCTCAAATAATACGACAAGTCTGATTTTAAAGCTGATTACAACGTTTCACCAATCAACATTTATAAATAAGTGATTTTAACAGTGAAGAATTTTAGCAAGAAGAAGCCATTTTATAATTTGGACATTATTTTAATACAAAATAATTTTAATTGACATTTACATAACGATTCACTATCAACTTATATAAAAGTGTTTTAACGTCTGGAAGAATTTTACCACAACATAATATAACATGAACATTATTTTAACCTAAAATAATTTTAATATATTTCTTTATCACAACCATAAATGGTTTTTCTTGTTTAATATATCATCTTCCATTTACGTTGGTGCTATTCCAAATAAGAAGAACTAGTCATTCATCATATAGACAATATTAATAATTTTAACAGTGAATCAGTGGTTATTTTTAACTTTGACTGAACATGGACTTCACGTCAATGTATCCTAGCTAATAAATAAATATTTGTAATCAGCATTACATTCAGCAAAGTCTTTTAAAACACTAGTAAAGAGGTGGAAAAACATTTTAGATAATATTTTTATATGTTCACTATACTCCAATGTTCACTATACTCCAATCTTTATCATTTCTGTATGGCACAGCCTACAGATGTTACGGAAACTGTTGTTGAGGTAGAACTTCAAAAAGGAGGGGGTTTATACAAATAAGCAAAACTTCATTAACCACCAATCATATAATGCCCTAAATTTTCTTTGCAGAATTTCCAGCCGGTATTTTGCAGGGAATGTTCTTTGACAGTGAGCGACCACGATACATGAACTATGGAGCCATTGGCTTTGTCATCGGTCATGAGATTACTCATGGTTTTGATGATCAAGGTCGTCAGTTTGACAAAGATGGCAATCTTGTGGAGTGGTGGGAGCCTGCAACAAGGGAGAAGTACCTTGAAAAAGCCAAGTGTATTATAGAGCAGTATGGCAACTTTACCGAACCCGAGACAGGACTACATGTAAGTAAACAGCATGTAGCACTAATAAATACAACTTTCTGTCTAGAAACTGTCTTCATCTGACTAATGTCCCAGTTCAATTCTCCTCTGAATCACTTTCAATTTATTTTTTATGGAAAACATCTTACGCTGTAGGTTTGGCATGCAAAAATTGACGTTACAACTAATATACAGTTTAAAAAGCATGATAGAATGTCACGCAACTTTGATCTTGACAGCATGATGTCACATGCCCTACAAAATGGTTGCCACGGAGGAGGAAAAATTGAGGAGCATTATTTTCAATTCTTGATAGGTCTATATGCAAAAATAAAATTCAAAATTGACTTATATATGTCATTAGCATAATACTGAACTACGGCATCAATTTGTGAATCGGATTTTACCAAAAGTCTACTTTTGTCGCATGTAGAGGTTCTTGAAGTCACTAGCTTTTTGCATAAGTCAATAATTATATGCTGACGAAAAGGAAAAGGAAAAGCAAAACTCGATGAATGCAATAAGTTATATTTTAAACTCTGATTAATCTTGTTCCATACCAAGCAGTTAATGGTGTCAGTTCCGTATAGGTGCTTGAGGCTGTCAGCTATAATATTAATTCATTGTTGTTCATTTACTCTTGGGATTGGATCACAAGTCCTGCTGCAACTAGACTTCTCTCTCACACATAGCTGACCAAGCAAAAGGAAGTACCAGTATGAGAGGGAAGTAACTTATATGAGGAGTGTCGGTTCAAAATGCATTAAGTCCACCTCCGATCGTAATGTAGTTTTTTGCGGATTCGCATTCTCTGAGGTGTTCTGCATGATACTACATAATGTTTTTGTCTCAAATTGCAACCTTTCTCCGTTAAAATCGAGCCTGAAATATGGGGTTCGATGCAAAACGCATTCAGTCCAGAACTTGGTTCGGTGCAAATTACGTTGAGTCCACATTATAGACGCGATCACGTGCGAAACAGGTGGTGCTTTGAACTTCACGACATCTATTTTTTGCAGGTGTTCTTTTAATGAAAGCAGTATTCACTAGACGCCGAAAAAGATGCCATTAGCGGTCAATAATAAAAAAAGAGAAGCATGGGTTTTCAATGATTTAACATGCTTAAAAAACAGAAATTGTTTAAATTTTGACAATTTGGTACTTCGGCAATAGTTTATTTTTTATTAGTGCAATCAGATGTGATTGTAATTCTTAAATAAAATACTAACTTTCATCTTTTTACATGATTGTTATTATAGTGTTGAGTCAAAATGCGTTAAGTTCATTACTTTTGAAACTTTAACTATCAGTAAAAGATGTACATGAAAAGAATGATTTGACACACCCAATACATTTAACTATATATTAATTACTGATTCTGTTCAGAAAAAAATATTGCAAATTCGTTTGATAGTTTGGCCACAAACAGTTTTTCGTCATTCCTGAAAAATCATTATTTGTGGACTAAACGCGTTTTGAATCGACGCTCCTCATATAGTTTGTTGATATCCATTTACACTTGCTTTTACATTTACTTAAGCAAGTAGAAAACACTGCATCTTAAGAAATTTTGACAAGCATATTCCTGACGCTGATTCAAAGCGGATAAAAGCAGTGCCACGTAAACCACCCTTAGTTAGATTAAGGTGTGACTGTGACATACACAAGAACAAACATCCTTACTTTATTTGAGTGTTGTTGTTAAAACATTAAAGCTGATGAGTCATAGAACAAAATTAAGTTTTCTTGCTTTCCCACAATTGGAAAATTTATCAAGCACCATTTCAAGAACTGCTGTTGCTATAATCTGTCTTATATTTATTGGTCAGCTGTTAGTAGCTAAGAGAGCTAACTATGTGTTCATGCCAGGCTTGAGTCACTTGGGTAAAAATTCTATGTCAGGCTGAATTTTGTTCATACTTAGATAAAGCAGTAACAGCATTTCTATTTCACAATTTGCCTTTCTCAGTGCATGAGTCAGAATGTGCAATTAAACTATCTACTATCTGAGAAATTAAAATGTCCTTATGACAGCACAAGACTTAACGTTTTGAATACACCCCTGCTTGTTACATTCTTAACTGGCTAGCGGTACTAACTGTTTCTAACTGATAGGTCTGAAGAAAGGGTGGACTGCTCTCTTCCTTCTGAAGTTCTTGTTAGTATTATTAATTAATAATAAATTACAGTGAATGGAATGGTGCTTAATGTAATCGTGGATAATGTTATCAGTTGGGTAATGTTATCACTTTTATCAAGTCTCTTACGGATTAACACTGATACATTGAAAAAATGCTGTTTATTGTGGTCAAAGATTTGGTTTATGTTATCACATTTTCCATTTTGCGGCTTTATTTCCAAGTATTGTATGTCATTAAAAATTTAGTTTTTAAGGATTTCATTTCCAACTCAACTGTATTGTATTGTATTAGGAGTAAGGGTAGTGTTCCCAGCTCACAGGATGACCTGTTCACGGGGGTGGCATTCCCGAACTTTCTCTATTAAGCATGTTTCATCCTTCAGTTTAGCTGTTGCTTTTGATTTGTGAAGGTCACAATAATGACATGCAGTGATGGTTAGTGTAAAACAAAAAAACTTGATTAGACAGGTGTTAAATGTTTTGCTAAGCGGTGTTCACCACAGGTTAGTAAACTTCCAAAAAACACTATGAGCCTGAAATATTGGTTAATGGACTCCAAAGGAAAAACGGAAAAAAATAAAAACTTTTTGATTGCGAAAACAGTTGTTTGCAGGCTGTTATGAGTGTTGAATGATTGACAGTTATGTATTATCTTGTTTGTATGAATAAATAGCTTTTAATTCTGTTTTGTAGTGTATTATCTGATGTATGAATAGATATCCTTCAATTAATTCTTTTGGCTAATGTTACCAATCGGTTAATATTACCAGATTAGCTGCATCCCGAAATGATCTCAATAAGCGGCATGCACTGTATATTAGTTTCTACATGATATTAATTATTTGGTACAACTACTTTTTGTCGAAGCATTATTTTTTATTAACTGTACCGAATTAATATGAAAATGAAGTTAAAATTCTTTAAGTCAAACATTTATTATTCATACATGTGTTGAATAAGAACTACCTATGAGTTTTATGGTATTCCTTTTTGCAGCTGAATGGTATCAACACACAAGGAGAAAACATAGCTGACAATGGTGGTGTAAAAGAGGCATACTATGCATACGTCAAGTGGGCCGAACAGAATGGAGAGGAATCTCGTCTGCCAGGTCTCAACTACTCACCCCGTCAACTATTCTGGTTATCAGCAGCACAAACATGGTGTACCAAATACCGAACCCAGGCCATGCGTCAGCGCATCACCACAGGTGTTCACTCTCTTGGAATGTTTCGTGTGCTGGGCCCATTCTCCAACATGCATGAGTTTTCAGCAGACTTCACCTGCCCACTGGGATCCCGTATGAACCCAGAGCACAAATGTCAAGTGTGGTGATAGAACTCTCAAGTACCGTGTACTTTGTTTTGTTGAATACAAAATTCTAACAAAAAACATTTTATTTTTTTCATAAAGCGAGATTCCAAGAAAATACCAGTGCTACCAGATGAGTGTGAAATGTGTTTCAAATTAAACCAATTCACTGTGTGAGGAAGTTTTCAGAAATGTGCATTATGAACTTTCATGGTACATCCATAAGTGGATTAAAGAAAGGGAATTGGAATTGTGTTTGTGTTATTTCAAGTGCTCTTGAGAAGTACGTAAAGCTGTGTACCTGGTTCAGTTGTTAGAAATCTTAATTTATTTTATCATGAATCACGACCTTGGAGTAAAATTAATAAAATTGAAGATATGTTTACAACATGGAACTTTTTTTTTTTACTACCAAATCACACTTACCCCTAAATACAGTGAATACAGCCTTTAAGTTATGGTTTGTTCATGGAGATCTTTGTTAGGCAAAAGTCACTGGCAATCATTGTGACTATTCCTAATATAAAATCAATGCAGGTGGGTTCCCTATTATGAAGATTGACAGTGTAAATTACTGACTTTGGCAAAGTCTATTAACAATTGTTTTCAAAATAAAACGAGGACAAAATCACTGCAAATTGTACGTATATAGTAGATAGTCCACCACATTGGAGGAGTTGGTAATATGGCTGATTTCTATCTTAGTGAACTGGGTTTCATTTTCAACTAGCTCGGGGGGAAATTTTCTTCCTGGGTTCAGGATTGGGTTGTCTCTTCATCCCCATTCTGGGAGGAGTAATGTAAAATCTCTGCGGTAACACTCTTGATTGGATAAGCCTTGGATGAATTGTGGTCATCATCCCATGGCTTCATTATAGGTCTGGAGCTGCCTTTGAGCAGAACTCAAAATCATCATAACAAGTAAAGAAAAACAAAAATATTTTCATATTGTGGCCATACAGAGAAAACTATAACTTCTTGCAAACAGAAGTAGAAAAATTAAAATATTTTGTTTCCAAACACAACACTCAATGTTTGATAACAGTCTGAAATCCTATAAAGATGCTCAAGTGAAAAAAATTATGTAGCTAAAGGGGGTTCAAACATTAGCAAAATACGGAAGTCTGCTAAAATGCCATCTTGTAGTGTGTATGGGTTTAGTAATTCAACAACAAAAAGGGTAATCAGGAAAAGGGCAGATTTCCTGATAGAAGTGATTTGCAGTTCAAGGTGTGATTAGAGTAGGCCTACTGTAAAAAGAATAATTTTAATCCTCGATGTGGCAATGGATTGTGTGTGCTCTACGCATTTCTTTGCCAAAGACTTTGAAGAATCAGATAGTTTAAAATGTATTTTTAATTTCTTCTTCAGTTTGTTTTACTGTCTATTTTACTATCTGTGTTATAATAAATGTAGGCGAGCCATCAAATAGAAAAAAAAATTATGTAATTATTTCCTATCTCAGTAAAAGATTGGCAATTTTATTTAGTACACAATAAAGTATTAAAACTCTAATTTTGTAGCATAAAGTTGTTGAAGAATTATGGCTATTAAATTATCTATAAGCTATGAAAGACCAGGTTTTGTTTGAAGGATTTTGTGATGTCAAAAAATACCTTTTAAATTTACTTCTCGTTTTAACAATCAAATTATGGCATGCTAAATTTAAAACTTCTAAACCTGATTTTAGTTTGAAGAATGAAGGACTACTAACAAATACATGAATATTTTATAGTTTTTAGTGCTTTTATGTTATGAATTTTTTATTTATCATTTGGCACTTCATGACAATAGAAACAGTTGAAACTTTTGTACCTGTTCTTGCTATTGTTGTCACAACATTAGACTCGAACTATTATCACTAGCGTCCTCATAAACACAAAATTAAACCTTCTAAGGCAGACCTTTCCAACTGAGGTGCTTCCAGGGCGCAGGCCAGCACCGGTGTAACACCAGAGGCAGCTCCACAGGTCTAGCCAGCGCTCAGCTTATGAAAACAATATTATTAATAAAAATTTTGTGAACACATAAACGCATCATTTATTCTCTACTTATATTGTGTTTGTGAACATTTACAATTTAAGTAGATTGTTAACATTGTTTTGCCGCAATTAATTTACCAATATCGCGTACAATCAATTTGGCAATGGAAATTCTAAGTACAGCCTCTGAGGCAACATCAGACAGACATCCTGGTTTTACTTTTATTTAAATTCATAACTGAAAATATCTGTTCACATGCATAAGTTTTCTTAAACACTGGCATAAATTTTAGAGCAAGTGCGTGAAGTTTGGGAAATTTCTGTGGATGAATACCTTTGTAAAATGAAAGCAAATCGCTGGTGTAGTGATAGTACCTGTACTTTTATCACCTCTGTTTGGAAACATGATGGCGATTTTCAGGACAAAACATGGCGTCATAAATATTTCAAGTTGAGGTGCCATATCATTAATTTATTTGAATAGGCATTGAATTCATCGTGCAAATTCTGTAATGACGTCTGATACTCTCCGAAGATTTCGTAAATAGAACAATTTAATGATACGAAAATTGTCAAAATTTCCGGCTTTAAGTTGATCTTTAAATAATAAATTCTGCATATTGAAAGCCTTAATTCTGTCACACATGGTGCTAATTAACTAACATATTTAACTACATATTTAAATAATTTAAATAAGATGTTACATCCACCAAGAAATCGAGGTCAGCTACCCACTGTGCTGCTACATGGGAAGGAGAGCTGCCGTTGAGTACTGCGATGGTGCGCACCAGAACAGAGTGCTCGAGTTGGGCCAATTCTAAGGTTTGAAATGGTGAAGTTCAATTTCATCTGAAGCCATTATTTGTTGCTATTAACCTATGTTAAATAATATTAATGAAATGCTCGTAATTGTAAGAGGCGAGGGGCACGATGTCATCACATGCATGCATTCAGCTGAATAACACCATTGTTGTTAAAAATACAAGCATGTGAATTTCACAGAATGTCTTAGAATTTAGTTATCTATAATCCAAGCATTTTCAGAATTCCAGTGCATATAAACATTACATCTGTATTATTCCACCCATAACATTATTTGATTGGTAATGTGTTAAGTCAGTCTTCCTCTCCCATAACAATCTAACCACATGGCTACTACCTTCAGCTATCATATGCATTAAAAACAAAGACATGTTTATTTGCTTATTTTGTTACTCAAGCAGAAAATGAGTATTATGCAAATACTCTTACATACACTAAGGCAATACTGTCTTCTTATGTGCTCTAGTGTTGGGAGGTAATTGTGGACTGGAATGGTTAAAGAGGCCTTTTCTAAGATTTAATATATATATTTAATCCATATATCTGTTGGCTATTTTCTAAATTAGTGTTTTGCGTTTATTATCTTACTTACTTACTTACTTACTTACTTACTTACTTACTCAATGGCAATAGACAATTCCTAAGCAAGCTAAAGGAATATTATCTATTTTATGGAACCCGAAGGTTCATTGCCACGCTTACCTGAGTCTGCCATTCAACCCTATTCTGTGCTAACTCCATCCAATCATCCCCCACAAATCCTACTTCCCATAAATCCGTTCTAAGATTGTCCTCCACATGGTCTTTTCCCTTCGGGTCTCCCAGTCAATACTTTTGAGATATGTCTTTCCTCTCCAATGCGTGCAACATGTCCAGCCCATTTCATCCTTCACGATTTAATTACCCTTACTATATCAGGTGAAGCGTACAGGTCCTGAAGCTCATCATTATGCAATTTTCTCCAGTCCCCATTGTCATCCCTCTTGGGCCCAAATATTTTTCGAAGCACCCTATTTTCAAACACTCTCAGACTACGTTTTTCCTGATCAGTTAGCGGCCATGTCTCACATCCATATAATACAACAGGCAGGATAATAGTCTTATAAATCTTAATTTTTAGATTTCTGGACAGAAGACGAGACAATAAGAGTTTCTGAACTGCATAAAAAGAAGCATTTCCTGATTTGAGTCTACACTTAACTTCTGCCTTAATATTATTTGTATCTGTAATTACTGTTACCAGATATTTGAATTCCTCCACTTGTTCAAACGATTTACTGGCTATTCTAATATTTTGTGGCGCATTATTTTGACGTTCCATGACCATATATTTAGTTTTTACTGTATTAATTTCTAATCAAACATTCCTGCAGGCATAGAAAAGACTTTCTGCATTTCTCTCGATTGTGTTTACGTCATCGCCCAATAAGCAAACGTCATCTGCATAAGCTAAAATCGGGTGACTACCATTTAATTCTAGGCCTACGTTGCTTTCCTGAACTTTCCTAATGGCATATTCCAAAGCGAAACTAAAAAGTTAAGGTGATAGTGCATCTCCTTGCTTCAAGCCGCTTCCAATGGCAAACCTATCTGATATAAACTTCCCCACCCTGACCCTGCTATAGGCTTCGTTTAGACACATTTTGATCAGCCCAACTAACTTCTTTGGTATCCCAAACTCAATGAGGATATTGTACAGTTTTTCCCGCCTTTCTGAATCATATGCTTTTTTAAAATCTATGTATAGCTGGTGAACAGGCTTATTATATTCCCACTTTTTCTCCAAGATTTGGCGAATACATCCACATTGGTGAGATCCTATGATTTTGTCTGCATATATGGGGTTAATCTTGACAGCAGTATATTAGATAAAATTTTGTATGATGTTGATAAGAGAGAAATTCCTAGATAGTTATTACATTCGGCCCCATCTCCCTTTTTATGGATCGGTATAATAATAGATTCTTTCCATTCCTTCAGCAATTCCTCCTTTCTCCAAATCATAAGAATGAGCCTATGGATCTCTGAGTTCAATCTATCCCCACCTGCCTTAATTAATTCTGCTGGATCAACCCCTGGAGACAGTAGTCCAATAATATTAAGCTATCTGATTAACAAAATACAAATGTGTAACTTACATAATTAAAATGTAATGAAATGAAAAAAATTTATTTTTAAATATGACAAAACAAGAAAGTTTATGATAACAAACAACAGTTTTAATATTAGTCGGAGAGTCAGATAATAAATTTTCAAAATCTGGATTACCGGTATATTAATTCAGAATACGTAATATCATGTTTAAAATTGTCTTTTTATAGCTTTTACATCTCGCAGCCGACTCATGAACCTGAGACCAAAACAGCAGTAACTGGTGTCAATTTTTTATTGGTAATACGTCAAATACGCTATTGTTTATTTAATGAAAAATTCCGATGAGTAAAAAAGAGGTGAGACATTAATTTTTATATTAGGGTGTGGCATCAATGGGGGACCCCATAGCAAGTGGGGCCCGGGGCAGACCGCCCCCACTGCCCCACCCTAGGAACGCTACTGCCAGTGAGTAATTAAGTTGAACTTGTTTTTCATGTAACCTATATTCATCTTCCTTGTTCATGCTGTGTTATGCTCTGTTTGCATCCCATAATCCTGTAATGGTGTGGTTAGGAGTTAAGTTTCTCTGTCTGTTGATTATAAATTTAAATATTTTCATTTTCATTCTTTCTTGCTTTTGTATTCCCTCTACAAGGTTTCAAAAGAAAAAATACAGAAAGATATCTATAGACCCTATATCTATATCTGTAGACCCTTCTCTGATTGTCTTGTTGGTGACATCAGATTGTCTATAAAATAAATACTTTTACTAATACATATGGGGAAATTAGGTTAGTTTTTGTTCAGTTATTTCTTCAAATTAATTTAATATTCATATATTGAGATTCAGGATACATTCTATGTGATAATCAGGGGCGGCCAGTGTTAATGTGCTACTGTGCTATATCACACTGTTCATTTCGTAAAATAAAATATTGTTGATTACTTAAACAAAAATTACCAGTATTCTGTTAAAAATACTTTTATAAATTTTTTATCATCTTAGATTTCCAACCGTTATACAATATATGATATCCCTCACAACGTCGGGCGGTCAGCTTGAGTTGCTAAGCATTATACTGCGGTGTGCTCTGTCCCCCAGTAGCGTTGCTCTTCTTGGTGACAAAAGCGTGGAATGTGCCCTGAGGCGAAGTGTATATTTTTTGCTGTTAGCATGAAAACCGCCTCGTTGGAGCTATTCGTGGGATAGAACCCGGCCCCCTATAGGTATGCTACATGCCACACAAGAAACTGGTTGGTTGGGGATGGAGGATTGACGACCTCTTGTTTAATATGGTTGGGGTGGATATTTTGAAGGTTGTTTTGCAAGTCTATAGGAACAGTCCTTGTTAACACAACCTATTGATGGCGGCTTTTCTTGACTTGCAGTTTTAATAGAGTTCAAATCCGTGGCTGGACATTAAATTTTATGAAAATATGAGACAGCTTAGCTTTGAGAACTAAATCTATACTTAATATTAGCCTCATAGATTTGTTTCCTGAATTCAATGAGTACATATAAATACATAAATACATAATAATAATAATGTAAATACATAAATATGTGCAAAGCTAAAATCCAGGTTCCATTCTCACCCAAGATAATTTTTCCTCCATAAATTATACAGTGGAGTTGAATTGCGAGACCTTTAACAATTACCTAGGAAAGAAGAAACTGAATGCTGAAAACTACTCATAAATATTGTAATAAAATATTATTTAATGGCAGTATAAGGAATAATTTTTAGCGCCGAGGAAAGTGAAGTTCACGCGCTCGTTAGCTCAGCGACTGACGAAGAGTAAGTTGGGACTGGGCATTGTGACCAGACACTCTCTCAATTCTCAAACTGCATTCTAATTTCTGTGCAAACAGGACAGAACCGACAGTGCACATGTACTAAGTATATTTCGTGGTGCGTGTGTGTTCATGTTCAGAATTATTGCTGTGAATGTGAAGAATGAATACAGTAGATAGTTTAATAACTTTTCCATAAGTTGATTATGAATCAAAAAGCGAAAAGCGGAAAAAACTGCGTTTACAACAGAAAATTTCATAGGGCGGTGTATGAAAACAGTTGAATATGAGGTTGTGAAATTAGGAATGCTCTCTTCTGTTTTCCTTGCCTTCTATTTGGTGATTCCGATTCCTGGAGTGGAACGGGATTAACGGATTTAGGACACCTTTGTAAGTTGACAAAACAGCATAAAGATAACATTTAGCACATGCATAATGTATTAAATATTAGTTCTCTAGGCAGTGTGAATATTGGAGCACAGTTAAGCCAGGCATATCACGACGAAAAATTGAAACACAACCAACAAGTGGAAAAAGAAAGGCACGTACTTTAAAAGAATATTGATTGCATTAAGTTCTGTGGGGCTTTTGAACTTGCTTTGAGAGGTCACGACAAACTGAAAATCCTTGCATATTCTTAGGATTGATAG
Source organism: Ectobius pallidus (assembly GCA_964059195.1). NCBI lineage: Eukaryota > Metazoa > Arthropoda > Insecta > Blattodea > Ectobiidae > Ectobius > Ectobius pallidus. The sequence continues at coordinate 185,686,312 of CAXKWD010000003.1, read as the reverse complement.
ATTTCGTTTCGAGTTTGGACACTGCTGTGCGGGAACACATGGAATTGCATTTACATCATTTTTCGAAATAGGTGAATGGCATGTGACGTTTTATTTTTTGCATGTTCATACTGTAGCACACAATGTTTTTGTCACCGGCTGCCACTGGTGATAATAAAATACAGTTAGGTTGAAATAAAGATAAAACCTCACTTTTTTTCACAGCTGTTTAAATTGGATGTAAGTTATATTTGCTATATGATATTCAACATTGGTTTTATCGTTAAATATAGTTTCAAATAAATGAGAATTTTTACATTTCTCCATAAAGTAAATCCACATTTGACTGCATTTTTGGGTTGTCCTAATAAAAACCAGTTAGGATAAAAATAAAATAAAGATAAAACTATATTTTTTACACCTGTTGTAATTGGGTGTAAGTTAAATTGCTATGACATTGAACATAGGTCTTAAGAGTTAAATAGTCAAACCAGTTTCAAATAAATGAACATTTTTGGCATTTCTGCATAAAGTGGATAACTTTCACATATTATATATCTTATACACGATTTATATTTCCCTGCATTTTAGGGCAAGTTAACTTGAAATAAAGATAATACTTTACACTCTTCACTACCGATACTGTTTAAATTGGCCATATGACATATTTGCTATGATATTGAACTCAGTTCTTATGGTCTTCTATGAGCGATAAAAGGATATATCTAACGTTTTCTGAGGGGAATAGTTTGAGTATGATAATCGTTCTTCTTCGCTTCAAACTCTAGATACCTATAGCCTACAAGAACTAGAAAATCGACAGTCCTCCATAAGTTAAGTCCGAATTACAAGCAAATTACAAAACCCGGGTGATGCTGGTAATTTAAGCTAGTTATATATGAAATGCTGGGAACGATAGTTTTAGGTTGCCCCAGTAAGCTCTGCCCACTCTCACCCGCTTTTCTGTGTGTTGACTTGGTGCTGGCCCATTTCCCCTACTTCTCCTAGCCTTCAATCTTCACCCTGGCTCTCAAGCTGCTTAATGTCAGTAATGCAGCACACTGTTGTACCCTTGTACCAAATCATATGCGCTAATTACTACAATAAGAAAATGACCTATGTACCAAATCAATTGTGCTAATTACAATACCAAAAATGACCCCTGTACTAAAATATTTCACATCATGAATTTTGCTGGTGAATTTGCTATTTCTCATTTCATGCCTATTTAAGCTCTCTGCGAAATGGAAGAATCTGGCTCTCACTCTACTCTTTGCTGTACGTTGCCACAGTGACGGCCTGCTTCCCCTACCTTCCCCTAGCCTGGCCTTCAGTCTTGAAACTTTCCTCTTGCAAGCTGCAGTAATGCAGTTCACTGCTGTTCTACCGGTATGTGATATATTGGGGGAAAAAGCAAGACGACTTAATTAATGCAGCACTCCCACTCTAAACTTATGAATTCTCGATTCACCAGCGACCTGTATTCAAATCCCACTTGATGTGAAAATTTACGGTTAGGAATAGGTCCCGAATAGGTCCCAGATAGGTTGGTAGGGTGAAGAATAAGTGAGAGAAAGGGAGGAAAAAGGAATATTAGGAAGACGAGAAGAGAAGAAAGGAGTCAAAATTATTTAATTTCCACATTTTCAACTTCTTGCTGCTAGATGGAGTTGATAGTAGTACTTCCAATGGTGACCACTAGATGTCTCACTGTTTATAGTTACTCCCCACCTAAACCTACATTGTATATGGGTCATTTCATGCGAAGGGACCCTCAAGGTTTGAAAAATAAATTGCACAAATTTATAGGAAACTCTATATCAAATTAACGATTGTTAATTAGTGATTATTACATCAATATGCAAATTTGAAATGCACTTCATTTCTTGGTGTAATCAACTTCCAAAGTTGAACTCATATACCAGAAAAGAAACTGGTGCATTTATGCATAAGTTGACAAATCAGAAACCACTAGAACAGAAGACTGATTTTTTTATTGTTGTTAAAACTTGAAGATACTACTTCTCTTGTGTTATTCAAGCGATTATATTTTGGAAAAGTAAGTATCTATATTTTCTAATTAGTCAAAATAACACTACTGTTTTCTGTCACACCCGGAACACAAAAACTTGTAAAAGTTTATTTAATAGTGGATATACCGGTAGGCTATGTATGGCAACATGTTACTGATTCCCAGAAGTGAGGTTAAAAACATGCTCTAAGTTACAACTTTCAATAACAACATTTTTTAATATTTGCAATGCAACTAGCTTAAAAATGTGTTCTGGGTGTGACATCTCCAATATAATGGTTACTTGGTTCTCCACTCCTAATTACAGTATTTTTATCTTATTACACCAAGAACAAATAAATTCAGGGACAAAATGTAGAAGAATGAAGATGTTCATGAGGAACATAAAAGGAAAGAGCAGAAGAGGGATAAAGAACAAAAACTGAAAGCAAAACGGGCAATTAACCTTGATGAAAAAGCCCTCAGCTTAAAAGAGATAGAGAGAGACAGCGACATCACAAGGAGAAAGTGAAAAAATCTAAGTTCTGTTATAATCTTAACTCCCAAAAAAAGTCCTTATCAATCTAGTTGCTCTTTAGGAAAGGCAATTTGTAAAGTTTGCGACATTAAAAAGGAATTCTATGCTGAAGTGAGAGAAGTAGACTATGAGAATGAAAAACTATTGCTCGAATATAGGCCTATGCAGTCGGTCTCGGTGATCTAGAGGTAGCGTGCCCACCTCTAGATCTAAAGGTCGCAGGATCAAACCCGGCTGTGGTCGATGGATTTTTCAGGGCGGGCATGAAGTCCTCCGGGAGGGACTTTAAGCTGGGGGGCCCGTGTTGTAGATTTACGGCACATAAAAGAATCCAAGCCTAAATTAGAGCCTCTAGACAAAATTTCTCGGCCCTTTCATGTCAAAGTAATACCTTAGGGGGGATGAGAGGTGATGGGCTTACCACCTGTCCCTCTGCCCTCTCTTGGAAAATAAGCATAACTAAATTCAAATAGGTAACAGAAACCTCCACTTGGGAGACCCTTCGCCCCAACATAGGGGATGTAGGATATCAGATCAGATCAAATCAAATATATGCAACCATCAGGAAAATCTTGGATTTGGCCAATTAAAAAAGATCATTCACATGAAAGTATGTCTGTGATCGTTCGCAAAGTCAGAACACCAAAATTAATTAATAACAGAGGTCAATTTGTTTCTAGATCTTAGACAAAATTCTGCTTAAAAAAACAGAGACTATGTTTAAACAAATAAGGTATTTCAATAATAGTTTCAAAGATGAATTTAATTCTCACTTGTCCTTATTTGTCAAACCCAGAACATTTTCAAAAATTCCCTTCAACTATAAAAATGTAAATAATATTTAAATCCTTCACATATTCCATTCAAGAAACTTCCACCTTAACTAAAATAAATTCTATTTGTCTGATTTATGTATAGCGTAGAGCTTTATCACTGGTACTCACTACTAAATTGCGGTATTTTGTTACCTGTTGGAGCGCTTTCAACCGCATGGAGCGGCCATGGAGATGGCCATGGAGATGGCCGCTCCATGCGGTTGAAAGCGCTCCAACAGGTAACAAAATACCGCAATTTAGTAGTGAGTACCAGTGATAAAGCTCTACGCTATACATAAATCATTAAGATTATCGCTACAGAATGGACAAAACTCAAGAATTCTATTTGTCTCTTTGATTAACAACAGAACAGAGTTTTTACTTTTTCTATGTTCATATGTAAAAGTACTGGACAATCAGTCACACCCAGAACAGTAAGTATTTTTTTTATTGCTTACTGGTATAGGCTATGGATAAGTCAGAAATTTTGTGAACAGGAACATGAGCAGCTCAGGATTACATCATAAAAATTAGAAAACTATAGGTCCATAAACTATATTAATATAAAATGATAAACTTCTTAAACAGCTCAAAAGTGTCACATCCAGAACGGTGGAATGACCCATATATGGTATTTTTAACCTGGTTGAGTAGAAGAGAAGGCCTTATGGTCTTACTACTACTAAACAACTACTACTGCTACTAAACCTCTCCTTCCCAGGCAAGTTCCGTTCATGATTTGTAGGGGAGGGCTATTGGGGTGACCCAAAACTATTTGTTCCCAAAAGGCTAAATAAATGTATTCTGTTCCATTATTATCCAAGGTGAGTTTGACTCATTAGTGTTCGGGTATTCTTTGGTACTCTGCGCTCTGTAATTTATTTTCTTAGAAACATGAAAAATTGTCAAATTTGAGGTTGTAACATTCTTAAGAAAGTACAGAATTCATGTAGGTTCTTAGTTTGTTCTTAAAAATTTGGTCTTGACAGGGGGAACGGTGCACACATGGCTGTATGGTGGGGGAGGGTTGAGGGGGTTAAAACCCCTCCCAAAATACCTGCAATTTTTAGGATTATAACATAGTGTTCAATATTATTTTTAAAAACATTGGTTTGGTTATTTTATAATATTTTCTTACATAACACAGCAGTGTTAAAAAAAGCTTGTAAATTTTAAATTCTCATTAATGATTCTATACTAGATAGTAATTTATTTAATAATAATGCACATACTTAATCTCAATGAGCAAATGGTCTGAAATAACTTATACTGAAAAATAAAGCATAGGGCTATGGTTATTAAATAATACAACATTTCCATAGAAATTTCTCATAAATGATTCAATATCCTGGATAGTTATGTGGTGTGATCAATTGGATCTCAGGAGTCCAGTGAATATCAGCTGGACTTAGCTCCAGAAACCAGCATGAGTAGTTAAACAAAATTACGTCTCCAATCAACTTGCCAATACAGAAACAACAGAATATATATACAATGATTCAAAGTGCTCTGGATATATAAATCATGTGGATTATAGCCCATAGTGGGGAAAAAATAGTTTTACACTGTGCACTAGGCTCCTCCCACCAACTCTCTAAAGGGACCCGCCTCGAAGGCGGGGTTTAGGGTTTCATCGCAGAAGAGATTCAATGTGAGACATAATAAACCTCGCGCTATTCAGTATATTGCTCCTAAACTAACATAACGTTCCTAACCTAACAAAACCTGTCACTCACCTAGAATTTACCTATCATTATTTAACTAAATGCAGAAGCTTTTTATCCTTCCACACCTTTCATAAAACATCATTATAACTGGCAAGGAAGCAATGGTACAATAGTGAGGTGCGTGCGCAGGCTCGAAAGCGAGGGGAAGGAACCGGCGGGCAGATCTTGCCTGGTGTGCAGCATAAATCTATCTTTTACCAATATGTGTTTTATTTTGTGTTGCCGTCTTAATTTAACATGCTTCATACCTATATGACAAAGGCTACAACAGTGAGATGCAGTATCGGCACTGAGCAAGTAGGCCTACATAGCCATGATAGGAGATGTAGGGGAAGCAAGCAGTAGCGTGCGCATTGGCTCAGAAGCAGGGGAAACAAGTGGGCAGGGGAAACAAGCGGGCAGGCGAGAGTGGGCGGGCGAGAGCGGGTGGAGCTTCGCCGGTGCGTGGCATAAATCTATATTTCGCCAAGACAAGAAACAGACAGATACCTACAGAAAACAGCTTGAAATACTGTGCTGCATAACTAATTTATTTATAGTAGGCCTATACTAATGATCAGAATTCAACTGTTTAGTTACTAAAAATAGTGTATGAAGTTACAATGTGCGCAAGGACATGGAACTGAGACAACATTATATTCAACCCTCTCCAAGCAGAATTTCACCATACGCCCATGGGTGCACAGAATTGATCTTATGGTGAAACAGTGTAGGAAATCTGACGACGTTGACGGTGGTTATAGTGTTGCCACTTGTCACTGACTAAACCAACCTCAGCTAAGCTAAGCTAAGCTAAGCTAAGCTATGCTAAGCTAACCTAACCTAACCTAACCTAACCTGTCACAAACCTAGTTATGCCAAAAAACCTGGATTATATCGCAAACCTCGTTCTACCTTTCATTAACGTTGTGCTTCTTCATCCCATACGTGAAGCTACTGGCAGCAGTGGCATAAAGAAGGGGGGGGTCCGGATCTCCACCCCCAAAATCAAAACATAAAATGATATTTGTTACCGGTACTTAAGGCCCATTTTTTCAAATATTTAATTATTTTATGTAATAATATTGTTACTTAACTTTTCTTACAAATAGTAATATGCATAGGGCCTGGACCAAAAAACGGTCCCTTCAGGGAGTCGCGCCACGGGAGTTTAGTTTTAGTTCTGATTTTGTGATATAATTACCCGTAATTGTAAAGTGTAATTAATTCTGAAAATAGTATGTAAATGTAGCCCACAGTTTATTACTTCAATACCACATATTTCCCTTGGATGGATTACAAACTGTACTAATCACCTGCACATCAAGTATCTTCGTCCTGGACTCTGCTTCTGACTTCTGGGACTGTCCACTTTATCCAGCCATGATAACATCTTACTGCCTTCACACTTTTGTTAGTCGCTTACTGTTGAACGTACAAGGATCCATCCGACACATGCTTAATAATTTTGATAACCCGGTATCTTCCCGTACATTATCAAAAAGTAACTACAATCGCGAAACGAAACACTAAACGCAATTTACAAACTTGATCACTCCCGTCTGAAGCAGACACGCACTACACGTTTTCAACGATGGCGAATTCATCTCGATCGATAATCGATAGTTTCGCATATTGCATTCACACGACGGAAGAAGCGATCGAAACTATTTGTAGAAGCAGCAAGCGATCTCAAGCAGACATTTATGGAACTTCTTTAAGACCGTAGCCATTATGTATATATTTAACTATGAAGGGGCCCGGCCGGTCAGGTTTTATTTTTTATCTTCTAAATTTACTCTAAAATAAAATTGGTTATAACTTATAAGCCAATAAGCAGCTTAAGTTATGTTTCATGTGCTTATTTTATCTGCATTGTCCTGTCGTATAACGGTGACATGGAATTAATTAGTTAATCTGAAATGGATTATTCTTGAAGAAAAATGGCTATTTTTTAAAAGTAGAAGCAGAAATCCTTTTGGAGTCAACAGTAGGCCTCACTAACGTTCGGTATTTAAAATAATAATCTTCAAAAGATTAATTTGTGCATACAGATAAAATTGTTCCAAATTAGAACATCTTAACGTATTTTTCCGTTTCATCCCCCTTGCTTCCGAATATATAAATCTTATAGAACCTAAAAAGGGCTAAATCGCACTGAAGGGCCTAGAAGGGGCTAAGGAGGACTTTTGCTGAAAACGTAGGGGCTAAAGAGAACTTTTGCAGAAAACACGATTTTTTAAATAGAGTTTCCAATTAATGCAAAAGAAAATAAATATGCGAATTTGTGCATTTTAAGAAAAGACATAATAAAAATAAATTTACACAACCCACCAAAATTAACAATATATATGTCACTTTTTCGCTTGTCTTTGTAACTCGAAAATGTTCCGCCTCGCCTTCGCAGGAAATGAAACTTCAACCGTCTGCAATACTTTGAAATCTATCAACTTCAACTTTCAAGTTGCGTGGTGTATTTACCATTATTGTGCTTAAGATAGTTTGATATGCCTAAAGAAAAATCTTCAAAAATATGACAGTAGAACTGATGATCGAGTAATTTTCTGCCAAGCCTGTCAAAACAAGTAAGTAAACATAGATATCTTTCATTATATCTACCAAACATCTTCCTTGGGATTATGAAATCAAAATTTAAAATACTTTTACGAACATGCATATGCGGTTTAAATGAAGTTGAAATTTTTCATGAACAATGATTGCAATCTTCTTGGTGTTCGTTCGTTGAATTACAGACTTTCCATTAAAATACCATAAAAATAAAGAATTGTATAATTAAAGGGTAACTATCTCAATTGTTTATGCTATTTTTTTGAGTGCCGATATAAGGAATAGTTACTTGTATTTTTTCTTGAAAAACTAGAATAACTGTGTTGCAATCTATAAAAATGAATGTATGTGTGTGTGTGTCCTTTATGCATTACTACACCATTCATCCGATCGTCATGAAACTTGGGGAAGTTGTTGGGTACATTCCCGGGAAGGTTTCTGTCATACTACATTTTTAATTTTAGCCTTCGTTCGCGAGTTATGAGTGAAAAACGGCAAGAAAACGTGCATTTTTTTACGCTTTCGAAGCATTAGTTTTCAGTTATTCATTTCAGTTGTCAAATCAATTGCAGAAGGCTTTGTCTATTTTTGTCATACCTTGGAAATAATATCGTCGCGATCACTATAGAAGGCAATGGATATCTCAGGTTATTATAAAAGCTATAGATGTCGATAAGGTAATGTTAAACATATTTTATTTGACATGGAATATAGTTTACAGAAAATTCCGGGGAAGTTGCTTAGTTCGGGGTCCTGGCTACAACGTTTTTATATGTAATCGTAATTAAAATATCTTATGTAGGGTCGTTAAATCTGCCTGAAATGTAACGGAATTATAAGTCTGGACAAATGAATATAGAAATCACGGCCTCAGTAGGCTTATTCCATTCTTCACCTATATAAATAAAAACTAATGTACTATGTCTGTCTGTCAAATAGATTTACGCAATTTTTTATCGTGAGTTTAATCGATTTCAATTCTCATAATCTTTCGAATACTGCATTTTTCCATTTATTTTCTAATCGTGAAATTCACTTCAAAGCCGGATTTATAGCTGTTTCATTAATTAGGTCTATCAAATGTTTAGTTTACACCTATGAATGTTTCGCGTGCAAAGTGTTAATAAATATAATACTTTAATTATTTTGCTCTTAATTGTTAATCTTTCAATTAATTATCTTGGGAGAAGCCGTGGGGATCTGCTATAAGCTATAGCCTATCTAGAGTTTTCTGAGGGAATAGTTTGTGTGTGATAAGTCGTTCTTCCCCATTTCAAATTCTTAATACCTATATAAAGACCTTAAAGACCTAGAGTTTGAAAATCGAAAGTCCTTCATAAGTTATTTTCGCATTAACAAAATACAAAACCCGAGCGACGCCGGGCCTTTTAAGCTAGTAATATATAATATTCGGTGTTAATATTAGTGTTTTATTAAGGCGCCTAAATCGTTTGTTTTAAACCTAAAACGGGCTATTTCAAGAAAATAAAAGGCTAAATTATCTTTTATAAAAGCCTAAAAATCCGGACCCTATATATAGCCTATATATTGCCATAAAATAGGCGCTAAATTGGGCTTTACTCTGGCATCAGTCAACTGATTTGATCCAAAATCAATAGGTTTCGTCCCATGGGCGTTATAAATGCGTATACCAAGTTTTATGAAAATCTGATAAAGCATATTTGACTACTAATGATGGTTTCACGGGCTATAAGCCGAGTAAATTAGGATATATTGCATCCAAGCTTTCGGTCGCTGACATCTCTGCGGTCTTCCTCAGATTTGAGTTATCGCGCTTACAAACACATGGACAGACAGTCAGACCTCTACTACACAATCTCATACAGTACCAGTACCATTCTGGCACTTAATAATTATGTAATACCATTACATAATCATTTTGTAGCATGCATTATAAAGGGCGAGGTTAGGTTTCAGTGGTGAATTTAATATGACAGGGCCCTTGCTTTCTCTCCACAGACCTGAAATTATGTCATTCATGTAACATATGCTAAAACTATGTTGGTGTTATTAAATAAAATATTTTAATTATTGTAGGCCTACTGTTAAATAAATGATTTAACAAATCTAGTGGTTGAATGAATAATCGCAGGCGAATCCGCATATACCTGCTAAAAGAAATCAATCACTTAAAATAATACAAAAATTAAAGATTAGGAACTTGAACTGCTGTCTTGTGGGTTGTCATGGCTAGTTTATGGATTTGACACAAGGCTTCTAGAGTATAGGTCTAAATTACTTGTATTTTACAATCTTCTGGTGGAAATAGTATTAAACTTGTATTTTACAATCTTCAGGCGGAAAATAGTATGAGTAGCCTACATGAAAGTTTTTTTTTTTAATTTTATTTTGTATTTAAGTTAATTAAATTTTAATGTTAAATTAAAAACTAGGCCTAATAATTTTCAATGTGTAACAAAAAAAATCATTTCAGTGTAAATACCAAAGCCACTAAGATCCCCTCCCTGGTTTAAGAGCAAAGTTGGAATTTCCAAAATAACATAAAAGAAAAGTAAACACCATTCACTATTTGGATCAATATTTGAAAACTCCAATCCTAAGGTGCTAGTAGGCCTACCATTAAACACCATTAGACATTGTACAAATATGGGTGAAAAGAGTAGAGGTTCTGCTTTATGCCTTGATCACCTTTCAGTCATGTGTAAATATTAGTTTAAAAATACAAACAACATAGCTTTGACTAAATTCAATAAAACCTACCTTGAACCTTAAGCTGCCCTTGTGCGAGAAGATTGTCATGTTTTGTCAAAGACTTATACAGTTAATTGGAATCTTTGGTAAAACTCATTTAAATGGTTGCTTTATTTGTTGTGGACATCCTCTTAAGTAGTGTCATCTTAATTCACCTATTTTGGCAGGTGACAATAGACACAGCTGCTTTGACAATATAAGTTCCCTTTTATGTACAGGTAGGGGGGAAAAAGAAAGGGGACTGACTCTTGTAGCTGATTTCAGAGCCTTGTGATACTTAAATAAATGTAAGAGATGTAACGGAAACGTTTGTTTTCACAAGCAATGTAAATTACATTAAATTATTTCTCAATTCAAGCAATTTATCGGCTGTAGTCTCCTTGTCAATCACATGTTTCGTAACAGACTCAAAAGGAACATTGGTTGTTAAGTGATTCCATAGCACAATGACAGTGCGTTCGACTGGTAAGTAACACGTTCTTGATTTGAATCCTGCCAAGGAAGGAAATGCTTTGTTTCCTTAATACACATTGTTTTCCCACTATTTTTCGATTGCTACAATATTTAACTACTTAATTAACGGATTATTCCCAGAAAATGAATTTTACTAGCTTATTTTCTAATGGGTTTTGAAATGGGCTAAGTCAACAGTAGACACTAGAATAAATTTCAATACATTCCCTGCTATCCTGTGAATGCCGCTAGGCATGCACAGTGGCTCATATCGGCAACTTAGATATTTTAGTCTGTTCGCTTTTTTTTCCCTACCTGTACAGATTTGAATCACTCCCTGCTTGATGTTTTAATTTCAATCAAATTGCTTAGATCCCTGAGTTTTTTCTTTAAATTTCAAGAAATCAATTTAAAACAGTAATAAATATGAAAATGGTCAAATATGTGATATTACATGAAATATCACAAGAATATTTAAAATTTTTATAGATATGTAAAATGAAACTTCACTAAAACAATCGTCATGTAGTGTACCATGGACATTTATGGTTTTCTGCAGTCTAAAAGTATAGAGTAAAATCTGTAATTGCATAGAAATCACAGCTCTAGTAACAATATAAACAAGTCAGATAAAAGAACAGTATAATATAATATGTGAGAAGAAGGTTCATTTAAGAACAATCTTAATATTTTAATTAATATTCCTGAAGGGAATATTTGCCCTTGAGTCAATAAAAATTTATTGAAATATAAGGTTGAAACTATAAGTAAATTACCTTACTTTGAAATGGCAATCTTTGAAACTATGGAGAAGCAACACTCAAGATGTGAAGCCGATCAAGTCAGCATCAAAATTTCACTGTTTTGGTCAGGGAGGCCCGAGATATGGTTTTACCAAGTGGAAGCTCAATTTGCCATTAATAGAATCATGTCGAGGTCACTACTGTTTGGGTTGATATAATATTTGTTTATTGGTCTCCTTTTATTCTATTTAAGAACAGACTTTTATGGGCAAAATATTTATTTGCTTAATTCCATTCTATATCAAACAAAAGACAATCACAAAATTGTAAAATCAGTTTTTTTTTTCACTGCCAAGGTTGATCTCATTACAATTGTAGTCCTTTTATGGAAGACATAAGTACAGTGTTATCTTTATGACCATCGAACAAAGATTCCACAGCAGTGATCATTGCTTCTTTAACTAATTCCCCGTCTCTGAAATGTTTTTTCCTCTTAGTTAAACCATAATAGACTTTGTTAGAAGCCATTATCACATTATTTTGCTGAACTGGCTTTGTAAACATACATTGCTATCACGTTAATTTAGATTTTAAGTATTTAATTTTGTGTTTTCATAATTCAAAATTAACAGGAAATTCACTTTTGAAGATTGTTCAGCAATACTTTTCTTAGGTACAGACACACTACTCTTACACAATAGACACAGAGTATTCCTCTGAATTCAACAAAACAATACTGCTCCTTCCAATCAATGTTAAAACTGTAGACCTAAGTTCTTTGCCTTTTACCCATATTGTATTAAGATTAATTAATTGATCACAACACAGGACACATAGCTAAACCTACACTCACAAGCTCTCAAGTTATACTGAAAAATTTAATGTTGGTTCGAAAACTGACCCCCCTTTATTCGCCTTGGGTACAATTAACAATGTTCAAAAGAGCGAAGTTATTGTTTGCAGCAAAGCTTTGATGGGATTAAAATTACAATAAGAAGAGGGGTACCAGCGAATCTGTCTTGTCTTACCTGTCTTGTCTGTCTTTATAATACCACAGTGGCACAGCTGCTTGAAGGGCTATAAAAGTATTGTTAGGGCAAATATTCTTCTATTGAGAGGGGAAAAAGGAAAGGCCTGTACTGTTTGGCTAGGGAAATAATGAATATAGCAACCCTCGGTCCTCACTAGTCCCACAAAATTACTAGTACTTGGCGGAAATACATTCACATATAGACTTCTAATGAATACAGCTTTGAGTGTACAAAAATATCCTTCATGGGTGTGTATTAAGAAGATGTTCAGAAGGAAATAGTTATGTTTTGAAATTTGAATACAGTAGAGTCCCGAAGACTTGGCCTAATGTGGACAGATGGGTGAACGAGTGTGTGAAAATGTCGGGTTATCGGGGAAGGTTTTTAAAAAGAATAAGTATGAGTGTTTCCTCAGAAAATACAGTACTTGTATGTATTGGTTACTTGAGAATACATAAGGCATAAAGGCATAAGGCACAAAGCTGTCTATAATGAAAATTAACTAGCTGACTTTGCAAAAACTGGCTATATTTTTTGAAGAAATGCTTAATATCCTGTTGTTTTCTGAACTGCACTCTGCATTTTGCCCTGCCAGGGTGTGGCCGAGTTATCCGGACTGCCGGGTTATCGAGTGCCGAGTTTTTGGGACTCTAATGTATTATAAATTGTCGGAATAAAATTTTCCTTTATGAAGGGCACCAGGAAAATAAATCACGGGCACCCATGTTGAACAGACCTGCACTAAGGCATGTTACTGTGAAAGAATTAAGCCAACTCACAAGAAATAATCAGTGTTCACCAGCAGCGGTGTAACTCCCATCTGACACTGACTCAACTTCCATATTAGAAGCAGCATCCAAACTCTCACCTAAATTGATCACTAATTTGCAGAGTACAGCGTCACATACACAATCAAAATCCCACATCTAATTTTCCTCCATCACTACATGCTTAATTTCGTTTTGCAACATTTCTTCCTAGGGCCCAATTTTTGTAAGCACTGTATTAGTTTTTTTCAGACATAATAAATTAGTTTTAGTTTTTTACCACTTCAAGACAAGTCTTTTCAAGTTTCATTTTAATAAGTACAATAAACACATTGAAACAAATATACTAATTGATTTTATTTTTGCATGCAATTTCCATGTCTCTGAACCACTAAACTAAAGGAACCCTTTTTGCTTAATTTTCTACAGTTTATAGAACACAATTAATTTTTGAATTACCGCTGTCATTTTCAATCCCACCACATAAACTCATCAAAAATGTTTTTCAATTAATGAGCCAACTTTTAGAATACTTTGCTTTCGGTGTCTTGCTGGAGCAAACACTGGGAATAAACTGCAAGTGGAAGCTTCTTAATATGCTTCTAAAGAAACTGGGGATTTTGGTTCACTAATGGTTTTCTTTACCAGGACAATGGGATACAAAATGCAATGCTATACTTTATCTTAAAAATTTACTGGCAACAATGAACAAGATGCAGGCATATACAGTGAGTCCCATGCAAGAGTTGGCCAATAATGTGGGTTTCTGCATCGCGGCAGGCACAGCACCAACTCCCGAGCAATCTGGTGAAATATCTATGCAAATAAAGCCGCAATCAGTGTAATGATTCAGGTTCTCACATTTACAGTTAAAATTACAATGAAAATAACCATGTACCTCATCACAAGAGATGTTGGAAATGTTCTTCTCTTGCATCCACACAATACTGGCACCTTTTTAGGGAATTTTCTTTCACGTGCATAAGTACAGCTTCAGAGATAGAGTTAATTTCTCTTGACATATAGTCTTTAAGTTCTTCAAATGTACGGGAAATCGACATATACACTTTATTTTTCAAGTTTCCTCATAAATAATATTCACATACTGTTAGAAGAACTATACACTTTATTTTTCAAGTTTCCTCATAAATAATATTCACATACTGTTAGAAGAACTTAAAGACAATATCACAAAGGCCTATTACAAGAGAAATTAACTGTCTCGGAAGCTGAACTTATGTGCGTGAAAGAAAATTTCCTAAAAAGGTGCTAGTATTGTGTGGATGCAAGAGGAGAACATTTCCAACGTCTCTTGTGATGAGGTACATGGTTATTTTCATTGTAATTTTAACTGTAAATGTGAGAACCTGAATCATTACATTGATCATGGCTTTATTTGCATAGATATTTCACCCGATCGCTCGGGAGTTGGAGCTGTGCCCACAGCGACGCAGAAATCTGCGTCATTGGCCAACTCTTGCGTGGGACTCACTGTATTTAGAAAGTAATTTTTAGTAGAACAATATTGATTGGTTTAATTACATATTATTAGTTCATTAAGTCCCGTTATCTATATTACCATATTCTAATTAAAAACCAGTTTTAGCCATTTTTGGTTTTTAACATCTTATTTAGCAATTTTTATGTTTTTTCTATGTGACTGCCATGGTAATGAAGCAGTTGATTATGTTAAAATATTACAGTTAGCTAGCAAGGAACAAAATAGTTTAAAATCGTAAAATAGTTGATTATCCATGAGCGCATTATCCAGTTTGCAGATTAATCATGGCCTTTTTATTATTTTTTTATATTTACAGTATTTATTTTGTTATAGTTGTGAACAGAGTTCAATTTGTAATTCTAGGTCGAGGTTCATAGTTTTCTTGCATTTCAAGGGTTTTGTTCTGTTCTTTACTAACATATTCCCATACTTGAAGTTCTGAATGATGCAAACATACTGAACATCGCTTAAGAGATTGGACAGTTACCTGCTGTTGAAGGGGTTGGGGATGGAGTTAGTCTCTGCCGATAGTGGGGGTCATGACGAGGCTTTGAATACTGTGGAACATGTCCTTTTGTATTTAGAACAGCAAAGTGATTCTTTGTTGAAAGATAAATTAATAATGAGAAAATTGCATAGTGATGTACGAAAGAAAGACAATGTGTCCAAAAACAAAAGATTACATATATCTTTCTAAGTACAAGTTCGTTACAACATAACAGTTTCCTTAATACGGTAGAGTGTATTACACAATATTTTACTGTCCATCCTTCTTTTATATAGTAGTCTTGCATTTTTAAATATATACTCATATATATACAGTGGACTCTTAGTAATTCGAACCCCAAGGGGAATTAGAAAAAAATCGAATTATCCAAATTTCGAATTAACCAAAACTGTGACTTTTTCAACGAAAATGCCGTAAAAATGTAAAAAATAAACTCATTGCAATAGATAATAATTATTGTACAGTGAATCTTACCTTAATGACTGCCATCCTGTTGTTATGATGTTAATTGAAACCATTTTTTTTCCCACACTAAAATTGTAACCCTAAATTTAATAAAGGAACACAATGACCCATTTAAGGGATGTTACGATCACGCGACTCCTTAAACCATTTTAGAGTGCACTCGTCAACACTGGGAAATTCCCCGCCTCTCATACGTTTCCTATTTCCCCCGTTTTGAGTAATCTAACTTTCCAAGATTTTGTCCTTATTGGACAAAGTGTTTGGTAAAATTCCATATTCCTTTGCAATGTCACACTTCTTTCTTTCCCCTCTCTCCACCTCTCATAACACTCCACTTTTTTTTTGCAGGCGTCATTTTCAAACACAGTCACACTTTGGGGATAGAATGTACACTAAAATGTTCACAGATGTGTTGAATCCCTCCAAGACTGTAGTGGAGGGGGTGAACTTCGCATTCCATTGAACATCTATTCAGCAAGAGGAAGATAATATAAATAAATTTCATTTACCAATGAGGGTCAAACTTATAAGTTAGTAAAAATGTCCACCTTATACCCTCAGTATAGAGATAGAAACCCACAGTTTTTGTCATAAAATGTACTTTTGGACTAGGCTTAGTAAGCTGATGATCTATTCTTAACATTTTAATTAAACAATACATTTTATGACAAAAACTCTGGGTTTCTATCTCTATTTGAGGGTATAAGGTGGACATTTTTTACTAAGTTAATCCTTAACGTGTTCAAGCAATTAAATGTGTCTTTGTAGATTTTAGTGTGTGTTTTTTCTTCTTCTGAAAGTAGTGTCAATAGTTTTTATCTCAACAAAACCTGCAGCAAAGCTTTGTTGTAACAGAGAGTTTCCTGAAATATATAAATCACGATATAAGTGACCCTGATTAGGAAGGGACTCATTGTGAAATTATTCCGCAAACTTAGCCTGGACCTTGTGAGTTGGAGTGAGCCGAGGCTTTTAAGATATGGAACAGTCTATAATTCATTAAACACAGGCGCTGCACCAAAATCTTTCTCCATTGATAACTTAATTTGATGGATACGCATTATATAGGCTATACCCAAAATGTTAATCCTTTCCATGCTACAGCCATACATATCCATCAGCATGCATCACTCCTGGCCATGCTACTGATGCATATATCTGATGCACCACTTTGCCTGCCAATAAATGAAAGATATTTTCAGTGAGAGGGATTCCATTTTCAATGAGAGGGATTCCAAGTGTGGCAGAAGATAGAGTCATCTGTTGTCTACTTCCTGACACCATCAATTCCCTGTTCTCCATCCTCTGCTGCCATCTGCAGGTAAATATTTCGAGTGATGTATTACACCAACCATTGAAATGCATGTTAATTCAGCTGTGTGTTGTTGAGATACAGAAATACGTTTTGTGCTCTTGTTTCTGAGGAAACTGACAAATTATTTGCAATTGTTTGTCCATTTATGATTACAAAAGAGATTTGCAAATTAACTACACCACCAGTTTGCACTGAATAATATATTAGGAGTGAAAAGGTTAAGATTCCGAGCACGGGTGACTGGCTATGTCAGTGTGAAGAGTGTGGGGGGTGTCACTGAACTCCTAAAGGGTCTGAGACAATGGGGGATATGCATAAAAGAGAGTATGAAGTTTATACTATCAGATTTCAAGTATCTACTTGCAGTCGTATGCATAAAAATCCAGCAGACCCCCCCACCCACTGCGATCACGTGACAATACGCTCTTTGTACTCAGTCGCATAGCACCTGCTTCAATTCTGCATGCATAAAGATCGAGCGGGTTCAGCATATGCTAGGAAATTTGTGAGCTACCAAATTCGACACTCACTACTTTCTACTCGGGTGATTCGCAAGGAATATATGGACATTCTAGAAAGAAGGAAAACTACAAATAATATAGGGACAGCCCCCTGGCATTGTAGATGAGCCGGAAACAACCCCTGCGGCTTTTCCTTATGAAAATTTGCGAAAATAAAATGTGTGAATTTTTATTTTTAATTCTCTGTATAGACCCCAAAATTTGATGTCATGTTTTGAGGCCCCCTGAATACGAAAATATTATTTTCAAAAAGATGTTTGTCTGCATAGCTCGAGAACGAAAAATCATATAAAAACTCAATTTTTAATTGAGCTTAGGTATCTTCGGGATGTGACACGAAGATTGGCCACTTGACACAAAGAAAAGTTCGGTTTTCGCAACATTCTGGAAAACGGGTGAAACAATTTTGTTTAAATTTTGATTTGAGGTGCTTATACTAAGAGCTAAACTTGTATTTGAAATATATGTACATATAGATATATAAGCTTTCATGAACCACAGAATATTGTCTCTGTTGGACATTACATGAGAATATTATAGGAGAAAAATTCCTCCGACACTGGGACTTGAACCCAGGGCCTTTGGCTATTCGCGCCAATGCTCTACCAACTGAGCTAAGCCGGAGTTCAATTCACAGCGCCGGATATAATATTCTCATGTAATGTCCAACAGAGACAATATTCTGTGGTTCATGAAAGCTTATATATCTATCTTGAATGTCAACTGTACAATAACAGTGGGAGCCCGATAAAAAAATCACTAATTAGTGTGCCTCACAGTACTGCATATGACATAACTTGTCTGTCTGTGAGGTAGACCATTAGGGCAATCAGTCATAGGAGAGAGGTTCTATCCGGCGCTGTGAATTGAACTCCGGCTTAGCTCAGTTGGTAGAGCATTGGCGCGAATAGCCAAAGGCCCTGGGTTCAAGTCCCAGTGTCGGAGGAATTTTTCTCCTATAATATTCTCATATGTACATATATTTCAAAAATTCTCTGACGGGTAGTTACAAGGCAGGCATCGTTCATAGAAACTCAATTTTGCCTGGTGAACGATAAAGCTTTGCATCAATCTAATACAACTGAATACCTATTCTCTGAAACACGGCCTCTTATTCTATATCAGAATTTGAAGAAAGGTGTATTGCCATCCTTAGGTTACACAAAAGTATGCAAGTGCATTTATTAAGATTTTATTTGTATTGTGTATCCTTCAGGGATGCGACACGAGGTAGGCCTACGGCAATGACTTTATTTTCATTTTTACAAGCACTTTATTGGAAGAAAATTTCATTTTTATTAATTTTCTCAAAATAGGTTTAACGATTTTATAGGCTTATTTGTAGGCCTACTATAATATATTATACATAAGTGCCATAACTTTTATTTGAAAAACTTCCCCAAAATAAATTCTCTGAAGGCTAGTTATAAGCCATTCATTTTATACATACACTTGGATTTTTTGGTCTTGCCTGGCGAATATTGCGACTTGGAAACGAGGCTGATACAAGTAAATGCGCACTACTGCAATTCATCCGTGTACTCTACACTGGAATAGGCTGTGTTAAGGGTAGAGGGAGTTATATGAATATTTCATATCACATTTTAAAAATACCAATTATATTTAATGTTGTAATTATGTTATAGTGAATTTTCGTTAAACTAATTTAATCCTAAAATATTATGGAAAAAATATTTTCATTTATTATATTACTTCACTTAAAGTTTCATGTGAATTGTGAATACTTGTATAAAAGGTTGTGATTATTATTATTGTAAACTTCTAATAACTAATTCTTGCATATTACGAAAATAATTATTTCGTTTCTATTGTAGGCCTCTCTATAAAGTCCATTGTTTGTTAAAACTTCAAAGAGACTGATAGAATTAATTATTTCCTCTTCCTTAAAACGCCGACGTGGCTGTGATATAAATGCCCTGCTCTATGAACACACGTGTTTGTTTTCTTTAGCTTTGTTTATGCAGGTGCATGTTCCGCGTGGGTTGCCGAAGTATGTACTTTCTGGTCTGAGCAGGTACTATTCTGTCGCAACGATTTTTTATGCATATGAATTGTGAGTGACTACACTTCTCAGCAAGAAGATGCTCTTACTTTATGCTTACTTTTTTTGCATATCCCCCAATGCTTAAGCAGCACTTGAAAGATGACATACCAGGAAAGATGGCAACTGAGTTGGGAGGATTCTTGTAAACGGTGAAGGCTTTGGTTTAGGATAAACCAAATCATGTTACGGCTCTACCATATACCTATTTTGCTTTTTTTAAAATTTTAAATAATATTTCTATAACACATATAAAGGGTACAGGGGAAGAAGGAGGAATGTCAACAAATCAAAGTTGTGCAGGAAACGATATTTAAAGTTTGAGTACTCAAAACTCAGAATTATGAAATAAATAAAATGAGGTAAACTGATATAACAAAGTGCCAGTATCATTGATGAACTTCATATTGAAGTTATTAAATTAAATCAACTAGTACAAATTATATAAAGTGCCAGTATGTTTTTGTTGAATCAATTATAATTGCAATTATGATATGCAGAAAATAAGTTTTTCTTATCAGATTAAAATCGACCAGCTTCAGCAGAACTACAGATTTGTGATACCTTGACAATCGAGCACTCACAAAAAAAATAAAAAATTAAATTAAAAAAATCCATGTAAAAACGGCTGGCTCCAGGGACCTCCAGAATACGAGTCCAAGACATTACCATTTAGCCAACTCAGTCAGTTTGACGATGTTGTTTGATAAGCATATGTGAAGGAATAGTGTTAACTGTCACTGGTAGACAAAAATTAAAGAACATATGTCCTTTAATTAGTTGTTACTCTGGTACCGGTCAACCGATTATGTCCAAAATTAACAGGCTTCTTGCCATGGACGTTATAAATGCTTATACGATGTTTCATGAAAATCCGATAAAGCATATTTGAGTTATGGGCCTTTTGTTATGTAATACCATAAAAATGCACTAAATTGGGCATTATTTTGGTACCGGACAACCGATTTGGTCCACTATCAACAGACATCTTCCCATGGACATTATAAATGTGTATACCAAGTTTCATGAAAATCCGATAAAGCGTATTTGAGTTATGGCGCTTTTAAATAAAAACACTAAATTGGGATTGATGCCGGTACCGCTGGACCGATTTGGTTCAATATCGATAGGGTTCTTCCCATGGACATTATAAATGCGTATACCAAGTTTCATGAAAATCCGATAAAGTGTATTTGAGTTATGGCGCATACAGACACATGGACAGACAGACAGACGGACAGACATTTTTCCGCCCCCACACAATCTCATAAAGTAACAAACAGGCAATTAATAATGAATACATGTTCAATCTATAGTAACAATAATGTGAATATCAAGACCTAACATTATCTCAAAAAAAAAAAAACCGTCAAATGCAATAAAATGCACAATAGTACGGGGGAAGAAGAAGGAATGTTAAGAAATCCAAGTTTCACAGGAAGGGATTTTTAAAATTTGAGTACTCAAAACTCAGATGTATGAAATCAATAATAAATACATTTTCATTCCATAGTAAAAAAATGGGTTTTAAATAGGTTTTCTGAATATAAAGTTCTGAATTTAAATCAAACATGTAAAAAAAATTGTAAAATCCATTAAAATACACAAATATTTTGAGGTAGTAGGTGAAAAGCATATTTATTATTCTTTATGTAGTCATTACCTACATTTTTACAAAACTTAAATTATTAAAACTTGTATTGAAATATTAATTACATTGTGAAGCATTACTATTCCTTATGCGGAAGAGACTGAAAGTACATCTGAGCTTTCCTGGATCAAAATTTCTTCAAATGGTTTACGTCTGAGCACTTCTGCTTTGAAAGTGGGATAAAATGTAAAATAAAATTAATTGTAATGTAGATAATATTTAATTCTATAAAAATTAAAGTCAGAAAAATTTCTTTCTTAAAATTTCCATATTGCTTGATTTTTGTACAGTTAAATACATCCACCATTTATTAACCCATTGGCACACTACTTCTCTTATGCATAGCACACCCATAAATACTAATATTTTCAGGCAAAAATTGATTTTTTACATTTATTATTACTTTATGGAAATTCAATTTTTTATTGACTTCACTACATACCCCTTTTATGCTGTGATGTTTTGTTCATCCCTGGAGTGTTTGTTTACAGATATTTTGTGGTGTGATACATCCTAAAACAGTCTGGAACGCCACACACAATTTCTTCCTCGAAGCCATTATTCTAACTGAGTGACTGGGAATCCCATGATCACGCGATCACTATATCGATTTATAACTTAAATTTGACTTATCGTGTTGAATACAATAAGGTAGATAACTTTTGTGGGTATAAAATGCTAATAAGGCATGTCATGCCATCTACTAACAGAAAGCAGGAATAACCACATATTCACGATCGATTTATACCTTGAAGATCGATATGAAACATATCGTATTGCACACCATTGCATAGAGAATTTATTCAGCTTTAAAATGGTATATTGAATGTTGTGCCATCTGCTCAGAGAAAGCTAGAACTAAAAGAAAAGCTATCGGTTGCTCAGCCCGTCTTGCAGCCAGCAAAGGCGTATTGACCACATATTCACGATCGATATGAAGCATATCGTACTGCATACCATTGCATAGAGAATTTATTCAGCTTTAAAATGGTATATGGAATGTTGTGCTATCTACTCAGAGAAAGCTAGAACTAAAAGAAAAGGCATCGGTTGCTCAACCCGTCTGGCAGCCGGGAAAGTGCATATGGACTTGGATTGTTCGCCCGTCTACCAGACGGGAAAGTGCGCCAATGGGTTAATAATGATATCTGGATAAATACTCCACCTAAGAAATTAACGTGCCAAGCTGTCACGTGTACAGGTAGCGCCACGGGTTTTGGCGTATGGAAATTTTAATTGACAGCTATGGTGCGAGTCACTTACCTTATCGTGGTCATGGTTTGGTCTGAGGGGGCGTGATGGCAGTATCAGAGGAGGGGAATGATTCCATTAGAATCAGTGCGACACACAGGCTGAAGCTCGAAGAATGATGCAACTTGATATTGGAGATGTATAAACACACAGCGGAGCTTGCTGCTGGACAGTCACAATAAAACACTGTAAACTTCGGACTTCCACACACTCATTAACAAGAAACTGTTCATAATTTTGTAATTTGTAATGACGTTTCCACGTAAACTAACACCTCACTAGTTCACTCGCTATCTTGAAGTTCTTCTACTCGATAAACTACCACCCCCCTCTTCTTCTTCTTCTTGTGCGGCAGAAATGCTCACCACCTCATCCTCGCTGCTATCACTGCTTTCAGCTCCATTATCTTGAATAAGTATTTGCTCTATCATATTTTCTACGATACAATCTTTTTCAAAATAATGTTGCTCAATTGTTTCCACATGCTGGCAGCTTTTTCCCAGTCCACAGGACCAATTTCACTAAATCTTTGATGGCACAGATTTTCCACATCTTTCATCTTGAAAGTTGTGTTTCTACTCCCTACCCAAGTTTTACATCTCCCCAGATCAACTCAATAGGATTTAAATCTGGGTGGTAGGGAGGGAGTCTGAGTGTAGTGTGTCCATGTTCTGCCAATATTTGGTCAATTAAATATGATTTTTTGCTGGGTTTATTAATCTTGATTAAATAATAAAGTTTTGCCTTTGAAAAAGATTCTTCGAAGGTAATTCCGATTTTTAGTAGCCAGGCTTGCATATCACTTTTTAGGGTGTTGGACTTTGGTTGTTAGTCTATTTGAGCATTATGATAGCTCGCGTTGTCAATTATAAGAACGGAATTTTCAGGAAGATTAGGGATCAGCATAGTTTTCAGCCACTTTACGTAGTTTTCGGTGTTCAATTCACTGTGGAAATCTCCAGTTCTTTGCTTTGACTTGTACGTAAGTAGGGCATTAGGGATGAAGCCATACCTTCCACCCGCGTGAACAATGATAATTCTTTCTCCCTTGGAAATAGGAGCTAATAAACCAGCATTGCTGTCGTCAGTCTATCTTTTTGGATTCGTATGACTACTGTGTATGTAGGTCTCATCTTCATACACAGTAGGTCTACCTTCCTTCCTATATTGTCGAAGAGATATTAGATAATTTTCTCTCTGTGTATGTATATCATGCTTTTCAATCAGCACATTCCTGTTACTTCTGGTGTTTTTCCACTTGAAGCCCAAATCTCTCAATATTCTCCTAAGGCTTGTCCGACTTCCTTCAAATCCCATCAATTCCTTTAATCGAATCTGCAGTCTTCCAACTGTAGGCACAGTTTGCTTCTGGACGTAGAAATTGTGGATTGTACGTCTGACAACGCATTTGTCGAAATCGTCGATATCTCTGATCCTTTTGGGCATATTGTGACTTTTGCCTGGAGTATTAAAAGAAGCACCTTCTTCTGCATGTTGTTCACTATCCTTTAGAATCCTTGTGATAGAACGCACTGACACACCAGTAGCTTTTGCAACCCTGACTTGTACCTTTTGTATTTTCTTGAAATAGCCAGGTGAACAAACCTCTTCCTTATTGCTCGCCTCTTGTTTCATGAAGTTGTAAACATTCGCTACTATTTCGCAGCTCTGGCTGTGCAAGGTTTTGCCTTTCAATTTGGAACAAGTGGGAGGCTTTGCACTAATATATCAGAAACAACTCGCGCGTACAACAGTTCTGACAGAGACTGTACCGTCAGACTGCTCGAGATGCACTGTAAGTATTCCAATATTTTGCTTAATCAGCACCATGTGCGTATGTGTCATCAGTAATGAAAGATGCACCAATATTCCTGGCGAACCCGGGGGCTAGCTGGCTAGCTACGCACTCAAGGACATTTGCCAATATTGCTGGCCAGGCCTATACAGTGAATGCCGTTGCTACCGACTTTCCTCCTTCATTCCATGTAATGCATGGACATTGCCCCTTCATTCCCTGTACAGTGGAATTTAAATGGCTATTTTTCCCTTACCTTGAGCTTCCTTCGCCAGTTTCATAAGCAACATTTAAAATATTGCACAGTCAGCTACCAGATGGGCTTTACTCAATTTTCGATTTTGGTTGACCTTCCCCCTTCTTCCCCTGTACCCTTCATATGTATAATTTAAGTCAGCAGTGAAAAGATTAATTAAGTTGCTTCAATGATCTCTTCTATTAAAACTGCAGGACCACCCCAAAAGGAATTAGGAACAGTGACAGTGGCAAGAAAGGAAACAAAAAATACTAGTTCGCAGTCTTCTATTGATTAACACTAAGTTACAGAGCATAGCAGCACAAAGACTTGGGTAGACCAGTGACTGAAGGGAAACGAGCGCCACTTGGCCCACCCATAATCTGAGGGCCGCTTGTACAGAGGCAGAAGAAATGGAACGAAATCTCCCTGAGAACTGCCCCCATACAGCTGTCATAATAAATAAAAAAATAAAATTTATAATGAAGAACACAACTAGCTGGTAGCAGTCTTCTCAAGAATGGGAACATATTGTGAATCTTTCTCTGAAGAATATTTTAGCGTCTTTGACTCTTTGCGCTCCTGCTCACTTTGCCACTCCACCTGCAGAGAAAAACAAAAAAAATTAATTACTATCAAAATAATAGAAAGAATTAATTTTGATGTTCATCACTGTAGAAATTATTACACTCTCCACATTACTCTTTTCTGGTAAGCATTTTTTGACTTCTGCACACAATTTTTTCATCTGACATTTAGGAAACTATGGGAAAAAAAGCTGGTTAACTGTCCTTATTTTGAGCAAAAAAGCATTTACAACGTTTTAAACATTTTTACCCAAAAAATAACATGAGGAAGAAACTATACTTCAGTTCTGATGTGCCTGATTGTTCGGTGCTCAGTTTCTACGCTATTGAGAACTCTATAGTTATTATTTTGCACTCCATTTTACGCACACGAACTTTTATTCATATAGATGTATTTGTTTTCTTGTAAAAGGTTATACAGTTTCTCACTTAAATATGGTTGCCGCTGGTATGCAATCTTTGTGGTTTAATCTCTCTGTAACGTCTAGTCTCCGAGGGCGCAGTAAGATGATGTTATGCGCATGTGTATCCCCTCTCTCGCCGCTTAACGGCTTTGTTTCTTGTTTACGTAATAGCTGCCGGTATCAATCTGATTCTATTCTATTCTATTCTTCGATCTACTACTGTCTTTTTCGAGTCGTTTGCTTGGGATCGTCTGTGTGTGGAATATGTCTGCGATGTCTGCGTGATGTTTGAAATTCAGGTGAGTGGCTTTTATATTTGGTATGGTATATTTTGTCACATAAATTTTCATTATTCAGATGTATTTTGTGCCCGCTCACCTGGGTTTTTGTCAAGTCATTATTTTCTGTCATATTTCTAAATTTTGCATCACGCAGATATCGGTTTGCTTGAAATGTATGTATGGTGTGTGAATGTTTTGACTCCCTTCCTTTCTACTCTCCGCCCTTCAGGCATTTTCTTATATCTCACAGAATATTCTTTAGATTGTAGTAATGTTCTAGATCTTATTTATAAATTTCTATAAGCAGACATTTTTGGTACTATTACCAGGCAAACATAACCAATAACCTAACATGGTTCCACAACTAGTCTTATTTATGTAATTTTGTAAAAGCAGTCGGACCATAATTATAATCATGATAATTTTTTAGAGGTTACAGATTCAGAAAGTTTTGTTTAGTTTTTGCCACAGTAATTGTAATTATATTGTAAATAAATTTATGAGTATGAAAATTTACATCTTTTCTTGTATCAAAGCTAAATGTATATTTATGTAAGTTTTCATCTAGTTCATTCCTATCCCCTATTATTGCACTGTTTTCCAAATCCTATATGCCATAACCTATATTGCAATGTACCTCCAGTTGTGTCTTCGAGTGGGAAATCCCACAGTCATCTACAGTGCGGGGAGTGAAGCAGCAGTACAGCGGTGCCATCGCCTGCTATAGCTGCAGCAGTGGCAGTAGAGCTTCGTACGTGGCACTATACCCACAGCATGATGTTCTTCTAGTTGCCTGTCTGCATGCCTAACGCTCTCCCGGTGTCTAGCTGGGCAACATGTCTCACAGAAACTAATTCTAATCTCTGTTGATGGGCTTCATCTAATCTCTTTTAGTATTCATTTCAACTACAAGGTCATAGACACCGCATGTTTTAGGACCTTGAGGTTTATGAGCAGGTCATTGAACTATTTTTTATTATTATTATTATTATTATTTTTTTTTTAATTTCGATAACTTTATTATACAAAAGTATATTACAACTGTGGGAGCAACAGACATCAAATGCATATGTAACTTGTATTGAGGTTCCTATCCATTAATAGTCCTCAGCAGCATTATATTTGGGCTAATTATGATATAAGTGTTAAAATAATTAATTGAAGTACTATAAACAGTAGAGCATGTTGTAAAACTTGTACAGAGTCAACATTTATTTAATATTTACACTTCTTGCTCCACTTACATTTAATTTGCAGGACTAGTTTCCAGGGATTACTCCCTCATCCTCAGCTGGTGGTTGACTGATAACAATGTCTTGTTGATCTGATGCATCTGCTCCTACAGTGTTACCACTCCTATTACCTAAAAAACTAAATATCCCATCTGCTGCTGGGACATCAAAATTCAAGATCTTGTTTTGGTTCTTAATGATGAATATCTTCTCCCAAACTCCTAACTCAGATGGATTTTTGACATGTTTTAAAAGTTTGATCTCTTTTTTGATGTGGTGATCCTTGAAGTATGCATGGTGGGCTAAAGCAGATTTTTCTGTATGTACTGATCAGATTAGTACATACAGAAAAATTTTTAGCTATATGTAATTACCAGTCTAGATTCGTAGCGACATACGCTAAAGAAATTGCGCCGCTAAGAGAACTTCTTAAGAAAGATGTCAAGTGGGCATGGACTGAGGAGAAAGATATAGCATTTCAGAGAGTAAAAGATCTATTTTCAGAATCTATAAGACTGACATTCCCTAGAGATGATCTACATTACACAATTCAATGCGATGCTAGCTCTGTAGGCCTAGCGGCAATTCTAAGGCAGGTAGACGAGAACAATGAGAAACGAATAATTGCTGTCACAGGACGTGGCACAACTGCAGCTGAGAGCCGCGTATATATCAGAACTTGAAATATCTGCAGCATTTATGGCTGTACAGAAGTTCAGACAATATATTTTCGGTAAGAAAATATACTTGCAGACTGATCATATGTCATTGTCATTTATTAAGAAATGCAAATTAACTTCATCACGTCTGGCAAGATATATTCATGAATTGTGTGCTTATGACATAACAATCACCCACATTAAGGGGGACACAAATATTTTTTCAGATATAGTTTCTCGTAACCCTCCTAACACAGGCAAAATTAATGCTACAGGAGATAAAGACTTTGTTATTATGTATAACTTGCAGGAAGACAAGTACAAGGTAACGAAGAAATTAAGAGACCTTTCGAGATTGCAAATAACTGACACTGCACTATATACCATGAGACAGAATGCCCCATTGTTGAATGAAAACACAACAGGACCACTAGCTATCAAAGATGATATCCTGTATAAATTTGATAGAAATAAGAATGTCTGGAAATCATATATTCCACAAAGCATTGAGAAAGACATTATTATGGGTTTTCACCTAAGATTAGGGCATGCTGGATCAGATAAATTAATTCTTACTATTGGAAGCCAATTTTATATCAAACATTTAGCTAAGAAAGTAAGACAGTTGTTATCTGCATGTGAGATGTGCTTAAAAGCTAAATGTATGAACGTGAGATATGACAATAACCCGCAAGCGATCATTTCAGATGGAGTTAATTCCCTGGTGACTGCGGACTGTCATGGGCCCCTTCCGGTATCTCAGTTCGGATTTAAACACTTATTTGTGATGTACGATATCTTTTCAAAATACATAAAGATCTATCCACTGAAAAGCATTACAACTAAGTCATGCTTGGACAAAGTACTAAATCACTACATCCCAAATCACGGTAGGATGGCAAGACTCCTTACAGACAATGCATCTATCTACTCTTCTAAAATTTGGAATAAAACACTAGAAGAACATGGGATTAAAGCCTTACATACAAGCAGATTCAACCCAGAATCGAACCCCACTGAAAGAATGATGCGTGAAATAGGGAATTTCTTCCGCAAGTCATGGTACAAATACTGCCAGATTGTTGAAGACTTACTCAATAACACAGTCAATGAAATTACTCAGGTCTCGCCTAGACAGCTGATGCTAGGAGATAAACCGCCGCCTTTGTTTACAAACATTCCAGAGGTTGTTGACAAGAATGTCCCCTCAATAGAACAGGCTGACTTGTGTAGAAATGCTTACCTGCGAATGCTTTCACGAGCAGAAAAACGAAAACAGAGAGCTAAAAGGTATAAAAAGAAATGGACTCCAGTTATAGGTACCAAAGTCTTAGTTCGTAATCACCAATTATCTAACATGATTAAAGGCATTAATCATAGAATGCAATTGAAGTTTATTGGTCCTTACACTATCACTAGACAATTTGGAGATCACACCTATGAACTGACATGTACAAAAAAGAATAAAGTTCGAGGAATTTTCCATAAACAAGCTTTGAGACCATTCAAAGAACTTGAATAAACTCTGTGTACATTAGGCTACTGCCAGCCATGAACCCTGTTTATTTATTTTTGTTATTGCTCACTCATTTAATATATATGTCATTTTATTAATGCATATTAATAGTAATTTTTTTAGCATGTTTTCATCACATGACATACGTCATAGAAACTGACTAATAATTATATATATTTTTATGGTATGATACAAATTTTGTAATGTATATTGTATGCAATTATTGAATGATAACATATGTGTGTGTGTACATCATGAGTACAATATTTTCACAATAATGGGTTAAGAACAATTGAACTTTTAAGAAAGACACCCATATATAAATATTGATATATGTATATAATTTTACTATATTTTGGTATAACAACCATGTGTTTACTAAACAGTGAAGTGATATAAACAGTGATTTTTTTTTTGAAGACAGAGACTTACTATGTATTTTTTTTTACAATGTATATTTTACTATTTTATCTAAATACTTTTTCTATGAACACTCATAAATAGTGCAAAGAAATCAATATTAAGAAAATTCTTAATATAAGGTACTTATATATTTTTACATATAAACATTTAGTACTATTTAATTATTATTATTAATTATGATTGATAGCAAATAATTTTTTCTTTTCATATAATCTATTTGATTTTTCTTTACATATACTCAATGTTGATGACAGAATGAAACAATCTTTTATATGATTTTACATATTATAATGTTAAGGTATGACTTTATGTGAAATTTGGTAATTTTTTACGTGTGATTTTTCACGCGAGGGTCATCAAAATCTAAAGTCGTTCTTTTTGCAGGCGAACAATTTATATTTCGCTGCAGGCATATGAAACTGAATATATATATATATACATATATATTCATATGTAATTAATATCATAACTTTAAGAGTACATACTAAATAATATTATAACAGAATGTTGGAAGAGTTTGCAAGACCAACCCTTTAGCCAGGAGATTGAAATTTACACGCTAATCTTTTAACAATACGAAGTCACAAGTAATAACCACTCAAGCGAAACTTCGCATTTCTAAAGATCTCAGCTAGAAGTCCTGAAAGTGGACTTTCCTAAGATGTTCAACTTAGCTAAAGTCACGAAAGTTGTATATCAGAAAACTGTCAAAAACCTAATTGAAATTCTCAGAAATAAGGCAAATGACCTGACTGGCTTTTCCAGGAGGACGTTACAAGTCCGTCTCACTCACACCAAACGGTGATGACGTGGACAAATGAAAATTCACTTAAAATATTTCAACCAATAATAACTTATTAAGAGTATGGAGAAGGGAGGATAGTTTACGCCCTTCTGACAGAGCTACAGAGAGACCTAGCTAAAATTAACTAACTTGCTTCATATCCTCCGCCGAGGATACACGGGTATTTTTTCTAATGCTGTTATAGCAAAACAGCGCCTAGGAGTATATCTACATTAAAGTAAAAATGTAGTATCTTATAACTTAAAAGCCGAGTGTTTTGTATAAGCTAACTAGGTAACTTCTCATTTTAATTCTGTGTTCTGTAACAAACTTTTCGACGTATATTTATTTGGTAAATAAATCTACGGAATTCAGTTCAACATATTAATCTTCTTGTATCATTGTGGAGAACACGTATGAAGACAAACTACCTATCTTCCTGCCTCAGTCAGTTTCAGAGGTAATGTTTGTCATACGTGAACTGGACACCAGCTCAACACGCCTCGAGATATTGTGCTCATGGAATACGTCATCGCTACAAGAACTTCAGTAAAGGTATGGACCAATGAACATTAATCCTTACATGAACCTTGGATCCAATCCTTTTGGCGCCCACACTAACCTAAAACCCTATTCCGATGACCATTCCAGCTACCGACCCGAGTTCCCGTTACAAATGATGCCCATCGTGGTTTTGCATCGAAGCCAGTACCTCCACACTATGATACTGTTTCCATTCAAAATAATTCCTAACATGGTTTTCCTCGAATCCAGTACCTCAATACCTATGATACGGATTCCGTCACAAATGGTTTGCATCGACACCAGGACCTCTACAATGAAACTGATTCCAGTACAAATGGTTCCCACCGTATAATTTACCAATTTACAGAACAAATAACAGAATATTACCTAAGCTATACAAGCACCGGTCTTATCGATTTCGCGGGATTACTACGCCACAACAGTGCACAGGATTACGGCACCAACACGGCAACAGTAACCTGCCACAACATCAACATCATCACGACCTCGCGGACGACAGCAATTCCAGGAAGCGGTCCCAGGCCAACTCATCTCTACAAGTACATCACCTGCACAATTTTGTAATCGCAGTGAGTCTTAAAATTTGAGTATGAATGTTAAATTTTTTATATGTTTTTGTTGTATATAAACTCTTTCTTGTAAGTATCAAATGTTATTGCGCAGCTTTCGTGTAATTCATTATAAAACTAAAGATATGGATAATAATACAGATACTTGTGCAGAAAACTGCAGTCAGGATATATTGTTACAGGGTGAGGATATAGATAATAATCAACCTTTGCAGGTAGCAGACCACATACCAGTAGCGCTGCCCCTTGAAGGTCAAGCCCCCCAAATAATAACAATGAGTGAAATTCCTCAAATCAATGTTAGCGAGGAACCTCCGCAAACAAACATCATAGCTATTCTAACACAATTGTCGAAGTCTGTAGAATCTATGAAAACTCAGCAAAATAACATGTCACAATCTGTAGAAAGCAAATTCAGTGCTATTAATGCCTCAGTAGAAGCTAATAAACAGCAACAGAGTGACATTTTACAATCTGTTGAAAGTAAATTCAATGCTATCAATGTCTCTACTAAAAATCAACAAAGTGAACTCTTAAAAACTGTAGAATCTAAATTCACTATTATGTCGGAGTCCGTAGAGTCGCTTAAAATTCAGCAAAATAGCATGTCTAAAGCAGTAGAATCTGTTAAGATACAGCAACAAACTGTGCTAAAATCAGTAGATTCTAAATTCACTACTTTCTCACAATCAGTTGATAGTAAATTTAATGATTTAAACGCTGTAGTTGAGGTAGTCCAAGAGCAACAAAATTCAATTATACAAACTGTTGAAGAGAAATTAAAAAGTGTAAATAGTATTGCATCTAAAGAACTAACCACCAGTGTAAACAAACAAATAGGCCTAGTTCAGGATCAACTTCTAGACAAAATTGATTCTGTGAATGAAATGATTCACGATGCAAAAGATGACTTAGATACTTTTTGTAATCAATTACATCAGGTAGATAATAGATCTAGGGTTGCAGAAGATCTCCTTACGAGTATCTCAGATAATTTTTCGACCGTACGAAAAAGTATGGATGACAAATTTAAGCAACTAGAATGAGAGGTGCAGACCAACACTAATTATATTCAGGGTAACATTGACACCTTAAGTGATAAAGTTAAGCAAGTGCCTAATATTATTGAGGACAACATTCTAATTAAGCAGAAGTTAACCGTCATGGAAAATAATTTCCAGAAATTACAAAATGAAAATAGATTCTCGCAACCAATGCACCCTCAGGCCCCTTGTAATCAGACTGACGACATCAATGCTGTGCAACTAAC
Organism: Ectobius pallidus; assembly: GCA_964059195.1. Classification (NCBI taxonomy): domain Eukaryota; kingdom Metazoa; phylum Arthropoda; class Insecta; order Blattodea; family Ectobiidae; genus Ectobius; species Ectobius pallidus. The sequence goes on along the minus strand of CAXKWD010000003.1, from coordinate 185,653,393 downwards.
CACCAGAGCGCAAAGTCTTATCAATTCTTCTCCACTTCATGACATTTCTAATTGTAGCGTGTTTTATAGATTGGCAGAAGGCATTCGACAGAGTTAACTGGATAAAATTGATGAACATCCTTAAGGAGATAGGAATCAATTGGAGAGACAGGAGACTAATTCGCAACCGGTACTTGGGACAAAGAATAAAAGTACGACTAAAACACGGAGAAACAAGCAGAGTGGAAATAGGAAGAGGAGTCAGACAAGGGTGTTGTCTATCACCGAGTCTCTTCAACCTATATGGAGACTGACTGGCAAGAGAAGCTTTGAAAGGATGCGGAAACTTTAGGATAGGAGGACGCCTCATCAACACCATCAAGTATGCAGATGACTTGGTAGTGTTCGCCAAGAATCAAAGACAACTGCAATACATGATGAACAGATTAGTGGAAACAGGAAAGAAATATGGCATGGAAATTAACATTGAAAAATCAAAAGTAATGAGAATATCAAAACGAGAGAAACCCTTGAGGATAACTGTCGACAATCAAGAACTGGAGAATGTGAAGCAGTTCAAGTACTTGGGAAGCTTGCTGACAAAGGATGCCCACTGCACGAATGAAATTCGAACAAGAATCGCCATGGCCAAAGCCGCATTCAACAAAAAGAGGACTCTACTGACCAGCAAATTGAGCTTGGAATTAAGGAAGAAACTGGTGAAGTGCTACATCTGGAGCATTGCACTGTACGGAGCAGAGACATGGACCTTGAGAAAGAGGGAGAAGAAATACCTAGAAAGCTTCGAAATGTGGTGCTGGAGGAGAATAGAGAAGGTCAAGTGGACAGAACGGGTGACAAATGACGAAGTACTGAGAAGGGTAGGAGAGAGGAAAATTATTCTGAATACAATTATTCAGAGGAAAGCCAATTGGATCGGACACATACTTAGACACGAGGGACTCATACATGATGTCATCGAAGGGAAGATCAAAGGAACTGCTGGAAGAGGAAGGAGAAGAATACAACATCTGGATGACATGAAAGATGGGAGGAGATACAGCAGATTGAAGGACGAAGCTGGAGATAGGGAACACTGGCGTCAGAAATTCTCCGTACGAAGACATGGACCTGCCACTAGGCAGAATACTAAATAATAATAATAATAATAATGACCTCTGAACAGCCTTGTCCCGTTACACTTACCATATGGTGATTTGAGGGTTAGAGGGTGTAAAGGTATTTTCAGTCTTTCATGAGAAATCAGTTTGGTAGTTAAAATTTACGCGATGCCACCTGTACAGAAGATATTTTCGTACAACGCAGGTTTAAAGTTAGAAGTGATTTACACTGATTCCATTGTACAATGTTAAAATTTGTTTGTGCAATGAAGTATATCATTCCCTTCAAAATGTTTCATTTAGAATCGCATTAAATTTCTTTTCCTTTAAATTTCCATCCTAAAATCAAGGTGTGTCCTATGGTCCGGAGTGTCTTATAGTCCATAAAATAAATAAATTTTGGATCAAAGCTTGGATTTGGTTTAAACTGCTGCTGTAAAATGTTTGAGAATAAGTTAACCTTTTCTTGTGTACCATGTGTTACCAACACATAACGGGGTGGTATCCATTCTACTTGTTTCGTCATATATTTGGTTTTTCGCCATAGCGAACCATCTGCAGTTTTTAATTCAAGTCACTGGCTATTTAGAGAAGCCTTTTCTTCCTTTAAAGCTTTTGTCAATTCTCTAGATGCTCTGTTAAAAGCTGACTTATGGGGAGGATATTTAGTGCGTTCCCATAAATTACGACAAGCCCTCTTTTCATAAAGAAGTTGACGAACATGAGGAGATATTTGTGCATTGTTGTTACTCATATTAAATGTTTGAGTACTTGTTTGGTTCCGGTTACTGGCTTTACCAGCTTTAAGTTGTACATTTCTAGTTATAGTACTGTCAATATCGTTGCAAGTTTTCTTGTGTGTCTTCTCTATCATTGTTGTGCCATGGATTTTGTTCACATTAACTTATATTGAATTCTGATGATTATGATATCAGATGAGTCATGGTAAGTAAATATTAAATTCAGCTTTTGCCTTTGCCACTGGGAAATTATGAAAAAATAAAAAAAAATTAGCTGGCCTTGGGGTGTGAACCGAGACCTCCCAAAAACAAGTCCACGACTTTACAATATCGGCCACCTCACTCAGTTCACCAGAAGCCAATAACCGAAAGATATATAGGCCTATGCTAGGCCTCAGCAGACAAAGTTGGAAACCTGGGTTTGAGTCCTTTCTAGGTACAATTTTCCACTATAGTACAAAAATTTAGATAACTTTAAAGATGTGAATTAGCTATACAATGTGCAAAATGTAATTAACTTATACAAAAATATAGTTATAAAAAAGTGCCATGTACCGTATTTTATGGACTTTTTACTCTGAAAACAGAGCCCTGAAAAAGGGTGCGTCTAATGGTCCGAAGTACTCTACAAACATTAAAATTATGGTAAATATTGCCAGAATACCATGTTATAAACAAGGTGTTGTAAATGATAAAATAGTAAAAATTTTGGCTTAGATTGAACATCAGTGCGCTTGTCACAATTGCAAAATGAGAGTAGCTTGAAGCCAGGTATACAATCTGAAAAGAAAGGAATGTTGAGTTCTTTTATACAAAAGGAGTTGTCTCCGCTGGGTGGTTTAAATGAATGCAATGACCTCTAAACAGCACACTTACTGAATTGAGGGTTAGAGGGTATAAAAGAATTTTCAGTCTTTCATGAGAAATCAATTCAGTTGTTAAAATTTATGCGATGCCACCTGTACAGAAGAGATTTTCGTACAACCCAGGTTTTAAATTAGAAGTGATTTACACTGATTCCGTTGTACTGATAATGTTTATGCAATGAAGTATACTATTCCCTTTAACATTTTTCGTTTAGAATTACATTAAATTTCTTTTCCTTTAAATTTCCATCTTAAAATCAAGGTGCGTCTTATGGTCCAGAGCGTCTTATAGTCCGTAAAATACGGTAAGTAAATAGCGTCAAGTGCCAAACAACTTATATAGGGATAATCAATAAAACGATTGATCACCAGCATTGGTGTTTCATATGAGTGCCATTTTCTAGTAGCTATAAAAACTGTTTCCCCATGCTCTGGTGCATGGATTGGCATATATATCATTGGATATGGTGTTTACCTACAAGTCTCTTCTTGTAATGACAATAGTAATGACACATTCGCCTTCATTATTTGGCAGGATATATTAAAAAACCAATTTTACATTTGGCCCTGATAATGTTGATATTGTTTAATTATGCATAATTGCTAATCACATAGGAAACAAATTGAATTATGAAGTGAAAGGAATCATTTCAACATATTAATTGAAAAGATCAGACACATATTATCTCAATTTTTCTGTACTGATACTATGTCCTGTTATAGTTTCATGGCAACCTCTTTGAATAGTTCCATTCTTCTTACAATCCCATGCATATAAAGTGATACTATATGCTAGGAATAAAAAACAGCCTCCAGTAAATAAAGACATACATTCTCACCGCACAAGAGGTGAAACCGACTACCACAGGGTGACAAATAAAAATTCAACATATAAAGATCCGTTAAGTAAGGGAATTTTACTGTACAATAAGTTACCGAATGAAATAAAAAAGGAACAGAAAGGAAATTTTAATATTACACTTAAAAATTATCTGATACAAAGATGTCTCTATAGGTTAGATGAATTTTAGCTTAATTAACTAATTTACTATTGAAACTCATTTAATAAAGTTTTAGAATTTTAAAATGTGGTTATGGAGTTTTTTTTTAATGTTTAATAATGTAATTTTATAATGAAATATAATACAATTTAATATTACATTAAATTGTAATTTTATAATTAGTTTTAATGATATTTAATAGTGTAATTTGTAACTAATTACTGAAAATGTATCAAATGTCTAAAGTGTTAATAATATGTTAAATGTGACGATGCTGGAAACTTTTCCTGTAAAAGTCTATAAGCAAATAAAGCATTATCATTATCATTTCTAAGCAAATAATATGTTACATCCAAACTCCAACAAAAGATTTCAAAACAGGAATCACCCTTGCATCCACTTGGAGTATGTTTATCCTCATTTCTAAAACTTTTATTTACATGGACAAGGGACATGGTTTCTCTGTAGTTATAGTGATAATTAGGGTTGGGATGTTTATGACCTAAAAAACTGGAAAATATGACCTTAAATATGCCCTTAAAAATGACTAAATATGACCCAAAAAATCGTAAATATGACCTAATAAAAGAAAGTATTTTCTAATAATAAATGTTCCACTTTTAAACGTTTAATGTAACTAAATTACTACATCGCATGAATGCAATCAGGATCGTGTTTTTAAGAATTTTACATATTATTCACAGTTTTGCTTGTAATGGACATCTAATTTTAAAGCATTTACTTCTGTGTGATTGCTTCACCACTTCAATATAATATTTTGTAGTCCATGCGTGTCCCTATAAAACGTGAAAAATTGCATTAATTTAAAAATTAAATTTCTATTAATTGGGCATAAACATTAAATTAATTAAATAAATTTCAAAGTAGGCTAATACGTACCAGTTTTCAGTCTCCATTTTTGTCTGCATTACACTATACAACCACGTGCATTTTAAGATTATCGAATAGAAATCTTCTCCTGTTGTCACTTAATATCGTCTTAAACCGCGAGAAGCTCCTTTCGACGTTACAGGATGTCACAGGTGCATATTTGAAGAACGTCATTAAATCGTTTTGCAGCCGTCACTTTAATTTCACACACTTTGCAATATAAAATTTTCCCGTCGGTTCAGAAGTGGTTTTCTCCAAACTCCTTAACAAAACTTTTTAGTTTTACATTTTCAGAACACTTATTTTTCGGCATTTTGATGTTACCCGATACCACTGCAAGTGCGAACTGAAAATCTTTTAAAACTGTCTCTATTGAAAGTTGTTAACAACAAGGAGGAAGGCGGTAAAACCCCGTCCATTGTGCTTCAACTACCTGCACTTGTTACTTACTGTCCCTTCACATTCCAGTTACAGTCAAACCAAAATATTAGTAACTCTTTCTCGAAAAAATTTTAACTCTACGATTTAGTGCCTACAGTCCTATACTGTGCAATTGTGGTCTTTTACCGAATTTATTACTGAAATATGACGTTAAATTAAAAAATGACCGAAATATGACCAAAACTATAAAAATGTTCAAAATATGACCAGTGCAATTGTGCTCTTTTACCGAATTTATGACTTAAATATGACATTAAATTAAAAAATGACCGAAATATGACCTAAACTATAAAAATGTCCAAAATATGACTTTATATGCAAAATAAAAACGGTCCAATTAGGATAACAAAAGTGCAATTCGTGTTTAATTTCAGTTTGCGGCAAGATTAGACGTCAGGATAAAAATATGATATGTCATGAACATCCGAACCCTAGTGATAATGTTCTCATATGATCTATAACTTATAGGATCATTATGAGAACATTATCACTTCAGCACAATAACAGTATTATTTTTAGAAACTTGTTAATTTATATTAGTAGTTAAGGTGTTAATATAGATTCTGTGAATTTTGATAAAGTTGGTGAATTTCAACATGGTGGAACAGATGTCATGAAACAAACATGGTAGTGATACCTCAGGCCAGAGCAGTCTATGACTAAATTTTACCTTCTGTTTGTGTTGTTGCACAGCATCCAGTACTCGGTCCATCACCATTTTCTCTGTAAGGACACCATCCTCGGATGCATATGCCGCTGCCTGCCAAGCAACACCAAGTTTGGCAATTTCTCTCCCTGACATTCCTTCTGTGAGCCTAGCTATCTCCGTGCACAGCAAACTATAGTCAAACTGAGCAAGTTTTAATCTCTTCCTGCCCTCCATTGCAGGTTGCAGAACAAATAGGTCAAAGTACAATCTCACTAGCCGTTCACGCTCATCCCGTCCAGGCAATGTAAACTCCACCATCTCATCCAGACGATCGTTCACAGCCCAGTCAAATTGTTCAGGTGTATTTGAGGCAAGCACCAACATGAATCTGAAAATAAATGCAGCTTGTACATACCTCAATCACACAAAGAGGTACAAATGAGAATCTAGTGAGACAAAATTAATTTTGATCACCAAAATACTGTAAAATTGTGATGGCTTGAGGCCACCACCATCGCTTTTCTTTCTATTATCTTTGGTGTTCAATTTCCCCTCTCCTCCCCTCGCCAGTTCAATGGAGTTAGCTTTCCTTGTGACACGTGATAAAAAAATTAGTTAGATGGTGCAGACATCGGTCAGATACCACCTGGATAGATGCAAGGGAAGGAGGTAAACGCGCTCTGAGAGACCATCGGACAGACAACAGGGGAGTAAAAAGCCGCCATTGTTACTGCCATAGATGCAGATCCCTTCTGGTCTCTTAAGAATGTAATGACAGAATTAGACCTACCAATTATCGATCGCACGGCATCCTTCTTCCCACGTAGAAGCTAAAATCCACTTCCACACTGTGTCCAGCTTGCATGATATCACTGTTGCAATCTCTTGAGGTGCCATATTAGCTTGCCACATACCCAATTATTTGCAAAATAATTGGAGCCATTCTGCCACGAGGAAGTACCTGAGCGCAACTGTTTACGTTTTCCAGCTTACAGAGGTGGGTGGGGTAACTGATCATGTACTTGTACGGGGATGTTAAAGCGCCTGACATGTTTAGTTTTAATTAACACTATTATATGCGGGAATCACAGTGAAGTAATCAAATATTACAAAAAAGATTGCTATGGAGCACTCAACTTCACTAATTTGCATGTACTTACACATGACGCGTTTCACAAGCATCTTGCTTGTATCCTCAAATGAGGTCCACTGCCGGGTCCGCTGGTTGTTCGCTAGGTGTCGTTGTAGGTGTCCAGGCTGATTCGACCTACAACGACACCTAGTGAACAACCAGCGGACCCGGCAGTGGACCTCATTTGAGGATACAAGCAAGATGCTTGTGAAATGCGTCATGTGTAAGTACATGTAAATTAGTGAAGTTGAGTGCTCCATAGCAATCTTTTTTGTAATGTTTAGTTTTGTTGACAATTTCCAGCTATCCATTTCACTGACTGTACATTAAAAGTTACAGAGCTATTAGTATTATTTTAATTTTGCTATATAAATTTGCAATTCAAAGTTTTTTTAACATTAATTGGAGATTTTACAGTAAAAGGTAGAACATTAAATAAAGAATATAAATACATTGGTTATATCATATAAGTGATAATATTTGGGGATTTGAAAATCTGATGTAAATTGTGGGAAAATGTTAAATCAAGGTTCTGTTAAATTGGGGTTCTGCTGTATTCATGAACCACAGATTACTGTCTTCGTTGGACATACAGTAAAACTCCAATTATTCGGATTATGTGGGACCGGACCAAATCCGGATAATAAAATTTCCAGATAATTGGATAAATGATGGAAAAAGGTAATTTATTTGTGGTTCTTTACATTTTGTACAGTACTGTACTGTATAAAGTGTCATATCTTGAACGTATGGGTCAGAGTCAGTTGTTTCGCTGACAAACTGTCGATTCTGTCAGCAAAAGGTTTTGCTTTTTTGCAATAATAATTGGACCAAAAAGAGGATTTTCAAATGCTCGCAGCTGCAAAGACCATTTGAATATGGCCTCATAGCAGTCCGGATAATTGACGATCCAGATAATGATAATGTACATGATAATATTATAGAGAAAAATTCCTCTGACTGTGGGATTCGAACCCAGGATAGTCCAGTGTCAGAGGAAATTTTCACCTATAAAATTATGTGTTATTTTGTAAAATGTCTACTGGGATAATGGCAAGCACCAAGACCAGTGGACTCTTTTGTAATCTTTGCCTAGTACAACAAAACTTTATACAGACATATAAGTGCTTTACAGCATCACAAACTACCCACTCATCCTTAACATGATGTATATTTTGTTCTCTTTTATCATCCAGCTCATTTTACCTTTATATTTTATTTGCTTTTGTTGTTTCTTTCATATATTTAATCCTTGATATTTACAATATGGACAGCTTCATTCTAAAGAAGATGGATCCTTATTATCTTTAATAGAATAAATCAGTGAGTGTATAAACCACTGCAATGCTCACCCATTGGAGAACAGACTAATCAAAAGGGATCAAACTAAGCTATTGTTAATTCCCTGCATCTTTTATTTGTTTACTGTGTGTCTGTAACAGCCCCTGCAAATTGAGACTATCTGAATATGAATTGATAGCACGTCCACGATCCAAGTTTAATGATGTATCTCTTCAAAAAGGTACAAAATCTTCTCTGATGATGTTTGTGTGTTCAAAGGTACAACAAAGTACATTCAAAACGAATTTCTGGATGCAATTTTGACTATTTTCCTCCTAATATTTATAGCCTATATTTGCATGTGCCTCTCTTGTATTTAATCTCACACGCTGCCACTGGCTTTACATGATATTTAATACATAACAAAATATAGCGCAAAAACTAAAAGTTTAAAGGAAGAAAAAAAGAAAGAAAGAAAAAAGTTACTTTTTGCATCATGCATTTTATTGAATTTATAAAAAAAACTATTACCTTATTTTACGGACCATAAGACACACTTTTTTACATTGAAAACAGAGCCTTAAAAAAGTTGGGTGCGTCTAATGGTCCAAAGTACACTAAAAAAATTGAAAATTTTGGAAAATATTGCCAGAATACCATAGTCATAAACAATAAGACAGTTACAAATTTTAACACAGACTGTACATCACTGCACTTGTCACAATCGTAAAATGAGGGTAGCTGGAAGTCAGATATACAATGCAAAAAGAAAGGAATGTTGATTTCTTTTATACAAAAGGAATGTCTTCGCCGGGTGGTTTAAATGAAGGCAAACACCACTAAACAGCCTTGTCCCGTTACACTTACCATATGGTGAATTGAGGGTTAGAGGGAGTAAAATTATTTTCTGTCTTCATAAGAAATCAGTTCAGTTGTTAAAATTTATGAGATGCCACAGAAGAGATTTTCGTACAAAGCAGATTTTAAGTTAGAAGTGATTTACACCGATTCCACTGTACAAGGTTATAATTTGCTTATGTAATTAAGTATATTATTCCCTTTAAAATATTTTGTTTAGAATTACATTAAATTTCTTTTCCATTAAATTTCCATGGTCTTATGGTCCGTAAAATACGGTAGTAAAGATATTTTAATGCAAGATGAAGATGAGAAGCAGCGTGTGGCAAAGCAATCAAGGAGGAAAGAAAATAGAATGAATAAGCCTGTGGTTACTTTTCAAATATGCCTTTCGGATTAAACAATTACCTAGGGGAAACAAATGTGAATTAGCAGATACTTCTTTTTTGTTTTCATAAATTGCGTTCAATCCAGAAGCACAGAATTCTGTGGTGGGCTCACGAAGCTAGTATATAACTTAGGAATGGAATAGTCAGATGAATAATTCACTGAGCACACAAAGCAGCCGTAGTAATTACAAATAATGGTAGGCCTACTTTATAGTGAATCTGAAAATACTGAGTGGTAGTCAATAACAATATGGTTAACCCGAATAAAGATCTACCCACAAGTAATAAATCATTGAGGACATAAAGAGACAAATATTTTTCTTGAATATCTTCTGTTAATCATTCATATTTTTAACATGGTGAATGATTCATTGGTTGAAGAAATAAAATAAATATATAAAAAAAAAACAATAAACAAAACAAACAATATTCGATAATGTTTTAGTGCTGAATCGAGTCCCCTTTATTTGAGCATTTTTGGGATGGTACACTGACATAGTTTTACTAAAGGCAACATTTATTTTAGGTCATATTTTCAGTTTTCAGTCATATTTGCCAAAATTTCTGTGTTATAAAAATGCATGAACTTTTTAAAAAGTTGATAGGTCATACAACTCAAAGTCCTAATTATCAACAATTGTAATTCTGACTTACTTGTTTGACTGTTCTCCTGTTCTGTAAAGGAAGGCATTCAGTGTTGCTCTCAGATCTTCACTGATTGTTTCCGAGCTGCGCTTTCGCAAAAAAGCATCAGCTTCATCAACAAACAAGAGAAGACCCTTTCGAGATGTGCCAGCCCAGTCGAACACCTTGTGGATTGCTGTAACACCATCCCGTCCCATGGGTGCCACATCACCACCTGTCATGATGGCATAGTCCATACCGGAGTGTGTAGCCAATTTCTAGAATTTAAAGCTTCATTAGGAAATCATCCACCGACTTTGACAATTGACTGTCTTCAGAATCAGATTGAACGTTGTCAGTATTAATATTTTTACCTTTGCAAACATTGTTTTGCCAGTTCCAGGTGGCCCGTGCATGAGAATGTTACGATACATTCCTCGATTATGTTTAGTGTTTTTTGTTGCAATTGCAATGTCCCTGAAACAAAACTCACATTAGAAAAAATAGATGTTTAACCCTTCAGGAATAAAGTCTTAGGGCCGATTGTATAAACAGTTTGATCTCGGATCAGAGACTAAACTGATCTCAGTTCATGCTGAACTCTGGAATTTCTGTTGTATAAACGCTAATCTGAGATCAATTCGCACTGAACTAGGATCAATTTTGACTGGAGAAATTTCTCCGATCAAACTCGTTGATCTCAGTTCAAGGAGTTGTTTTCTTATTTGAGAAAAAAGATCAGCTCATATACACATAATAGTAGGCCAACCTGTGTGGTTACGATAAATATCAAGAAAATACACGAAAGACAACTTCATACATTTCTAGGTATAATAGTAGTTGTGCATATATAGGCTATGTTAGGCTCCTTATAATGCAATGTAACATAACTTTACAACATAACCTCTATAAATTGTTACCTTATTATTACCAACTCATTCCAATTTCCAGATAGCTCGTGATGATAAAAATGAATTTCATCAGGCTTCCCGTGTGTTTTATTTTGCCTAGAGCAAATGCTTTCTTCATTCTCTTTTTTATGTGACCTATTAACTCTTTCAGAGCTGAGATTTTACATTGTAATAAGGCAGTTATTAGGTAAAAACTTCAGTGGGCTCTTAAGTTTAAAATCAATAGGGGAAATTTCAGTGGAATACCAAGTTTCCATGAATGACAAACATACTGTAAGAGATGAACAAAAAACCTCACATTTACATAAAGCATTACTCTATTAATCTTACATCTCTGCTTTTATACAGTTCTTGAGACGAAGCCTTTATACATCAGTAGCAATGAAAATGTTAAGGTGATTTATATTGCCAGAACTGAAATTATCAGAACATTAACGCATCTGTCTTTTTGGATTCTATAATGTCTTTTTATTTTTTCAAGACAATTTCAACCAGGGCAATCTTGTCCTCCTTGGAAAAATTAAGGGAACAATCCTTTTTCTGTTTAATTTTAATCATATTTTCAATTCCTTTCGCACAACACACAATCTGAATACGAAGGAAAACAGAGTAACAAAGCTCTCGCCTCACGATACTCAGCTGTTTCTGCGATGTTGCCAAGCATTCATGTATGAACTAGGATCAAAATTGATCTTCGATTAGTTGATCTTAAATCAGTGTTATATAATACGACTCGTGCCTGAACTCAGATCATAATTGATCTCCAGTCAGTGATGTTTATACAATCAGCCCTTTTGGTGGTAAAGAGGCACTCAATATTTTTAACAGAAGAGTGTTCACAAAACAAGAAAAAGTCTAGTAAACATGACTCTTAAAATTTGTGTCTTCTGGCGTACGAGTGCTTGTTCAGTCACTAACTTTTAACATCAATTTTAACCTAAAAATAGTTTCCATGTTAACAAGGAAACAACAAATATTTTCAAATTGGAAAAATAATTTCAACAGAATAAGAAGCACAGTTTCCACATCTCTTCCTAAAGCAAATCTCCCAAACACCACCAAGCACTACAGATCTACCAGTACACTACCGACTTTATTGAAAACCCTCGAACGCACTGTTCACAAGCAACTGACTGAGTACCCAAACACGTATAATTTAAATATTAGGGATACGATCCCAATCTTTCCACTGCGTATAGTATCAAAATATGCGCTTTACATTTTTTTCTTTTATAATATGAATCCAGAGGATGTCAGACTTCTCCTCCACTCACAACGTTTCAACCTGAACCCCCAGGTCTTCATCAGATGAATACTGAATAACATCAAGGCTCTGTGTTGTATGTATGGCTTCTTCTACTGGTAGATGTGTCTGCTGCGCACCGGGTGTTGCTACGACAAACTCCCTATCGTCTTGTTGACAAGGATGGTTACTTCTGTTAAAAAGAAATATGGTGTTTCTGTGGTGCTTGGATATCCATTCCTTGGAAATTTCATATGTAGACTGTTTCCCACTGTCCATGGGTAAAGGGAATTTTACAGTTTTTTCCCCTTTGTCATTCTTCTAATCACCTCTAACCACTCGTCACTTAAATCCCCGTCATAATTGTTAAAACAGGTCTCTTTGTTGCATATGATATTGCAGGCCTCGCTAACCTTCCTCATTACAAGATCAAGTGTGATTCTTAAAACCTTAATGTCACCAATTTGGTGTCTGTCATTTGTCATATGTTGGCTAAGGCCTGTTTTGGTTCTGCCATTTCTTATGTCCCTTTCGTGTTCTTTAAGTCTTATGCTGATAGTTCTCCCAGTCTCACCAATGTACGCGCCCCCGCAGTTATTACAAGAAATAGAGTACACCCCTGGTTTCTCTAACTTTCCTTTTTCCTTACCAAGCCTTTTGTGTTGGGATTATATACTCTCAATAGTCCTTCCCACTCTATATGCCAGGGTTAGATCATACTTATTTAGCATTCTACCAATCCCTTCACTTACTCCCAGTTGAAATTCAAACTAACATACTTCACGTCCCGCTCTTTAACCACTTTTCTTGGTTCACTTCCGAGTTCAAATTTTACTTAACATTCTGTCACTGTAGCCGTTGGCTTTAGCTAACTTGAAGATGTGTTTCATTTCTTGGAGTAGATTGGTGGGGTTGTCACACAGCTTGATGGCTCTTTGAATAAAATTTCGCAACATGTTAATCTTGCTTCTAGCATGATGCGTGGATTTATTATGTATATACAGGTCGCACTTGTTTGGTTTCCTATACACCCAACCTCACGTTCGGGACCTCCAATAAAATTCTTAAATCCATAAAGTTAAGACTCTTCTGCATCGATTTCTCAAGGGTAAATTTCATCCTTTCCTGACATTCATTGAATTCATTTAACATCTTATCAGATATGTCGTCTTGCATGACCAGCAAAATGTCCTTGACATATCTCATATACAATGCTATGTTACTTAGGTTCCTGCTAATGATATGATTTTCCAAGTAGTGCAGAAAAATGTCAGCCACAATACCTGACACCGGGTTTCCCATAGCAAGCCCTTCTTTCTGGCAATAAATGACTCCGTCAAACTGACACACATGGTACACTTGACGCATTATATTTCCGAGCTTGTGCCACGTCACAAGTCTAAGGGTTTGTTAGAGTGAGAGGACCAAGAGAGGGAGCAAGACGACAACATATTTTGTTAGCTAAAGAAAACATGAAAACATCAGGTACTCACCTCTATCTTCAGTCACTGCAGTCAAGTGGAGTGATGCCTTCTATTTCATCGTCGCTTTCCGTATTTTCATCATCGGTCTTGTTTTCCATTCCTCCCAAGGATATCACTAGTGGATCAATAATATTATCAAATTGAGCCTCCCTGTCATAATAGTCATCTTCTAGCTTCTTTACGTGTTGACAAATTGGGTACCAGTCTTCTTTCCCCATGCTGCGGAAAATATCTTCACACAATTGCTTAACATCTGTTAGTTTGCAGGTAACATTCCTGGCAGCTACCTGACCCTTAACTTTAGCCCATATGTTCTCAATCGGGTTAAAATCAGGATGGTATGGTGGTAATCGTAACACTGTGTGTCCGTGGAGATTCAAGATATTGTCTACAGAATACTGCGCACGAGCTGGTTTATTTTCCCTCACAAGTTTGGCTAATGTGGGTTTCAACATATCCTGTGAAAAGGGAATATTGTTGCTTCTTAACCACTCTTGCAATTCTTGTTTTGATTTATTAGAAGATGGGGCCCTATTTATTTGGACATTATGATATGGGGCGTTATCTATCACAACGACACTTCTGTTTGGAAGATTAGGAATTAATTTTTCCAACAACCATTTTTCGTAATCAATTTGATTCATGTTGTGATGATAATCCCCTGTCGCTTGGTTTGATTTCCATATTGCAAGAGCATTCGGTACGAAACAGTCTTCCCCACCTGCGTGAATTATTATCAAGCGCTGCCCCTTAGAAACAGGTGTTAGCAGCCCGTTCACAGAATCGTCACTCCATGATTTCTTTTGGACATGAGATGAAAGTACATATGTTTCATCCATGTAAATAATAGGGCGATTTTCACTTCGGAATTTTTTTATCATTCGCAAATATTCAACCCGTTTCTCCCGAATGTCGGATTTCTCAATTAATACCTGGCGCTGTGATTTGGTCTTTCGCCACCTGAAGCAGAGTTTCTTAATTATTTTTCTCAATGTTGTGTTGCAACCATCAAAATTAATAGTGTCTTTTAATTTGAGTCGCAACGTTTCGATGGTGGGCGAACGCTTCTCTGTAAAATAAAAGTCATAGATTGTTCGACGAATGACTTCTTCCATCAAATTCATCTATATTTATTTTACACGTTTTCTGTCTTTTTTTGTCCGGCGTCTCAAATGAGGTTCCTTCACCCGCCTCCATTTTTTTAGCTTCCCTTTTTATTTCTTGCACCGTTGTACGTGAAACTTTGGTCGCTGCCGAAGCTCGCAATTGTGCTTTTTTAATTGGAATTATTGGTTCCCCATTTTTTTATTCTTCTTCCATAAAAAGTGTGACATTATAAAGCATTTCTCTAGATTGTGAATTTAATTTCTTTCCCTTCAATTTCGATATAATAGGCGGCATTTTACTGGGTATGCACGCACACGCACACGCACACAAATACACAATTTTACACAAGTGGTGGTGTTAATAAATTATGATTATTGAACCTTACACTAAGAACAGAAAATGATTTTCACTTTAAATCTAACTGCCACAAGACACTTTTCAATACTGATGTGATGTTTTCCTGTCACACAGTAACACAGGCGGGAGCTCTAGAAATGCCAGGTAGTTGACCCTCCCACCCTAATTTTTGTCCTTATCCCAACGGTCGTGCAAGCTCGGAGATATAATGCGTTAAGTGTATCAATGGTAGTACTTGTTAGCCACAATACTGTCACTCCTCTTCCAACTAACCATCAGAACCACCACTCACCTGCTAGTTCCCTGGGCAAGCTTGGCTATAGGGAAACAACGTCCAAGCTAAACATATGCATGTCTTCTTTTACCACTAGACTGTTTTAATTTGTCCTTAGCCTCATACGTGTTCCCAATGGTCCATTTTGTTCTCTTCTGTACCTTTACCAGACGTTCCACCAACAGTTTGACAAGCCGTAGGCAGGATGGTTATACATAGGTATAATAGACCTTAGCGGCACCCCTTCCCTGTGTGTTTTAGGTAGACCAAAATATACAGGTAATTCAGGTCTGGGGAAAATAATCCCCTTTTTAGTGTTTTCACTAATAGTCAGGCTGCTCACGATTACGTTGAACACTTCCCTTTCTATGTTTTTGATAGGGTTTTGCGTTAAGATAGAAAAGTCTGGGGGTTTGAAACACTCGTTCATTTTTTTCCTGTAAACATCGGTATCAATAAACACGGGGCAGTTTTCTTTGTCACTTTTAATTATGAAAACTTTGTTGTCGTCCGCCCATTTTTGGCATATGAGATCTCTTGTCCATATTCGGCACTACACTCTTGTCCCAACTTTTTTCATGAATCGTTTCCACAACTGGCAAAACCTCACGTATGTATCTATTTCTCTCTTCCAGATTGGTGATTAGATTCGAACCCTGGATGGCTGGCACTAATATTTTGCTGGTCACGCAAGACGACATATCTGATAAGATGTTAAATAAATTCAATGAATGTCATGGAAGGATAAAATTTACCCTTGAGAAATCGATGCAGAAAAGTCTTAACTTTTTGGATTTAAGATTGTACTGGCGGTCCCGGACGTGAGATTGGGTGTGTATAGGAAACCAAACAAGTGCGACCTATATATACAAAAAAAATTCATGCATCACGCTAGAAGCAAGATTAACTTGTGGCGAAATTTCATTCAAAGAGCCATCAGGCTGTGTAACAACTCCACCAATCTACTCCAAGAAAAGAACCACATCTTCAAGTGAGCTAAAGTCAACAGCTACAATGACAGAACGTTAAGTACAATTTGGTGAAAAGTTGATCTCGGAAGTGAACCAAGAAAAGTGGAAAAAGAGCAGGATGTGAAGTATGTTAGTTTGAATTTCATACCTGGAGTAGGTGAAGGGATCGGTAGAATGCTAAATAAGTTTAGAGAGTGGGCATATAGAGTGAGAAGGACTACTGAGAGTATTTTTTCCCAACACAAAAAGCTTGGCAAGGAAAAAGGAAAGTTAGAGAAACCAGGGGTGTACTCTATTTCTTGTAATAACTGCGGGGGCGCGTACATTTGCGAGACTGGGAGAACTATCAGCATAACACTTAAAGAATATGAAAGGGATATAAGAAATGGCAGAACCAAAACAGGCCTTAGCCAACATATGACAAATGACAGACACCAAATTGGTGACATTAAGGTTTTAAGAATCACACTTGATCTTGTAATAAGGAAGGTTAGAGAGGCCTGCAATATCATACGCAACAAAGAGACCTGTTTTAGCAATTATGACGGGGATTTAAGTGACGAGTGGTTAGAGGTGATTTGAAGGATGACAAAGGGGGAAAAAACTGTAAAATTCCCTTTACCCATGGACAGTGGGGAACAGTCTACATATGGAGTTCCCAAGGAATGGATATCCAAGCACCACAGAAACACCACATTTCTTTTTAACAGAAGTAACCATCCTTGTCAACACGATGATAGGGAGTTTGTCGTACCAACATCCGGTGCACACCAGAGACATCTACCAGTGGAAGAACCCATATATATATTCAAAATGTACTACCCATTAGAAGCAAGGGCGCCCATATGATATTTTCTAGGGGGGGGGGGCAAATTTTTAGTTAATTTATTTTTTGTCCCTTTAACTTTTTGGGTTAGTTTGTAACATTACATTAATAATATAATAATGTAAGTGCAACAATGAAGTAGCCAGAAAATAATTTCGGGGAGGATTGGAAGTGGCAGGGGATTTGGAATACCCCCCAAGCAAGGGGGTCGTGGGTCCATCCCCAGAAAATTTTAAAATATTCAACTAATTAAAATCACTTTTTACGCTATTTTAGCACTGAAAAACTAGTTAGGAAATTTGTTTACGTGCCAATGTACACAAGAAATCGTTACCTAAGTCGGGGTCCACCCCTGGAAAATTTTTAAATAATGAATTAGTTGAAATCACATTTTACGCTATTTTAGCTCTGAAAAACAAGTTATTAAATTTGTTTACCATACTTTAAGATATGCCAACTTAAACAAGAAATTGTTACCTAAGTCGGGGGTTACCCCCGGAAAATTTTTAAATACTGAACTAATGAAAATCACATTTCACTCTATTTTAGCTCTGAAAAACTAGGTAGGAAATTTGTTTACCATACTCTAAGATGCCAGTTTAAACAAGAAATTGTTACCTAAGTCGGGGGTTCACCCCCGGAAGATTTTTAAATACTGAACTAATGAAAATCACATTTTATGCTATTTTATCCCTGAAAGCTAGTTAGGAAATTTATTTACCATACTCTAAGACATACCAACGTAAACAAGAAATCATTGCCTAAGTCGGGGGTCCACCCCCGGAAAATTTTTAAATATTGAACTAATTAAAATAACATTTTACGCTATTTTAGCTCTGAAAAACTAGTTAGGAAATTTGTTTACCATACTCTAAGACATGCGAACTTAAACTAACCTAAGTTATAATACTCATTACTATTTATAAGAAAAGTTAAATAACACAAGGAACAATGGAAATAACAGGCCTACTCATTATGTTATGGAAACAAAATAACTGCTATATCATATTTGACACACCCACAAAAATTGTTTAATTTATTAATTATTTTTAAATACAAAAATAGAATTTTAGGTTTTGATTTTTGGGGGTCCAAACCCACAGGATCCCCTTTTCTAATCCAGTGTGGTGTCCATGGTGTCGATATGGTAAAACTTCTGCAAACTTATGTCTCTACTGACTTTCAAATAATTGTCTTAAAAGAAAAAAAAAACAGACCATAATTATTAATATTGAATTTTTTCCTTTCCCTGAGAGCTAGGGGGGGGGGGACCGCGGCCCCCCCCCTGCCCCCGGGTATGGGCGCCCTTGATTATAAGTAATATCGATAGCTTATAAGTATTGTGTTTGACCTTCAAATCCGATGCCGAATTTTGAGCAATATATATTATGAGAATATTATAGCAGAAAAATCCTTCCGACACTGGGACTTGAACCCAGGACCTTTGGCTATTCGCGCCAATGCTCTACCAACTGAGGTAAGCCGGCGCCTTGATGTTATTCATTATTCACCTGATGAAGACCTGGGGGTTCAGGTTGTAATGTTGTGAGTGGAGGAGAAGTCTGACATTCACTGGATTCATATTATTATTATTATTATTATCATTATTTTAAAAAAAATAAAAAAATAAATAAAGCGCATATTTTGATACATATAATTTACTTGACCCATTACAATCTGGTTTCAGATCAAATCTCAGCAGGGTGGCCAGACGTCTGGCTTTTGGCCGGACTGAAAGGCTTTTTACTAAGCAGTCCTCCATCTGGCGCGGCTTTATGCCGGACGTTGATTTTTCCCCCTTTTCGAGACTCTGATGGATCGTTAAAGCGTATTAATAAAATTTGTTCTCGGAAGAGTGTAATTCCATGAATAAGGAATTCCTGACCAACAAAACCTCCTGCAGATGGCAAAGAAAGGACAAAAATATAAATAGAGATGAAAATCCCTTTTTGCAGTGTATAATCATTTATTTTATAAATTAAGGAATCGCGCACAATGTGCATTATCTTAACCCAGTCCTGAACCCGGGGAGGGGATCTTTCACTACTGAAAAATCCCCCACCCGGCCGGGAATCGAACCCGGGCCGCCGGAGTGGAAGGAAGGCGTGGTACCGACTCACCCACGGTTATATAAATGCAGTTATTAAGTCTGAAATTAGTCAGGATTATACCCTGTAGGCTAATATCTGCTGCCCAGCCGACCATCCCCGAAGTTTTATACTGTGCTAGATTATCGAAGAAGTGTGTCCTCCTTTCTGACATTTTAGAAATGGCCACCCTAAATCTCAGTAAGTCCACTGCCCTACTTAAGATCAGTGAAGATATTCGTGAGGCCATGGTCCGACGTGAAGTGATGGCTCTAGCTCTACTTGACTTTTCGTGAGCCTTTGACACCCATGATGTAGACCTGTTAATTGCTAAATTCAGGTCACTACACTTATCCAATGTAGTAGTCAAGTGGGTACAATCATACCTCTCTGGACGCCAACAATGTGTTTTTCACAACAAACGATCTTCTTTGTGGCGTCTTGTGAGGTAAGATATACCACACGGCTCTGTATTAAGTCCCTTGCTTTTTTTTTAACCTATACATAAATAAATGACATTTCTGCAGTACTAAAAATTGCAGACATCATCTGTATGCAGACGACCTGCAAATATATTTCCATTTACGGCCTGATACAATAAACGACTCTCTTTCAAAGTTCAATGACGACCTACACTCCTTCAGTAAATGGTCAGCAAAATTTGGACTAAATTTGAACCCAGACACGACACCTGCCATTCTGATTGGGGGGGGGGGGGGGAACAGATTGCTACCTTCTATTAACAACACAAACCTTTTACCTGTGACCTTGAACAACACGATTATTCCATACAAGAGAACAGTAAAAATTCTTGGGGTGTACTTTGACTCTAACATGACCTGGAATACTCAAATTAAACATATCTGTAAAAAAGTATTTTCTATTATGCATTTACTAAATAGACTAAAATATTTCCTTCCTACTAAACTAAAGCAGATGTTAGTGCAGTCACTAGTGATGCCACACTTTGACTATTGTGATGTCTTGTTCACCGACCTAAGTGTTGAATTACCCTGTAAGCTACGTGTTCAGAATTCCTGTGTCTGCCACACATTCAACAACGTCGATATGATCATGTCTCAGGTTATTTTGAGCAATTATCCTGGCTCCGACTAAAGGACAGATGCCAACTACACTCCCTAACTGTACTCTATCAATACTTAATAATACTGCACCTAATTACTTAGTCTCCCGTTTCTCACTGTTGTCTTCCCAACATTACCACGACACACAATCTCAGAATAACAGTCTACTGTCCATTCGACGCCATCAAACATCTCTGTACTCTGCCTCATTCACAATAGCTATCACCCGCACCTGGAACTCCCTATCACCGGACATCAGGGGTAGTCTGAGCCTACAGATTTTTAGGTCAAAATTACTCAAGTATCTTGCTGCTAACTAGAACGAATGTCTCGTTATCCAGCCTAGGTTAATTTATATTGTACAATATTTTCATGTCACTTAGCCTATATTGCTTAAATTTGTTAATTTCTTAGTTTTAGGTTTCAATTTTAGTGCATAATTAGCACCACAGAGTTAGTTAGTTATTATAGCATAATATTGTAATTATACACACACACCCAATTATATGTAATTTTTAATACACTTTGTTTTCTCTGTATATTATTGGATGCATTTTTGTCTTATGTTTTAACATCTGGCAGATCAATTGTATTATTAATGTACTGCTAGCATTTTATATTATTATGTATGGTATCTATTGTAACCTAGGCCTATTTGTTTCTTGTAGATATTCTTTTAATGTATTTTGTATTCATCCTGGTTGAGTGGAAGATAAGGCCCTATGGCCTTAACTCTGCCAGGCAAAATTAAACATTATTATTATTTTTACTTGTAATTTACTTCTGGAAATAAAATTATAATCATTACATTGTAATAATTGAAGTGTACCAAATTGAGAATTTGGCAACATTGCTTTCTTGTACTCGCTGGTAGTAGTTGTAGCATCAGTGAACTTTGCCTTCATTTTAAAGCGAACATAAAGCACCTTACAGTGTGAAGCAAAGTCAGATCTTGCTTTGCGGGTTTTGCTTCTTTTTTCACTTTTCACTTTAACTGAAGCGCTTAACATAGCGATGCGACATTCTACATTTATTGACTAATGATAAGCCAGCATTTCTGCGGCAAAACGTCATGATGGTGACAGGACATCAGCTGAGATGAGCGGAAGTCAATTTTTTTTTTTTGTTTTAATGGCGATCACAGAAAGAGCAATTTATACAGGGAGCTATGCAACATTTAATTAGATTTCTGTATGGTTTCCATTCGTTTCAAGATGTGTTCAAATTACTGTTCTCATCCTATAAAATTTATCTATAGCCCTTTCTTTGAAAAGAAGGTTAAGTTATGTGTTCCATGGTATAAAACTAGCTCAAACTAACCTCAATTTCAAAGTTAATTACCAAGCAATAGAGGTGCTGCTGGAAATATTGCTTCTGACATCGAAAATTTATGTATGCTGTATGAGAACCAGTGATTTGCAACAATTCTGTGATGTGATGTGACACTGTAAAAACACGCTGCATCTCGCGGGATTCTCACTATTGTAAACGCCACTTCATTCATTTTACTGCATGAACTGTCATGGCCTTCCTTTTTAACCCTAGTCCGCTGCAGCGAAGCTGAAGCACTTTACAGGTTCAGTTTAAAAAGGAACACACAGAAAGCATCACTCGCAGGATATGATGCAGTTCTGGAATAACATCAGACATTTTTAAAATGGCAATGGAATAACTATGTAGGGGTCAATCCATATGAAATCATCCAATAATAAATTAATTTGTTGCTGACCTATATTATTTTATTTTTAAGTATATATTTTCTGTTTCTATGTGTATCTGGGAGTACAGAACAATTTTTTTCACATTTTTATCACTAACGCTTCGGCAACTAGTGGCCATTTTGCTTAGAAGGATCTGTCATTTTTGGCATTTTCAAAGGTTCGCGGTAAGTTAAATAACTATTTTATTTATGAAGATATCAACTTGAAGTAAAAACCATCTTAATCTACAAGAAACAGTCTACAATTCATGTTATGACCAAAAATTTGTTAGATCTTAAGGAAATAATCTAAAACTTTATTAGAAAATGCAGTTCCGATTAGAAAAAATTAACAACTTTATAAAACTTTTTTTCATAGAAGGGATGAAAACACATGTTTCATATTTTCCCCCCACAAAGATATAGTAGATCACTAGATGCTAGTAAAATTTGAGATCATTTATGTAAATCCTTTAGGTTTTATGAGTCTTCAAATATCGAGATTTTGCAGAATTGTTGATTTTCAAATTAAAATATCTCAAATGGGACTGAACAGAAAAATCTGAAATTTTCTCAAAATATTCTTCTAGTGCCTAGTAATCAACATATAAAATTTCATCACTGTGTTCTGACCAGAAGTATTTTATTTTTAATAATGAAAATGCTAAAAAATAACACTGTCAAATGAGCGAATAACAGTGTTAAAATACATTAAAAATTGTCAAAAATAATATAATTATTTGTTGTTGCTAGTAAAATTAAATATGCCATAAAACTAACATATTAAATGTTCCATGGTAGTAGTCATAGTGATCAATACTCCAGCAGGAGGAGACCATATTGCCACATTTGCTGAGCAAGCCAGAATATGCTGACTTGAAAAAGGCAAGTCTCTACAGACTCCTCTGTAGCTCCTTTGTTCAGTAATCAGTAGCTGTGCTTGACTGAAGATATAAAAAAAGTTGTCCCTTCGGTTAAAAAAATTATTTATTTTAGCGATGGAGATGGTAGCCAGTACAAAAACAAAAAGGACTTTTTGAATATTTGCAATCACTTTGAAGCTGAATAGCATTTTTTTGCCACTTCTAATGGAAAGAATGCTGCGATGGGATTGGAGGGGGTACAATGAGGGCTGTCTCGATACCTTCAGCAGAAGAAGTGTTCAAATTTTGTTCTGAAGAAATTAAAGGTATTTCCTATACATTGTATAAACATTTTTTAAACTTTTGGCTCAGGTGTGGAACAAACTTCTAGCATCATAAGGTGTTACTTTCACTCAAAAAGTTATATTTATGGTGAACATAGTATTTCCATTTTGCCCAAATTTGAAATAAGACCTTTCGAAGTAAAGGACATTGTTGACTGCATTATGATCAGAACTGGTGGTTTGGTGAAATTGATATTTTTTTAAGTGAGGGGCAACTTTTTTGATATTTTCAGTCAAGCACAGCTACTGATTACTGAACAAAGGAGCTACAGAGGAGTCCAGCAAATGTGGCAATATGGTCTCCTTCTGCTGGAGTAATGATCACTATGACTACTACCATGGAACATTTAATATGTTAAGATATATAAGCATTCATGAACCACAGATTATTGTCTCTGTTGGACATTACATGAGAATATTATAGGAGAAAAATTCCTCCGGCACTGGGACTAGAACCCAGGACCTTTGGCCAATGGTTTGGCCAATGCTCTATCAACTGAGCTAAGCTGGAGCTCAATTCACAGCACCAGATGGAACCTCTCTCCTATGACTGATTGCCCTAATGGTCTATCTCACAGACAGACAAGTCATGTCATATGCAGTCCGGCTTAGCTCAGTTGGTAGAACATTGGCGCGAATAGCCAAAAGTCCTGGGTTCAAGTCCCAGTGCTGGAGGAATTTTTCTCCTATAATATTCTTTAATATGTTAGTTTTATGACATATTTAATTTTACCAGCAACAACAAAAAATTATATTATTTTTGACAATTTTTATTGTATTTTAACACTGTTATTCGCTCATTTGACAGTGTTATTTTTTAGCATTTTCTTTATTAAAAATAAAATACTTCTGGTCAGAACACAGTGATCAAATTTTATATGTTGATTACTAGGCACTAGAAGAATATTTTGAGAAAATTTCAGATTTTTCTGTTCAGTCCCATTTGAGATATTTTAATTTGAAAATCAACAATTCTGCAAAATCTCAATATTTGAAGACTCATAAAACCTAAAGGATTTACATAAATGATCTCAAATTTTACTAGCATCTAGTGATCTACTATATCTTTGTGGGGGAAAATATGAAACATGTGTTTTCATCCCTTCTATGAAAAAAAGTTTTATAAAGTTGTTAATTTTTTCTAATCGGAACTGCATTTTCTAATAAAGTTTTAGATTATTTCCTTAAGACCTAACAAATTTTTGGTCATAACATGAATTGTAGAATGTTTCTTGTAGATTAAGATGGTTTTTATTTCAAGTTGATATCTTCACAAATAAAATAATTATTTAACTTACCGCTAACCTTTGAAAATGCCAAAAATTCCAAATCCTTCTAAGCAAAATGGCGACTAGTTGCCAAAGCGTTAGTGATAAAAATGTGAAAAAAATTAATACAAGTAAGAATCAGCTTGAAAAATTTTATGTCATAACCGGGATTTGAACACGGATCTTCAGCTTAACGCGCTGATGCTCTACCATTAAGCTGAAGATCCGTGTTCAAATCCCGGTTATGACATAAAATTTTTCAAGCTGATTCTTACTTGTATTAATATCCCAGACATGGATTTAATGTCTATTCCTTTCCCTCCACTTAGTGAAAAAAATTGTTTTGTACTCCCAGATACACATAGAAACAGAAAATATATACTTAAAAATAAAATAAAATATGTCAGCAACACCCATTGGATGATTTCATATGGATTGACCCGTAGGCTATATCTTCATTATTTGATGGTGAAAGATTATGCATAATATTGTCATTGGAAAATAAATAAATAAATATCTATTTGTTTTAATTTAAAACTGTTTTCAGTTAATTGTTTTTAATAATATATTTTGAAACTTGCTTCTCACTCTCACTTGCTATATAGGCTATCATCATAGTTACTGTTTTCACAACTAATATCCAGGTTAGTGGTAATATTAACATAAAGTTACTCAATGTGTCTGGAAATAATGATATTGATATTGATGTGTTTTTCTGTTTGTTCATTAATAACTTGAGAGTTGGTAACATCCCAGACAGTATTACCACTGAATGAACAAATAGTTTCTGCCCTTGTGCCCCCCCCCCCCAAAATAAAATTGAAAAAATAGGAAGGAATTTTAGGTACTGCTGTTTTGTAAAGTAATTGTAATTTGACTGATTACTTTCTGAAAAAGTAATTTGTAATTGTAATTATGTAAAAGTCTCTCAGGTAAATGTAATTCAGCCAAATTACCTTTTTTTTTGTAATTTTTCCATAACTGATGAACACTGCAAAGTGAAAACAAAACATAAAAACCACATATGTATAGTGTTAAGTAATCCCTATAGATATTGTAATATAATAGTTATATTTGGTTCTCCTTTTAGTTAAAAAGGTTGAAGACCATTACACGACAGTTTCTATGGATTAGAATATTATGAGATACAAAAAGGTATGGTTGAGCAGTGTGTAGGCCTACTCGATTATTTGGAAAAATTCTTGGTTATGAGCAATTAAGTTCCATTCTTGCCAGTTAAGGGAGATTCTACTGTAATTCGTAATAATTAATTATCAAAAAGTCTTACCGAAGCCTCTCCTCCAGCTTAGGCTCTAATACAACGCCAGATAGGGCATCCGAGGTGTGGAACAACCGTCGTACAGATTGTATGGGATGTCTGAGGAGTTCCAACAGAGTTAACCTAGATGTCTCCCGCACTAACGAGGGCTTCCCAAGTCTTGCCTCAATGTATCTTGCAGCAACACCCGTGGACCCTCGTGCTGTGTAGACACCCAGAGCCAGGAGTGAGATTCCACCAGCAGCAGCCAAGATCTTGTCCCAGTCAGATAACAGAGCATGGGCACCAGTCCCAAGCACTGAGCCAGCAGTTTTGATGGATTCCAGAACAGTGACACGGTTCTCCTCAGCTTTCGCTCGGATCTGCTGCAATGTCAGGTCCTGGTTCTCCCGGTCTACTTTAGCCTTGGCATGCATCTCTGCTTCCACTCGTTTCATCTCGTTTTTATGCCTCAGCTCCATCTCGTGCTCAATAGTTGCCTTCCGCATCGACTCCTGTTTTGCTACAGACTCCTCCTGGCGTCGTAAGTTTTCTTCATTGATTCTTGCCTGCTGTGCAAGCTGGTCTTCATATCTAAAATTATACCAAGAACTAAGTATACTGGACGAAACATGAAAAAATATTGGAGCATAAACACATACAACACAATTTAAAAAAATAAGCAAACAATCAAGCACAGCAATTGTTCAGAGGAAAAGAATATTTCCACTAGACAATCCACATTGTAGGTACAGAATTCCACTTTGCTACGCTACGGTTTGCCAATTCACACATTTTATAGCTAAATATAAAATATGGAACATCTGGTTGATTTGATAGTTCTTAGGAAAACATGGTTGCCGAGTAATCTGAACTGCTTAGTTATCGAGTGCCGAGTTTCGGGACTTTACTCTATTACTATGGTAAATTAAATATCATTACCGTTCGTAAATTCACTCTAAGTTTTATACCCTCATCTCGCAATTTTTCTCTAGTTGAGGTGGTTAAATTGATAAGCTATGGAGCTGGCTATCAACTGGGGTACTTCGAACCCTCAATGCTGCATGTAAAAAATTTGTAAGTAATAAGATGAGTTTATAGTGATTAATTGTAATTACAGGAAACAATGAGAAGAAGAGGAAGGATAGGAGAAGGAAGAAAAGAGGATTACACACTATGTTTATTCACAGAAAAGTTCAAAATCAGTCATTTTTAGCTTATTGCGTTCACCATAAACCACAGGAACCAGAATTAGTTGATTTAAACCATGGTAAACAAAATGTTCTTCCATTAAATAACCACTATGGTTATTTTTTTTATTATTCTTGCTATTTTACTACCGGTAATTCCCACAGTTATTGGAAAAATAATGACTGTTTAAATTTAAACATTGTAACAGTTGATTGTAGTGTGGCATGTGTCCATTGTTAGTTGCCCTATGGTAGTAAGAATTTTTCTTCCTTCGCTTTAGTTTAGTATTCATTTTTAGTAGGCCTACTTTATTTAAGGCTGATTAAATGTTTGGTCTTATTAGTGATCAACTACAAAATACAATAAGTTGAAAACAAGAGATTACAGACTTAAATTATTACTGACCATTCATGCTATTACAGCTTCCTAGTAAGCCATTATAGGATGTTTTACAGTATCAATAATAAAAAAAATAAACTCAATTTTCTGTCATACGATATCAATGCAAAAAACGTGGTTCAAACAAAGAAACAAAGAAAGAAAAAAAAGGTTTAAAACAAAAAGACCGGTTTTTGTGTGTTTATAAAAACTGGTTTTTCCAACACTGATAGAAACCATATATAGTAATTTAGTTTTTGGCATAATCCCAATGTGGACCCATTCACGCAATATGTAGCCTACGTTTGTACAAGTAAAGAGATGTTTTTTTGTTTCTGAGCAAAGCAGGATGATCAACTGTCCTTCTTGCACATTGTACCCATCTCTGCATTAAGGTAAATAGTGACGGGTTAGGTTATGAACAGTGATATTAGTTTAGTAGGGCATACTGAATTCTTGCATTTTGAAAACGTGCTATATTATATCTCCCACAAGGTTTGTCATGTTGGTCGACCTGTTTACCCAGAATTTTTGCTGCTCTGGTGGTGTGACGTCCAATCACAAAATTCTTTACCATTTCATGAAATTAATATGGTGGGGATTTCGCTTCTTTTCACTATTTCATGGTACAAAAAATTCTAATCTCTAGTTATAACCAATACATCATAGACATAGTGCATGTGGGTCGTTCTCCAGAAAAGGGCAGATTTCAATGTTAGAATTTTTTTTTTAAATATTTTTTATTTTGGATCATGTAATTTTTTTATGTAATATTTCCTTCTGCAGAGTACTACTGAGGTACTTGCCCTACTTACCGAGTGGTATTTTGCATTAAATTAACAAGGTTAGAAAATGGCGCATTCATGGAGGTGAGAATATAGTATGAAATAGCAATTATAATAGAAGTTATGTGAGAATTAGAATTAATTTACTGTATTAAATGTTATCATGAAAATGAACAATATTTATTACCATACAAATGGATTAACACAGAAGTTTTTACTTATTTTTATCTATGTTAAAATAGATTATCACCTTAGAATCAAAACTTTAAATCAAAACATGATAACTTATATTGTCATAAACTATTAGGCTATACCAGTATCTTCTTTAAACAAAAATAAAAAATGCAGACAGTTAAATATGTCATCAATTACAACATTAATTACACCTCCATGGATAGGACTCGAGAGTAACAGTAACGGAGGTGAGATTTTTCTCTAATTTGTCAAACAGCTTGGAAACATTTCAGGTTAGAAAATCTCAGTTCTAGAGTTTAACTTAGCATTCCTTATTATTATAATTTGTAGCAAAAGTAAATATAAAAACATACAACTTTACCGTTGGGTGTAGGTAACGGAGGTGAGGAAGTCCAATTACCAACTCTGCATTTAGCCCATTTACACAAACAAAACAACACTTAAAATCACACTAACAGCTTGGCTTTATATAAATGATAAGAAAACTGCCAAAAGTTGGAGTCCAAGGAAAATAGAAAGACTACAGTGCCATATCTGTGGAAATAATTGAACTTTTAAATTGTTTCACGGAGGTGAGGTCTCACCTTGGGACAAGCATGTTTAGTGCAAAAAATTGTCTTTACAAAATGATATATTTTATTTTCAGTTATTAATGACTCATTTTTTGAGCTGTTTGTTCTTGTTACAACACTAAAATGGAATAAAAATTAAAGCCTGTTGAATTATGAAAGAATGAAAATGACAAGTCAGGCATTGGGACATGACATGGAGGTGAGATCTCACATACTGTGCCCAACAGGGGCGTATTCAGAGGGGGGGCTGAGGGGGCTGCAGCCCACCCCCCCCGAAACGCTAAGTCATGCTAATATGTTGCACATGAGGGCACTTTAATTTCTTAGATTGTAGACAGTTTAATTGCAATTGTAGAAAATTCAGCCTGGCTCGAAAGTTCAAGAAATGTCATCATTTTCTCTGAGACATCATAGGCAATGCAGGGCGTAGTTTAAATTCGTCTCGCCTCAAAATGAATAAAAGTAGTGTACTTTTATTTTGCATTTTTCAGCACTTTATTCTAGTCCATGTTAGGAAATTTTCATTCTTTCGTTGCATTTTCCCTATTTTGTCTTCAGAATGAACTTTTCAAACATTACAGACAAAGCGATCTCATTTATGGGACATTCTGGCATAAATATAGTAAACGTAAAAATAATAATAGAAAACGTGGTAATAAAGTAGTAATATAAAATACTTAAATCTTGTCCATTGTTAATTTTTTTACACTATTTTTTAAAATATGTATTTAGAAATATTGAGTCTTTTTTTTCAATTCTTCTTGTCATATTTTCATAAATTTAAGGTCATTTTCAGGCATTTTTAGGTCATCCACTTCTGAGCACTATGGTACTATTTTGAGGCTTATCACAGCCCCTCCTGAAAAAAAATCTTGGATACGCTCCTGGTGCCCTAAAATGCAGAAAATTGTAACTTTTGTTTAAAAAGTGGAATATGGGATCAAATAGACCTTATTTCAATCTAACTTATCATAATAATTCATAATCCATAAGTACTTATTTTACACCAGAAAATCAACTGCGACATGAATCTGCCCTTTTCTGGAGAATGACCCATGATAACACAATATTGTCCAAACTTTTGCAGATCACTGTGTTCTCCATAAAATATAGGAAAATGTCCGATACAAACCCAGATACGGGATTCCCCATGGACAGCCCTTCATTTTGTACATGTACCATCCCACTGAACTGGAAGATATTAAAATCTGTACACACTCTATACCACCTGATGTATTCATTGGCAATAATGCTGTCTATGCCTTGCTCCAACATCCATGTTAACAAACATTCTCCCACTAACACTCTGGGGACGCTAGGGTATAATGCGATCACATCTAGGCTAAACATACAGTGGTCCTAGTTATAGACCACACTTTCCAGCTTTTCTTTTGCCTCAAAAGAGTTTTTTATATACCATTCTGTTCTAGGCAGTATGTCACCTAACCTCTCCACCAATAGTTTAGACAGCCCAAACGCCAGATGGCTGTACATTGGGACGATTGGTCTCAATGGTACATTCTCCTTGTGAGACTTTGGTAAACCAAAACAAGTCGGCACTTCAGATTTATTATTAATCAGCCTCTTTTTACTATCCTCACTAATAGTGTTATACTAGAATTAATGACATTATTCACTTCACACTTGATCTTTGCAATAGGGCTCTTGTCTAAGATGGCAAAATCTGGGGGTTTGAAACAGTCCTCCATTAATTAATTAATTAAAAAAAAATTCTAATATAAGTGTCTACGTCAATGAATACAGGACAATTTTCCTTATCGCTCTTGATAACCAATACACTATAGATTTATAAGCAATCATGAACCACAGATTCTTGTCTCTGTTGGACACTACATGAGAATAATGTAGGAGAAAAATTCCTCCGGCACTGGGACTTGAACCCAGGACCTTTAGCTATTCGCGCCAATGCTCTACCAACTGAGCTAAGCCGGAGCTCAATTCACAGCACCAGATAGAACCTCTCTCCTATAGCCAAAGGTCCTGGGTTCAAGTCCCAGTGCCGGAGGAATTTTTCTCCTACAATATTCTCATGTAGTGTCCAACAGAGACAAGAATCTGTGGTTCATGATTGCTTATACATCTATCTTGAATGTTAACTGTACAATAACAGTGGGAGCCCGGTCACAAAAATCACTACTGGGTCATTCCATGTCAAGTGAACCAATTTTTTGTCAATTTTGAACATGACCATCTCCGATTTTAGTCATACTTGGTTGTCATGAAGTACCACCTGAGATATGTTAAAGTGCAAAATATCAGATTTTTATGTGTTGTAGTTTTCCAGTTATACCCTTCTGAAATATGGAAAAAAACCAAATTTTCTGCATAAGTGCAATCACAAAATGACGCATAAATCAAGCTGGAATTGACATAGATGAGTGGGAAAAGTATCAAAATGTAGCTTATATTATGAGCTTTAATTTGATACGTCACACGAGTACTTTCGAAAAAAAATATTTTCAAGGTTACCCAAAAAAAATTTGAAAACTGAATTTTTCAAAAACCTATATTTTGAAAATTTTGAAACAATTCTCATAGAAACATACATATTTCAGCATCATGTCCTACAAGTTTTGATAAGGGATCGCAATGGGATCATATTTTTTTACATTTATAACAAATACTATGCACGCTGGGTAAGAATATATGGCACCGTAATCTTGCACTTAATTCTAAAATTTCATTACAATCAAAAAGAAAAACTTACAGAAAACATGTTACCTTCCCTTCTTCAATGACAAAAACGTGAATTTATTGTCTACAGTAATTTTCTAGAGCCATGGTTGCCGCATCCATCTCTTCCTTCGAGAGGTAATAACTACGGCCAGTGGGACATGTAGGTTGCACAAGGGTGAGGATCTGAGAGAGAGGCACAGTCAGTTTATTTGGACAGTCACTTTTGAAAGTAAATGATGGAGAAGGACCTGCAGGGTGCAGAAACATCAGTTCCACTATCTGTGCTGTCTCATTTTTGTCCACAACTACACCAAGCCACCAATGATTGTTGTTCTCACATGTAACATATCCTTTTACTTCTGCTAGCTTCAGCCTCTGTTGCACACGTGGTCCTAACACTGAAAAAGTGGATGACTGTTCACTTCTTGAAAATACCTTTGTCAACAACACTTTATCTGACAATGGGATGAAACTGTGGAACTTCTGTGTGCCTGGTATTGCTTTTGTAGACAGAAATCTGTCTGCAAGTATTTTTTCCTCTTTGTTGTATTGTGCTTCATTGAAGAAGAAGAACTGCATGGAGTCGATGTTTTCCTCACTCCATGTAAACAGCTGTGCTGGTGTCATGATTTGATGCTCGTATGGCCGCTGTAGGCTTGCCTTTCCTGCAAGTCTTTTCACAGTACCACCCAGACCGTCACATACTCCTTTCCCATGGGCTGTTGCATAGAAATGCCACTCTGCCTCAATTCCAAAATCATTAACATGGTGGCATAAGTTTGAAAAGTTTTTTCTGTTTTTAAATTGCGCAGCTGCACCATCTGAGAAGTAGTAAATTTTTTTCAAATCTCTAATTACTTCCAACTTCAAATGAGAGATAAGCCTTTTCTGGAATAAATGAACAGCAGTGGTGTCATGCTGTAGACATTCAGAGATACATACAATACTTTTGTAGTGTATATTATGATCATTGTAGTAGACTGCTATAGGAAAAATAGTTGCTTGATCATTGTTCCAATGAAAAGACTGGGCTTCATCCTGTAGTACAAACGAATCATTTTCTGCAAAGTCCATACATACCACAGCTTCATTTACTCCAATATTCTGCTTCAAGTGATTATAATATTCTGCCTGTCTTCTTGCAATAAAAGAATGTCTCTTCAAAATCAACAACTGTTCACACAAAGTTTCTATAAACTCATCTGCAGTTTTGATGAAGGTTACTAAATTACATCTGTCAACAGAAACCCACTGCTTGTATGTAATGTTGTCCACCAGTTCATTATCTAGCAGCAACTGTAACTCATCTTTCAAATTATCTACACCTGGACATGAAGGACATTCATTAAGGTGGCATGCTGTGCCTGGCTCTTCACACATTAACTTCGCTAAACAGGAATTATAATTACTTATATCTGTGCCATCATTCAGTGTAATTTGTTTGGATTTCAACACTTGTAGCATTAATTTAACATTCTGATGCACTGTACAAACGCATACTGTGTGGGTACCACTTCCTCCAGCCAAGACGCAATGTTTAGGTCGTAAATCAGCAAATTTCGAAAATCCAATCTTATCAGTAGGATTTTTGTTTTTGAACAGCTCGTACACTTCCTTCAAGTTGCCCATCACTAGCCTCTTCTGTACATGAATTCTACTACTGTCACCCGTTTTCACAGAAACAAAATCTTTTTTTCCAGGCATAAGACGGCTGACATCATCACTGTTGTAGAACCCTATTACCTTCTCAATCACAGATTCATTTAAAACCTTTCCTGGTTTAGGATTTGGTGTTGCCAGAATACCCTTCGCTTTCACCAATGCTTTAGCTTTTCTTGCCATTCTGTTGCTAACCTGAAATTCATTTTGTATTTCACTGCATGACCAGCTTTTAGGTAGTACTGTTAAAATTTGCAATTTTTCACTAACACTTATATTTTCTTCTTGAAACTTTTCTTTTAGCTGACAAATGACTTCACATGATTCTGATTTATGGTCAACAGTTTTCTCTGTATTTGTACTTGCTGCTGTTAGTACCTTTTCTGTCAAACATTTTTTTATTTTACTGTATTTTTTATCACAGTATGATTTCATTTGCAACTTCCTCTTAGCAACAGGTGACTCCTCTAGAGAGCTTAGAGACTTATTAAGGTACTCTAAGGTAACATCTAAAGCTACAAATGATTCATCAACATTAGTAGGCCTAGTGGTATTGGCTACTGGTACTAAACAGTCATCTGTTGTATCTGTAACCTGTTTCTGCTTTGATAGTTCTTTCCTACAACTGTCACAAATTTTCATACCTACCACAATGGTGTCAAACATGTCACACATCCAGTCAGTAACAGGCCTCACACTTCTTTTCACACCCTGATGTCTGTCTTTCTTGAAAGGGTTGCAGCAGAAAATCTTTGCTGTTTCACTTACTTTTTCAGCCATACTGGGGAAATACACAATGCCTATTTTAATCACTGAACCCACTACTTTACATGCAGCAATACAGTCTTTGTACAGCCTTTGAAGAAAGGAAGCACACTGCATGAGAGTCAAGGCACAACTGAAGCCAGGTCCAACAGGTTACAACTTGCATTCCCTGGCTGACTCACATGCTTGCAGACTGTGTTTACTCATACCCATTTGACCACTTGCACAAGTTGGTATATGCATGTTGGTAAACAACTCCCTGGACAAAGGAATGGATTTTAGAATTAAGTGCAATATTCCTGTGTCATATATTCTTACCCAGCGTGCATAGTATTTGTTATAAATGTAAAAAAATATGATCCCATTGCGATCCCTTATCAAAACTTGTAGGACATGATGCTGAAATATGTATGTTTCTATGAGAATTGTTTCAAAATTTTCAAAATATAGGTTTTTGAAAAATTCAGTTTTCAAATTTTTTTTGGGTAACCTTGAAAATATTTTTTTTCGAAAGTAGTCGTGTGACGTATCAAATTAAAGCTCATAATATAAGCTACATTTTGATACTTTTCCCACTCATCTATGTCAATTCCAGCTTGATTTATGCGTCATTTTGTGATTGCACTTATGCAGAAAATTTGGTTTTTTTCCATATTTCAGAAGGGTATAACTGGAAAACTACAACACATAAAAATCTGATATTTTGTACTTCAACATATCTCAGGTGGTACTTCATGACAACCAAGTATGACTAAAATCGGAGGTGGTCACGTTTTTCCATTGGTTCACTTGACATGGAATGACCCTACTTAGTGTGCCTCGCAGTACTGCATATGACATGACTTGTCTGTCTGTAGAGGTAGACCATTAGGGCAATTAGTCATAGGAGAGAGGTTCTATCTGGTGCTGTGAATTGAGCTCCGGCTTAGCTCAGTTGGTAGAGCATTGGCGCGAATAGCCAAAGGTCCTGGGTTCAAGTCCCAGTGCCAGAGGAATTTTTCTCCTACAATATTCTCAACCAATACACTGTTCTCAGACATCCACTTTCTGGCGTGCCCGATTTCCCTGCACTCACTAGATCTCACTCTAGCCTCTTCCCCCCTCTCGTTTATCCCTTCTATATTCACAATCACATCCTGCACAAACCTCCTCTCATCAATGTCACCAATCATTCTAGACCCTTGGTTGACAGGGTGGAAAGACAGTGTGAGAGTGTAAGCGGTTTCGTGAATCTAACTAAAAATGAGATTCCGTACAGGATTGCCCAGATGTTTAAATACAGATTTAAGTTTTCACCCAGGAGGGAGGACGGTATTGTAAGTTCCTCGGCCCCTGCCATCCAAGGATCTAGAATGATTGGTGACATTGATGAGAGAAGGTTTGTGCAGGATGTGATTGTGAATATGGAAGGGATAAATGAGAGGAGGGAAGAGGCTATAGTGAGATCTAGAGAGTGCAGGGAAATCGGGCACGCCAGAAAGTGGATGTCCGAGAACAATGTATTGGTTATCAAGACCAATAAAGGAAAATTGTCTTGTATTCATTGATGTACACACTTATATTAGAAAATGGAGGACTGTTTCAAACCCCCGGATTTTGCCATCTTAGACAAGAGCCTTATTGCAAAGATCAAGTGTGAAGTGAATAATGTAATTAATTCTAGTATCACTATTAGTGAGGATAGTAAAAAGAAGCTGATTAATAATAAATCTGAAGTGCCGACTTGTTTTGGTTTACCGAAATCTCACAAGGAGAATGTACCATTGGGACCAATCATCCCAATGCACAGCCATCCGGCGTTTGGGCTGTCTAAACTAATGGTGGAGAGGTTAGGTGACATACTGCCTAGAACAGAATGGTCTATAAAAAACTCTTTTGAGGCAAAAGAAAAGCTGGAAAGTGTGGTCTATAACTAGGACCACTGTATGTTTAGCCTAGATGTGATCGCATTATACCCTAGCGTCCCCAGAGTGTTAGCGGGAGAATGTTTGTTAACATGGCTGTTGGAGCAAGGCATAAACAGCATTATTGCCAATGAATACATCAGGTGGTATAGAGTGTGTACAGATTTTAATATTTTCCATTTCAATGGGATGGTATATGTACAAAACGAAGGGCTGTCCATGGGGAATTCCATATCTGGGTTTGTATTGGACATTTTCCTATATTTTATGGAGAACACAGTGATCTGCAAAAGTTTGGACAGTATTGTGTTATACATGTGCTATGTCGACGATGAGTTGGTTATAATCAAGGGGGACGAGTCGAAAAACTCTTGAATGATGTTGACGACTTCCATAAACTTAGTAGGGTGAATTTCACTGACCCTCAGCTAAAAACAACAAGATTAATTTCCTGGATTTGAAGATAGGGCTGGATCCGAGGGGGATCAAGTTAAGGGTATACAGGAAGAAGAATAAGGGTACCTGTATATCCACAAGAGATCGGAACATTATCACGGGACAATTCCAATATCTGGCGGAATATGGTGTATCGGGCAGACAATTTGTGCAATAATACCGAAGATTTAGAAAGTGAGAGGAAGGAGATTATAAGGATTGCAAAAAAGAATGGGTATAGTGAAAGGAAAATCCAGGGGATATGGGATAGTATTATAAATAGGAGCAGAGGAGGAATGAAAGGTGAAGAAAAAAGATAAATATCCTCCGAAAGGAGATATGTGGGGATACCGTTTGTCCCGGAGATTAGTGAAGCATTGGAAAGATTTTCCGGAAGTACGATTTGACTCCTATCGTTTCCTATTTGAGTTCAGAGATATGTAATACATGATAAATAGTAAAAAGGATATTGTTTTATATAATTGTGAAATGTTATGTTGGCTCTGGCAAGAGCCTTTTGCCCTTTTTGGTTCTAGAAAAGTTTTAAATGGGACAGGTTTATATATTAAATATGTTATGAACGAAGTTGTTGTTTGGGTATCAAACCATTTAAATCTAAAACTCTTCCCTGCGCAATATCATAGTATGTCCTCTCTCGTATTTTGAATATTTGGTACAAGGGGCACTCTCGTATTTTGAATATTTGGTACAAGGGGCACTCTCGCATCATTGGAATCGTATTTTCAATATTTGGTACAAGGTGCATTCTGAAATCATTGGAATCGTATTTTCAACATTTGGTACAAGGGGTAGGGAGTGTCGATTGAGTCAGCACGGGCATGGTCGGGAACGGTCAGGAGTGCCGAGCGGGTGGTCGCCGGCCATCAGCTGCTGTCGCCATAGCAACGCAATGGGCGGAGCCTATAGTGCATCTTATATTTGTCGTCGAAAGATAGATATATGCTGTGCTCCAGCCAAAATCCACCCGCTCTCGCCCGCTCGTTTCCCCTGCTGACCCTCACTTCCGAGCCAATGTGCACGCTACTGCTTGCTTCCCTTACATCTCCTATCACGGATATGTAGCCTACTTGCTCAGTTATGAAAATTACAATTGTACCGTAGTAAAATAACTTTATTAATTTAGTAGGGCATTCTGAATTCCCCCGAAATTCTAGTTCAGTGGCAGTTAGGTTATGAACAGTGATATTAATTTAGGAGGGCATTCTGAATTTGGTATTAGACTTGAATATCCCGCCAGTTCCTTCCCCTCAATTCCGAGCCTGCGCACGTGTATCATGGATTCCTTGCTAGTCGTAACGCTGTTTTATGAAAGGTGTGGAAGGGTAAAATGCTTCTGCATTTAGTTAAATAATGATAGGTAAATTCTAGGTCAGTGACAGGTTTTGTTAGGTTAGCACCGTTATGTTAGTTTAGAAGCAATATACTGAAAGCGTGAGGTTTATTATGCCTCACATTGAATGTCTTGAGCGATGAAAGCCTAAACCCCACCTTCTGAGGCAGGTAGCGTTAGACAGTTCGTGGGAGGAGCCTAGAGCGCAGCATAAAACTATTTTTTCCCTATTTGTCTTTAGCCGAGGGATTTAGAGTAGCGAAACATCTAGCAGCGGCTAGTATAATAATCAGCTGTTTTACCAGCATTGAGCAGTTTGTGACGGGCAGCTTGTGAGGGATAAGGTTGAAGGCTAGGGAAAAGTGAAGGCCAGGCTAGGGGAATCAGGCCGTTGCCATGATAATGCTCAGCAGAGAGTGGAGTGAGAGCCAAGGAGCCACAAATACTTCCATTTCACCCTTTTCCCCAAAGCTTTATACAGTAGGCCTAGGCCTAAACCAAAATCAGCCACTTGCCTTTTCCTGGCGAGTTGATCTTGGTACTGCGCCCGAATCTGGCCTTGTTTTGTCTCTTCTTGTAAAGATTTGCGTCTTTCCTCACCGTCCACCCTCTTCTGCTCCACTTTGCTATGTTCAATGTGAGCTTCATACTCTTTTACTTTAGATAAATATTCTTGTTGTTTCGTTAGTTCCTGCTGTTTTGAAAGTTCTAAGGCTTGTTTAGCATGAGCTGAAAACAAGGGGAAAAAACAGCTTTACTGCATGATGTAATGTTAACCAATGTTACTTAACCTAAAAATTGCACTTATACCAATATTTATAAGCGAAGGTCACTAAAAATATTTCAAATTTTAAAAATGTTGATATTATCGTAATACTTACCTGATCTCTCTAGTTCTTTTGCTGCTTGCGCTGCTCTTTCTAATGCCGAGGAATCGAACCGGTAAGCCTCCATAGCTTTATTACCTCCCAGTCCGCCACCCCCATCTCCAGGAGGAGTCGTCATCTGTGGCCCTTCTGGAGGCGGTGGTTGGGTGCTCCGGTATCCAAATAACCAAGACATGATTTATAATTTATGGAACTAATATTTAACTTAAAAAACTCACGAGGTCTCTCATGGACTTCCGACCCGTTTGAGCCATTTGCGCGAAAGGCACCTTCATCTGTTTTTATTTCCAGTGTTGCCAATTAATGGAACAATGATTTAATTTCTCTTTTTGATCAGAATGTACCTACACGCAGCATGAACATTTCGAAAACTAAATTTTTATTTCAAAATAAAAACAACAGAGCAACTAACACGTAGAAATAGAAAAATTGTTGCCTTGAACACTTGTAGGGCCATTGACTTCATAATAATAATGATGATGATGTCAAAGGCCAATTAAAACTCAAACGAGACTTGTAAGTCTAAGGATTGTTGTGTAGAGGCACGAGAGAGCAAAGTGCTGGTACGATACAGTCTCTTTTGGTTTATTTTTTATTCAACTATAATTTTTTTACATCTTGGGAAATTTTCCACCCATAGGCTCTCGTGTATCTACCGCCCCTATGAACTATTTTATAATAGCAAATATTACCAGTGTTCATTTCAGTAATTTAAATGTTAATAAATTACCAGTGTTCATTTCAGTAATTTAAATGTTAATAAACTACCATTTGAAATTCCAAATATTCACAATATAAAGTAGTTTAAACTGAAGTTGAAAAATTACTTGTGCAAGAAATCTTCCTACATCTTCAACAAATTTTTGCTGTAATTTGTTGTAAATAGCCGGAAAGGCCCGGCATCGCCCGTATTTTGTAATTTGAAATTAACTTATGGAGGACTTTCGATTTTGAAACTCTAGGTCCTTATATAATATATAAGTAGAACTTGAAATGAAGAAAAAGACTTATCACACTCAAACTATTCCCTCAGAAAACGCTAGATAGGGCCTATAGCTTTTTATGGCTCATAGAGAATGTAGAATTTAGCATCCCATTGCTTCTACACACCAAGTAGGGGTTCAAATAAGAAGAAACAGAAATTCCGGTTACATAAGATTGTATTGTCTTGACGGAAATTTTTATTTCTCACTCGTTTCCCGTTTTGGGGCTGAAATAAAAAAGAAGTTTATATCAATTTCATACTCTCCTTCCCAGAAATCTGGGATGTAGGATTGGGCATAGGATTGAAAATGTTCCATCCCATTTTGTCTTCTTTTAGATGCATAGGGCCTATGATAAACATACCTATTTCTCAACTAATACAAAGCCTACAGCTATGAATAATGTACATCAGTGGATAGGAATTTTTTTACAGCCATCTGATAGAGCATACTCGTTGGCAGACACTTAAGCTGTCCCTGCAATACAGGTTCTTATTCTACATCAAAATGTGATGTGAGAAAACTTATAGTTTCCTTGTAGAGGGAAGAGAAACATATGTGACTGCATCACACTGTGCTTTATTTTCGTGGATTTCATTTTTCAGTAATTATTTTCACCAATATACTACATCGATGGAATTATAATTTGTTAAAGTCCAGTATTATGAAGTTGCCAAAGCCCTATGTGATCATAGGAAACAATACACTGTTGTCATGTGAACTGAACTGCATTTCATTTTTTTCATTATAATATTCTCAGAAATTATATAATTTTCAAGGGAAGGACCTGTTTGTTTCAATTTTAATGTTGACCGCGTTACTTCCTGGCCTTAACTGGGTATGTGTGTAAAATTTCGTACAAATTGGTCAAGAAATGTACATTTGTATAGGGAACATACATATCAACATATCCACATACCCACAAACACACATTCGATTTTATATATTAGACTAGCTGAAAAGGCCCGGCGTTGCCCGGGCTTTGTATTTTGTAATTTGAAATTAACTTATGGAGGACTTTCGATTTTGAAACCAGTGGCGGATCGTGGGTGTAGGAACAGGGTGTTGCACTATTGTACGGTAATTATAATTCCTTTATTGCAACCAATGGCCATAGTATGATGAATAGAGCTCTGATGGAATATGTGGCAGGGGAAACAGAAGTACCCCGAGAAAACCTGCCCCGACCCCATTTTGTCCACCACAAATTCCACATGGATCCACCAAGATTCGATCCCGGGTCCCAGCGGTGGAAGGCGAGCAATCTAACCACTCAGTCATGGGGGAGGGGGTGGTTTTACAGGAATTAAATACATAACCTGATAATATATAAATAGTCACTTTGCTCGTTCGGGGCTAAACCTTCAAACTCCCAATAGGGGCTCTGCCTCTCTGTGTGGTTCTAAGAAAAAGTTTTTTTTTTGTTTTTGTTTTTTTTTTAAACTGACACTTTATAGAAGAGATACATTAATTGCATTTAGACTGCCGTAGCCCATAATAACTACTTAGCCATACTAAACCTTAAAAAAATTCTATGGAACGACTTTAATATTTTTCTGGGGTAAACATTTAAAATTTAGAACATTCTGGAATTTTCTCGTCGGTTACACGCTAAAAGCTATAAGTCTGTCAAATTTCAGATTTCTAGCTCATGGGTAAGTGGTTAAACATTAGGTTGGGTTCGTTCCCCGGTACTTAATCGAATTTTTCTGAAGTAGGGAGGTCTGGAAAGGGGTGTACTCAGCCTCCTGATACAAATTGAGGAGATACTTGGTTGAGAAGTAGGATGTCGGATAGTAGGCCTAGTCCCTCTAGGGATGTAGAGCCAAGGAGTTTAGTTTAGTGTCTAATAGATAGATGAAATTAGCAATATAGTGACTGCATTGGCAATTAGCATCTCTGTGAGGGACTTCATAGTTCATAGCTCGCGCCCTAACTTGCTTGCAGACAGCAGCCGACACGACGTACTCTAGCGGTTGTTCGCAGAGTGAAAGCGACAACCAAAACCTTTAAACCCCGGGCGGGTTACCACCAAGTCAAGCCTCTCGCACCCGTTACTAGCCGGCAAGAAGAGGCAGCAAGTCGTGGCTTTTCTAATGCAACAACCCCGCGCATTTAAATGTTTAAATGATTAAACTTGTTAAATATCGCGTGAAGCGTGTTTATAGATAATAAAAACCTACCACAAGGACGATTTCGAAGTAGTTTAATAGTAGGCATATGCAGTACTATAATAAAAAAAATCAAAATATTCTTCACATTAAAAACTGGTCGTTGTGCAACACTGCAA
Organism: Ectobius pallidus; assembly: GCA_964059195.1. NCBI lineage: Eukaryota > Metazoa > Arthropoda > Insecta > Blattodea > Ectobiidae > Ectobius > Ectobius pallidus. Next base: position 185,611,552 of record CAXKWD010000003.1, on the reverse strand, counting down.
CATGATCAGAGGCCGCCACTGTTTGAAACTCTAGGTCCTTATATAATATGCATGTAAAACTTGAAATGAAGAAAAAGATTTATCACACTCAAACTATTCCATCAGAAAACACTAGATAAAGCTTTTTATGGCTCATAGAGGATGTCAAATGCTGCATTCCGTTGCTTCTACACATCATGGCTGGGTGGGGTTGAAATAAGAAGAAACATAAATTTCATAAGATTGTATTGGCTTGATGGAAAATTTTATTTCTCATTCTCATGTTACAACCGTTTCGGGGCTGAAATAAAAGAGAAATGCAGTATCACTTTCATACTTTCTTCCCCTAAAACCGGGGACAAAATATACTGCAAGCATAGGACTCAAAATGTTCCATCCCATGCTTAGGGCCTATGATAAATCTCAACTAATACAAAGCCTACAGCTATGGATAACTGACTATTTACTGACTTCTGATATAGCATACTCACACACTTAAGTTGCCCCTGCAATACGACCTCTTATTCTACATCAAAATGTGAAGTGAGAAAATATTTCTTATGTCGAGGGTAGAGAAAGTTGTGTGACTGCATCACACTGTGCTTTATTTTCGTGTAATTCATTTTTCAGTAATTATTTTCGCCAATATATTGCATTGATTCAATCATAAGGCCAAGGCCAAGGCCCTATGTGATCAGCAAAGACATATACACAAAGATTATTAATTCTACAAAGAAGGGTATAAGAATAATATATAACCTTGCACCTAGAGAATCATGTAGGGATGTATTTATTCTGAACAATATGCTAACTATATATTCATTATATGTATATCGTGTAATTATGTTTATTACTGAAAGACAACCAATAGAAAATAATGAAATTCATCAATACAATACCAGAAATAAAGAAGACTATCACAAGACAATACATACCAAACAAATATCAAATAAAGATGTCAGTGTGATAGGAGTTAAACTGTTAAACTGTACAACAAATTACCAACAACATTAAAATCACTATCTGGCACAACTTTCAAACGCCAACTTACAAAATTTCTTATTAATAAATGCTTGTATAATATTGAAGAATTGTAAAAATAATTAATAACGATAAGTTGCTACAACAGATAGAATTGTCATATAACTGCAAAAAATGATAATAGAATATTAATGATAAATGTAAGGTTAATCTGACTATTTTTGTATACTGAATTGTCATGTAGCTACCTGACATAGCTACCAGCACTATTGATCTAATGTTTTATTGTATTATATTGTAATTGTTTTTTATTGTATTATATTGTAAGTTAATGATGAAGCTGAAATGCTACTTATTGTTCTAACATTTTTATTATATTATATTGTAATTGTTTTTTATTGTAGTATATTGTAATTTAATGACGAAGCTGAAATTCTTAAGGAATCTACAGCTAACAATAAACTGAAACTGAAACTGAAACTGAAACATAGTAAACAATACACTGTTGTCATGTGAACTGAACAGCATTTCATTTTTTTCAGTATAATATTCTCAGAAATTATATAATTTTCAAGGGAAGGACTGATTTGTTTCAATTTTAATGTTGACCGTGTTACTTCCCGGGCTTAACTGGGTATGTGTGCAACATTTCGTACAAATTGGTAAAGAAATGTAGATTTGTATAAGGAACATACATACATACATACATACATACATATATACATACATACATACATACATACATACATACATACATACATACATACATACATTACATACCCACAAACACACATTCGACTTTATATATTAGATTATATGACTACGTCTAACCGTGCTATGTATGCTATGACTATAGACTTTAATAAATCAATATCAGTCATCAAATCTTAAGTGTTAATAGAAAGGGTGTACTAACATGTATGAAAATCCTGATATGAAGTTGGTTAAAAAAAATACTAATCCTCCAAATCATTCGGTTGGAATCCCGAGAAACAATAATATATAATTAAATGTGTTTATGATAAAAGAAAGAACTTAAAGACAGCTAAAGACTGTTAATTTTTGTTTTTCGGTATAATTAAGATGTTCAGAATAGTGATTATGACGTTGTTGATGAAGATGATGATTATGAAGATAAGAACACTAATAACTGTTGAAACTTTTAAAATTATTTTATACAAGCTTACAAAGAAAATATTTTCATTTTGCAATATTTAACTTATATCCGAATTACTTGATTCATGAATTAACAAACACACCTATGATGATCCAATAATAAAAGTACTAATAATACTCAATATAAGTTTAAGTTTCGATTAAAATTGTGAAATTTGAAAATTTAAGCAATAAAATATGATACCATTTCTTATACTCCACGTTTTGATGAAGCAGATAAATTTATTAAAAATTCTCATATAAAATATACACATGATGTCCTCTACCCTTCATATTCCAATGAAATATATGTTGTTTATAACTAAATTTCAGAAAATGTATTGGAACAGTTTTGAAATAAAAATTCTAGCTCTTTAGCTTATATGCAAATTGTGTAGAAAATTTAAACAAAATCATTAGAGCCGTTTTTGAGAAAACAGTGAAAAATGAAAGCCTGTTTTAGCCTCACACAAAGATATAAGACTTAAAAGTCTGAGTTTGTACAAACTATAGCTGGCTTATACCTACCCTTCAAAGTATAAGGATATCATATGAAGTAAGAAGAAGTCGTCAGTCTTCTTGTCAAATTCACATCCCCATATATCTAAATGTTTTATTTATACACAATGTTTAGTTCTCAATCCATGTTGATGACACACTCACGCAGACATATTCCTGAAAATATTATTGCAGTCAGGAGAATTTGGAACAGGTATTTTTGTTAAAAACCTTGATTTTGAACCTTTATTACCTATGGTACGGATAGAGGAAGTTGTGTAAATGGTGTTTTGTTATTTTAAAATAAATGTTACTGTAGTAATGATAGCACTGATGAATGAACTTAACCAAATCAATTATCTGAATGATGTTTGGGACTATGAGATATGTGAGAAGAAATTAGCTGTTAGCAGAGGGTATTTTGAGGAGTAGGTATGAAACCCTCCAAACACTGTCATTCACAATCATAGCAGTTCAGCTTACTTCGGTAACCACGTGCCATCTTGAAGCCAATAATTTCCACTATCTGTATGGACAAGTGATTGGACTATTGACTGCCATGACAGTGAAACGGATAATTATGTTAAAATATCACAGTTAGCTAGCAAGGAACAAAATAGTTTAAAACCTAATAATCCGGGCCTTAATCATAACAAATATTATTTCTTCGTATGTTTGCTTTTGGGCCAGTCAGTAGAGGTATTGTATGATGCAAAAGGTGGGGTACATCCTACTTCTCAATCAAGTAGCTGCTCAGTTTGTATCACGAGGCTGACTACACCCCATTCCAGACCTCCCTACTGCAGAAAAATTCGAGTAGGTACCGGGGATCGAACCCAATCTAATGTTTACCCACTTCCCCATGAAATTTGGCAGCTTTTAGCCTACAACCGACGGAAAAATTACAAAAGTTCAAAATTTTTATTTTTTATCTCCTAAAAATATTTCGAAATTTTTTTACTGACGTTAATGTTGATCCACTTTCAGATGAGCTGGAAACCTGAAATTTGACAGACTTACAGCGTTTAGCGTGTAGGCCTAACCGACGAGAAAATTCCAAAATGTCCAAAATTTTAAATGTTTACCCTAGAAAAATCTTAAAGTCGTTCCGCAGGTTTTTTTAAAGTTTTGGTATGGCTAAATAGTAATTACAGGCTACGGCAGTCTAAATACAAAAGATGCAGTGTCAGTTTAAAAAAAAAATGTTTTTCTTCTGAGAACAGCAGAACGAGCGAAGCGAGTAGGCCTATTTATGTAGCATCAGGTTACAAGTAACATTAGTATGTATTTGTATGTATTTAACTCTTGTAAAACCGTCCCTATGGCTGAGTGGTTAGATTGCTCACCTTCCACCACAGAGACCCGGGATCGAATCTCAGTGGATCCATATGGAATTGTCGGGGCAGGTTTCCTCGGGGTACTTCTGTTTCCCCTGCCATAGGCTATATCATTCCATCAGAGCTCCATTCATCGCACTATGAACACTGCAATAAAGGAATTATTATAATTCCCGTAAAATAGTGCAACACCCTGTTCCTACACCCACGATCCGTCAGACACACAACATATGCAAAATGTTTGTAACAACCAATACTCGATGATGCAGAGGTCTTGGATTCTAATATAGTGTAGGTTATGCTAAATGGTACTTGTGCTTGATACTAGGGATTAATGACGTCTACCAGATACCTGAGTCGGGGTTGACCTCGTCCATAGTTCCCATGTGTGCAATCTGTTACAAAATAAGCCTTTAAGTATGAAATAGTCGACGTTACTCAACATTAGTTTTCATTCACCAAAATATTCATATTTTTAATAGGCATGGTTTTAAAGTCTCAGAAAAATGTCCGAATTGTAAATATATTTCTAATGTGAAATAATATATTTAAAAATGAATAATTTAAAAAAATAATATAATAATAATAATAATAATAATAATAATAATAATGAAATAATGCAAGTTGAAAATAATATTTTAAAAATTGTAGAAGAAAGACGCTTGAAATGGTATGGACATGTACTCAGAATGACAGAGGATAGAATACCCAAGAAAATTTTGGATTGGAAAGTAGAAGGAAAAAGAAGAAGAGGGAAGCCCAAAGAGTGCTGGATGGATGGGGTGAAAAGGAGTATGACGAGAAACGGATTAAGTGAAGAAGGTGCTATGGACAGGGACTTATGGAGGCAGAAGATTGTTGTGGGATGAAGGAAAACCATTGTATTGTGGAATATTCCTTAATAAAAAAAAAAATAATAATAATAGTAGCCTGCTATACTACAGTAGAACTCCAATTTTCAGGATTAGAGTCGATCCGAAAAATCAAATAACCGATAAATCATGAAATAGTATTGTAATTTCTTAAAAAAAAGTAAAGTAGTGTTGTTACATGACCGCCGACGTGGTCTTGTGGTTAGCGTCGCTGACTACAGATTCGTCAGCCAGGGTTCGATCCCCGGTACCTTCTCGGATTTTTCTGAGGTAGGGAGGTCTGGCAGGAGTGTGATTCAAATTGAGGAGCTACTTGATAGAGAAGTAGCGGCTCCGGTCATGGAAACCACCACTTAGCCTGTGGGTGTCGGCATGCTGACCACATGCCCTCCGATCCTGCCATCTGCCTATGGTAGAAGACGCGGTCGGGTGGTAGGCTTTGTCCCTCCAGGGATGTAGCGCCACGGAGTTAGTCAATGTTGTTACATAAAGTGTCGCATCCTGAACATGTCGGTCAGGGTCAGTTGTTTTGCTGACAAACTGTCGATTTTGTCGGCTAAAAGTTTTGATTTTTCGCAAATTATCAGCCCTGTAAGAGGATTTCCCAATGCTTGCTGCTGCAAAACCACTTGATCACGGCCTCAAAGCGATCTGGATAGTTGAGTTCAACAGTACATCAAAATTGAGGCTTGGAAAAGACCTTATTTGAAACACTTCATTGTCAAATGTTTCTTGAAGAGACGTTAGAGACATCGTGGACTCCCTACAGAGACGAAACAATTTGTTGGCACAGTTGGGTGAGTTAGTGAGTGTGAATGATTCTTGGGAAAAGGAACCGCTTTGCTGTTCGGATAGTTCGGAAAGAGTCTACGTTAAATGAGGTTTGCTTACGTGAAGCTATGAGTCACGGTAAAGTCATATTTTTTCCACGTGTTGACGTAAGGTAATTGGAAATTATGACACCCATTCATTACTTCCAATGTAGACCCGACTCTTCTCCCCTCTGGGGGCTCCAGGAGATGGTGGCACCGGCACAGACGTCATTAAACACTGTTTAAAGTGAATTAATGTTGGAAGCATAATTCTCTGCAGGGGTACTTGAGAACAACACCATTTGGCGCTTCCTCTTAATGCGATAAAATATGTTCTATTCCAGCTGTGTAGCTTTTGTGTGATAAGCTTCAAATTGACGAAATAACATATTTCCAGTTAATTTCATCGTTATTATGTGCAGCTATAATAGCATGCCTAACTAGTAAAAGTAGCGTTGATAAATTTAATTGCCGTTAATGATTGTTTTATAATTCAATATGTAATTGTCTGATCCACCTAACTAACATTAACTATGTTTTATAAGCTTTTGATTGTGAATTTCTTGCTGAAAATGAAAATGTTGTTTATATCAATTTCATATTCAAAATTCATTGCATTATATATGAAACAATATTTTCACACATTCATCTTACAACATTACAAGAGAACCAGTTAAAATTATGTACAAGTAGACTATGTTGTAGATAACATATTAAAGGTGTAGGCTTGTTATTTAACAGTATATATTTTAACCTTTAAGATGCCATTAACAGAAGACTTTTTGAGGATCTCATAATAGGCAAAGATTTTAAGCTTATAGATTTTATGTGTAATTTTAAATAAAAGGCCTTTAATTTGTAATCAACAACATGCTTATAGTCGTACATAATTTTAACTGTTTCCATTAATGATGTATGATGGATGTGTGAATATATGAATGGTGTGATATGTAAAGCAATAAATTTTGATGAATGAAATTGATATAAACAACATTTTCGTTTTCAACAAGAAATCCATAATCAAAAGCCTATAAAACATAGTTAATGGTATATAGGTGATAAAGTGTGTTTCACGTGCGAGTTGGCCAATCATGCAAATTTCTGCGTTGCGGCGGCTACAGCTCTAACTCCCGAGCAATCGGGTGAAATATCTACGCAAATAAAGCCGCTAACGGTGTAATGATTCAGGTTCTCACAATTCAGTTAAAATTACAATGAAAATAACCACGTATCTTGTCACAAGAGATGTTGGAAATGTCCTCTTCTTGCATCCACACAATACTGACACCTTTTTAGTAAATTTTATTTCACGCGCATAAGTTCAGCTTCCGAGAGGAGCCTTTCAGTTACGTCGATATTTCACCAGAGCTTGAAGTTGAAAAATTAAGTGTATAGGTCAAATCCTCTTACATTAGAAAAACTTATAGGCAATGTCACAAAAGAAATTAACTCTATCGTAGAAGCTGAACTTATGCGCGTGAAAGAAAATTTCCTGAAAAGGTGTCAGTGTTGTGTGGATGCAAGAGGAGGACATTTTCAATATCTCTTGTGGTGAGGCACATGGTTATTTTCATTGTAATTTTATTTGTAATTGTGAGAATCTGAATCATTACACCATTCGCTGCTTTATTTGCGTAGATATTTCATCCAATCGCCCGGGAGTTAGATCTGTGGCCGCCGCGACGCAGAAATCCGCATGATTGGCCAACTCGTACGTCAAACACACTGTATGTAAAAGAGACATATTATAGCTTAAAATGAATGGTGCAAGATGTGCATATGTACCGGTACAAGTTAAGATTTGTATTACTCTTAAGGAGTTGTTAGATATAAGACAAGTATAAATCATGTCCTATCCTTCACGATAATCTCTATTTTCAGATGCATTGGATGTCCGGAGTGCGAATTAAAGGGGAAGGGGAAATTCCCTGTCTCGTTAAACTCTTTCCCTGGTAGATAAGAGAAATATTTTTCCCTGTCAGGGAAATTTATTTTTCCCTTTTTCCTCTGTACATCGTATTAATATCAACTATTGCCAGATCTGTAGGTCGCATAATTGTAACCACTGGTAAAATTACAACTACTGATGATTGGTATTGTATATGAGGGGTCTATTAGCAACCCCGGCAATCCCCATTTTGAATGAAGATAGAGAGGCTAACGCAAGTTTAATGCATTTCCTGCAACATATTTGGAATATATGTTACAAATCCGACTTCCCACATGAAGGAGGAATTCAGATTTATAACACAAATAACTTACTAAACATGTATATGTAAATACAGGAAATTCTTTAAACTTTCATTTGAATTTAGCATCTCTATCATTTATCAAAATGGAGATTGCCGGGTTTGCTAATACACCCCTCATATGGCATAACATAGGCCATACTATTTATACAGGGTGTTAATAAATAACACCGAAATATTTTACCTGTGTATAGAGGGGACACAGACAAGCAACTTTTACTAGGAGATTTTTGCTCTATGGATTCAATTTTTCCTGTTACAGCATGAAATCTGCCAGGGCATGGCCGCCACTGACTTCTAACATTAGAAAAAAAAAAAGCAAAACAAAGGAACTTCGTTGTTAACACTGTAGTGAGTAGTTATGAATAAAAAAAGACTAATGCAGTGGCGACCAGTCATGTGATTAGTCTGTAAATTTTGCAGATTATGTAAACATTAAATTATGATATAGCTGTTGACGTTTGATTAAGATTCAGGTTTTTATCGATAACTAGGAAGGCATGAAGTCAATTTAATGAACCTTTAACCCTATTTCGCGTAATTATTGATTTATGAGTACCAAATTATAATGACTTTAATGCCCTGTAGCATCCACATTTTACGTCTTAAAGCAAAAATCTCCCAATAAAAGTTGCTTGTCTAAGTCCCCTCTATATACAGGTAAAATATTTCGGTGTTATTTATTAACACCCTGTATAACTAGGAAATGTTATTCAATTCTGAATTGTCAATGCCCGAAGAAAGATGCAAGCTAAGCGTTTCCCCTTCGAATAAAGAAGCTTGATTCGCACCCTGCGGATGTCTTAAAACAGCCAATCGAATTTATTATCCGCAGAGCAACACATCAACAGAGACATAACTGGACAACTCATCCTTTTGAATTTTTGAGGCCAAATGAAATTATACAAGAACTTAAAATTTCAGTCAAATACACACACAACGAATGCTTTAATTGCGATGGTGTATAGAGTTGCCACCCTTTCCGCATTTTTAAGGACGATCCCTATTTGATGATCATTTTAATTGTTTTGGGTGGGGAAGCCATATGTCCCGAAATTACCAATTTCTACCTGTATCTCTATTTTGATACCTATAGACGTATCAGAATCCTCAAATAACCACAACACAATGTTTTCCCTTAAGTCAGGTAAGGTTGAATTTCTGTTTGATTCAAACATCTTACAGTACCTCCAGAAATACAGCTGAAATTACTACTGAAAAAATAGTTGAACGAGTCTCAATCTTGATTCTGTTGTCCCTATTTTCTGAATTGTTAAGGAGGTCACTTTACTGATGTATGCTATGAATCAAAATACGCCTGCTTTTAATATCTAAGCATTTCAATTTGCTCTGAAAAACAATTCAAGCCAATCTCCTATATTTTTTGGTTTAGGCAACGAGTACATTTGTTGTATAAAAATACTTCCCTTGTCTGGTACAAGTTATTCCTTTATATGAAAATGGGTTTATATGTTATGTAAGATACTTACATTGTATGGTACAAATCATTACTATAGGCCTGTGTGGTAATGAGTTTATGTCTATAAAAATACTTTCATTGTGTGGTACAAGTCATTACTTTACAAAGTTAATATTGTTCTCTGCACTGGTCACGAGAGATTTTTTAATAATAAGTTACAAGAGAAGTCCTTCATATTAATTAAATCTTATGAGCTGATTCCTAAAGTGATATTCGATGAGCAATGACTGTAGCCCTTTTCTTGGCGTATTTTTTAAGTACAGTTATATCTCTCAACTTTTATTTATATATGCAGCTTTATTGTAATAAATTCTTAATTATTAAAATTGTTACAAATACTCTGTCTTTTCTTATGTTTGTGGGAGTTTTGATGTATTAGTTCCTTTCTATCAGGCATGTAGTGTGTTTATCGGCCTCGGGTATACCCAGTAACGCTATTTGAAGTCATACATACCTGAAAAGAAGAAAAAAAATTAGTTGTAATATTTATTTACTAATTCTCATTGAATAAATAACTCTGCTCATTATGTGCAGTTCTTTACAGCTATCTTATAGCCTACTTAATATAAGCTAATGGATATTCAACATAATATGACACTCCGGTAAAATTTATTCTAACATTCTTATAAATATTAACTATAATCTTAAAGTATATCAATTACGATTTATTTGCTTCCGTCACTACTAACAAGATTATTCAACTCTGTAAGACAAGAAGTGAGAGTAACGTAACATAGCTTGACGAAATAAGATTAATAAGAGAATAGAGCTAAAAGTTACAAGTTATTGTTATATTGGGCCTAAGAGAGATGAAAATAGGGGGTGGTGAAAACTGCATAACAATATAACTTACTTACTTACTTACTTACTCAATGACAATAGACATTTCCTCAGCAAGCTAAATGAATATTATCTATTTTATGGAACCCGAAGGTTCATTGCCGCGCTTACCTGAGCCCGCCATTCAACCCTATTCTGTGCTAACTCCATCCAATCATCCCTCGCAAATCCTACTTCTCTTAAATCTATCCTAGTATTGTCCTCCCGCCTACGTCTAGGTCTTCCAAGTGGTTTTTTCTCTTTTGGTCTCTCAATCAATACTTTTGAGATATGTCTTTCCTTCACCATGCGCGCAGCATGTCCAGCCCATTTCATCCTTCGTGATTTAATTAGCCTTATTATATCCAGTGAAGAGCACAGGTAATTAAGGTCGTCGTTATGCAGTTTTCTCCACCCCTATTTTCATCTCTCTTAGGCCCAAATATTTTCCAAAGCACCCTGTTTTCGAACACTCTCAGATTAAGTTCTTCCCGAAGAGCATAGGCGTAACCAGGCCGACCATATGGGGGGCTATAACATCTGGGTAGGGGGTTTCCGGGGTCCTCCCCCCGGAAAATTAAAAAAATTAAGATGCACAATAACGAGTTTTAAGCTTCCCACGATTTAAACTCATATTAAGTAATTTATAAGCAGATTTTTAAAAAGGTGATATATCACAATAATGAAATAAATAGTACAATTTTCCCTTTTTTAATCAATGGGGGGGGGGTTCAAACCCCCGAAACCCCCCCCCTCGTTACGCCTATGCCGAAGAGTAAGCGACCCTGTCTGACATCCATATAATACAGCCGGTAGGATAATAGTCTTCTAAATCTTTATTTTTAGATTTCTGGACAGAAGACGAGAAGATGAGTTTCTGAACTGCATTAAAATAAGAATTTCCTGATTTAACTTCTGCCCTAATATTATTTGTGTCTGTAATTATTACTCCCAGATATTTGAATTTTCAACTTGTTAGAACCATTTACCGGCTGTTGTAATATTTTTTGGAGCATTATTTTGACGTTCCATGACCATGTACTTAGTTTTTTCTGTATTAATAAATAACATCTAATAATATAACTAAACAAATTAAATTAAATAACACCAAAAGAAACATTTCAGGAGTAGTAGTCAAAGAGAATAATACATTACATTAACAAAATTATATTACATACATTTTTATGTAGTAAAATAAGAAGGCTACTACTTAAAATATAAGACACAGAATAAAGATGACATTGGGGGAAAAATTGTTTTGGACAAATGTTTCCCATCGTGTCCTTTACTTGATAGTTTTAGCTTTAAATATTTAAATTATTTGTTCACAAAGATGTGTACAAAATAGAACTAGGTTTTTAATGCCTTTAATCTATTATTTAATCAGTCAGAAAATACTTTCGCCCAGAACTGTACATTCTTTTGAAATAAATTTTAAATGAGTCATTACAACTAGGCCTAACTTCAATTTCATCTAGTTCCTTCTCAGAGAGATGTAAATAACACCATGGACCCCCTAAGTTTCACCACGGACCCCACGTATCCGCGGGTCACCAAATGCATTACGGGATGACGAGGGGCAGAATAAGAAATAATATAATATAATGTAATATAATACTTTATTATCACATACGTCTACAATTGAGCAATGCTCGTAAACAGGTGATTCGAATGGTTTCCTTAATGCTAAACTTAAAACTGTGACATACGTCATGTTATGACGTGTTTAGTCACTTTAGTTCACTCTTACTCTCTCCGCTTGCTGTCTTTTCTGCGCATGCTCGGTGCGTGGTTTTTGTCCGTGTTGCGTCGGCCATTCCGGCTGACGAGTTAGTCTCTCTTAGCCTTCAGAACAGCATTGTGCCTAGTAGTGTTTGTGGAGAATCTTCTACGATGTCTGGCCTCGCTATCCGGATTTGCCTTCCAGGTATGTGCACGGGACGGGTTAGTAATTTATAATGTAATTCACCATTCTATATTCGTGCACTTAATTGTGGAATCTCCACTAAGTTATGGTATTGCCAAGCCATTTAAGTTCATTACCATTGCCGTTTATCTTATGTCTATTATGCCACGATGAAAGTCACATTTGCTAAAGTTAGGGAAGAAATCTCGCCAAGTGGTATAGGGTTTAAGTCATGAGAATAATCACGTTTGTCCTAATTCAGTTGCCTGAAATAAGAGACGTTGTCATATCTCGTGATGTTGCGGTGTCATGTCTGCAGCCATTGTACCTACCCCTCTAAGCAAGTATTGCTTGAACTACTCTAGTCCTTTCTGAGTGAATTTTGTATAGCGAGATTATATTGTGTCGAGATATTAATGACACGAGTATCTAAAACTATCCCTTAATTAATAGATGTATAGTCTATGAACACTTGCAAAATGGGCCATTTATCTTGAAGGTCATGCCCCTGTTCTAGAACTTGCTAGTAATACTAAATTTATATATAATCGCTATGAACGGATAGGCCGTTCATATTATTATTCCTGCTAATTTAATGTTTTTCAGTACTGTAAGCTGTATTTGACAAATTATTCAAAGAAGTAATTGTAAAAATTGTGAGGCTTCAGTTGTATATTATTGGCCAGATTCTTATGAATTATCTTAGCCAAGTTCCTTTGAAAATAATTTATTCAGGCTGTCAGGGCTGTAGTAACTGTTACCCAGTTAGATTATTATTCATGCTAATTTAATATTTTCCAGTACTGTAAGTTGTATTTGACAAATTATTCAAAGAAGTAATTGTAAAAATTGTGAGGCTTCAGTTGTATATTATTGGCCAGATTCTTATGAATTATCTTAGCCAAGTCCCCTTTGAAAATAATTTATTCAGCCTGTCAGAGCTGTAGTAACTTACCCAGTTAGATTATTATTCATGCTATTTTAATATTTTCCAGTACAGTAAGCTGTATTTGGCAAATTATTCCAAGAAGTAATTGTAAAAAAAATTGTGAGGCTTCAGTTGTATATTATTGGCCAGATTCTTATGAATTATCTTAGCCAAGTTCCCTTTGAAAATAATTTATTCAGCCTGTCAGGGGTGTAGTAACTGTTAACCAGTTAGATTATTATTCATGCTAACTTAACTTTTTTGGTACTGTAAGTTGTATTTGAAAAATTATTCAAAGAAGTAATTGTAAAATTTGTGTGACTTCATTTTCATATTACTGGCCTGATGCTTAGGAATTATCTTAGCTAAGTTCCTTTGAAAATAATTTATTCAGCCTGTCAGGGGTGTAGTAACTGTTAACCAGTTAGATTATTATTCATGCTATTTTCCAGTACTGTAAGCTGTATTTGACAAATTATTCAAAGAAGTAATTGTAAAAATTGTGAGGCTTCACTTGTATATTATTGGCCAGATTCTTATGAATTATCTTAGCCAAGTTCCCCTTGAAAATAATTTATTCAGCCTGTCAGAGCTGTAGTAACTTACCCAGTTAGATTATTATTCATGCTAACTTAACTTTTTTGGTACTGTAAGTTGTATTTGAAAAATTATTCAAAGAAGTAATTGTAAAATTTGTGTGACTTCATTTTCATATTACTGGCCTGATGCTTAGGAATTATCTTAGCTAAGTTCCTTTGAAAATAATTTATTCAGCCTGTCAGGGGTGTAGTAACTGTTAACCAGTTAGATTATTATTCATGCTAACTTAACTTTTTTGGTACTGTAAGTTGTATTTGAAAAATTATTCAAAGAAGTAATTGTAAAATTTGTGTGACTTCATTTTCATATTACTGGCCTGATGCTTAGGAATTATCTTAGCTAAGTTCCTTTGAAAATAATTTATTCAGCCTGTCAGGGGTGTAGTAACTGTTAACCAGTTAGATTATTATTCATGCTAATTTAATATTTTCCAGTACTGTAAGCTGTATCAGAAAAAATTATTCAAAGGAGTAATTGTGATATTTGTGTGACTTCATTTGTATATTATTGCCCAGATTCTTAGGAATTATCTTAGCCAAGTTCCCTCTGAAAATAAAATTAGTTATGCTCTCAGTGCTGTAGTAACTGTTAGCCAGTTAATCTATTATTCATCCACTTAAAGTTATTCCAGTACTGGAAACTGTACTTAACAAATTAGTCTTGAGATGTTAGGAAAATTTAGTCTAGCACATATTGCGTGTAAAATTGATTGCTTCTTAACCCCTTATTCAGGATAGCTTTATATTTATTCTCTGAATTATCTTATATCTATCTCAGTGTACCCTCCTTTATTTATAGTTACTCTCTAGCCATCTTAGTTAGGATCGAAGGTTATATTCCCTTATGGCATCTATTCATGTGATCTGTACCTTTGGAAATGTGTGCTATATTTTGGGAGTAGCAATCAGTATCATTAACTCTCACGGATCCTGGATTGCTCTTTAGTGAAGTTGCCCTTAGCTATTCATTGGGTTAGATCTTATGTAACTGCTCTTAGAGTTATTTGTCAGGGTTATTCCAGTAGTTGGGTTATGATATGTTAATCGTCAGGTATTTGTGCTGGATTTATGATATAGTTGCCTTTGATCCAATCGGACGCTGTGATATTTAATGGTTGTATGTTTATTGTTAATTCTGTTTGAAAATATAGAGATATAGAATGTTATTCCAGTATACTCTCTCTCTGCAAGATTGTTTCCCAGCACGCTAGGATTTCCTGCTTCCTGTTTCTTTCGGATTCCTATATTTATTATTCTAGTGAGCCGACACTTATCTTCCTAGCCCTAAGGGCTGTCTCAGGTAGTATCCTTAAAAACCAACCCAGTACCCGAAAGCCGGCTCAGGTGGTAGCATTACCTTCGCTCTACACTCTGGTGTTTGACTCTTCTTCGCAGAGGGGAGAGTGACGTATTTTATACGTCCACTTATCTTGTTCAGTTTTTTCCAATTATTTCTGCTATTTCTTCATTCAAAATGGTGTTCCGTCCTATTCTGTCTTGGGATTTGTTGCGTAAAGATGAACTAATTTTTGAATTGAGATGCCGTGGCACGGAGGTTGTGGATTCAGCGGATGTTTTTCAATTAATTTCTCTTCTTAAACAGCTGGGATCTAAGGGAGTGGTACCGGATGTATTTAGTTCACAAGGTGAAATGGTGGCGGAGTTTCATGCTTTAAAAAGGAAAGTTTTTGAAATTGTAGAAACCGTTAGGGAGTTGTCGTCTGAATCCGAACTGTCCAGTAAACAAAAACGTAGGCTATTGAATACAGCATGGCATCTTGGCAATAGAATATATGTATTGTCCTGCGCTCCTTCTTCATTTATTGATTTGGGAGAATTGGGCTCTTTGAAAGATTTGTTGGTACCTTTGTTTGCTCTGTTGGGGGCGGAAGAACCTGAAGGGGTCGCCTTACCTGGGCAGGTATTGTTGGATCTACCTGTCGCGTCAGGTCCGGTTCAAAATGTTGATGCTGGTGGGTTATTGAACCGACAAAGCTCTAATGTTTTGAATTCTTTAGACATGCTTCAAGGGAGTAGTAGTGGGCCTACTCCAGTCTTGAATGCTCCTACTATTATCGATTGGGCACGTATGGGTTCTGGAACTGTTCCGGAGGTACCTGGTCCAGCGGAAGCTTTGCAGTTACCTAAATCTAACCTGCAAGCTGTTCCTTTGCCTGAACCTTCCTTCATGCCATTCAAGATCACCCATCCGTTGCAACGTTTTGTGGAAAGTGTCAAACCCTTTGTTGTGTCGCAGGTTTCGGAGGCGATTCTTTTCCTGACCTTCTTGGTGCAGTTTGTTCGCCAAGTGAAGTCTTTTAAGGTTTCCGATCATTTAGCGTTGCAGTTGCTTTTGGGAGTGGTCAGTGGTAGATTACTGGACATGCTTAACTCGTCTTTGACCAATCAGGTTTCCTTGAGCGCCTTTCACTCTCAGGTTCTCAACCAGTTTGTACCCTCCAGATTGAGGAAGGCTTTTCTCTTACAATATGTTTATCGTCCTCAGCGGATTTCAGAGCATTTTTCGGAATACACCCAGGATATTCGCTTATATGCCGAGGTCTTCCAGGTTTCTGAGTCGGAGGCTCAAATAGTTCAGGTCATTCTCTCGGGGTTGTCACCTTCGACTAGATCATGTTTGACCTTTGCGTCTCGACCTAATTCTTTCTTGGAATTGGAAGACTTACTTGGTCACATCTCCGAGTTTGAATGTGCTGATGCTTGTCGGCCAGCAACCTCAGTCCAGTCCTTTTCTCCAGCCTTGTCGGTTAATCAAACTCCGGGTCCTGTTTTGATGAAAGATCCGAAGGTGTGCCATTATTGTCATAAACCTGGACATTTTCGTAGAGATTGTCGGAAACGACTGAGGGATTCCCAGTTTGCTAATCGCTCTGGTCCTGCGCCTTTTAGAAGCTTGACATTTTCTCAAGCCAATCACCCATCTTGACTAGAACGTAGCCCTTGTGTTGCGGGTATGCCTGTAAGGAATGACATCTTAGATTTAAAATTATTTCAATCCATGGGTTGTAGTGGGAGAGTCCCTCGTCATTTACCTGTCTTGCAGGTGTCCCTGAATCGTCAAGTGTTCTCGGCCTTATTGGATTCTGGTGCTTCGCATTCCTGCATTTCTGTGCATACCTTACAGCAGTTAGGCCTTGGGCGCCGCAAGTTAGTTCCAGCTTCTCCTCATGCCCTTGCGGTTGATGGGTCTTCGGTCCAGTTATTAGGTTCGGTGTTCCTTTCACTCCGTATTTCTAACTTTGCTTGGAGGTTTCGATTTTGGGTCTTATCGACAACTATAGCTCCTGTTATTATTGGCTCTGATTTCGCGAGTTTCTCGGGGATGGTTCTTGACTTTAGTGTTCGTGCCTTACATTTCAAATTTGCTCCTCACATATGTTTGCCTTTTCTCATTCCTTTTCCGAGTCTTGCTGAGTCCTCTCATTTAGCCCCATTACAGGATGTACCTCCTGCTCACAATGAGTCTCTGTCTTCTTCTGTTGAAATTGAGTTGGATCATCTGCCTGAACAACATCGATCCCAAATTTTGCAGATTATTCAAGCTTATCCTCGTGTTCTCAGTGATGTATTGGGTTCCACGAATGTTTTGGAATACGAAATTCAATTAGTCGACAAAACTCCTGTTCGTCTTCCACCTTATAGGTTAGCTCCACCCAAATTGTTGATTATGCGTGAAAAGATTCAGCAGATGTTGAACCAGGGCATTATCCGCCCTTCGGTTTCCTCATATTCCAGCCCAATTTTTTTTGGTACCTAAAGGGGAAAACGATTTTCGTCCAGTGGTGGACTATCGTGTGCTTAACCAAAGAATTTCTATTGAGTCCATGCCCTTACCGGACATACATTCGGCGGCGCACTGGTTCTCTGGTGCCACTGTGTTTTCTTCACTCGACTTGAATAGTGCTTACTATCAAATTCCTTTGGCCGAGCCGTCTCGTCGTTTAACAGCATTCTCGACCGACTGGTCGCATTATGAATTTTGCCGCTTGCCTTTTGGGTTGGCCACTGGTGCCCAAGTGTTGTCTCGATTACTTGATAAAATCTTCTCGGACATCAAATTTGATTATGTGTACCACTATTTGGATGATTTAGTGGTTTATAGTAAAGACCTTGCTTCCCATGTTCTCCATCTCCGTGAGGTTTTTCGTAGGCTTCAGCAAGCCGGGCTTACCGTCAAGCCTGCTAAGGTTAGATTTGCCAGGCCCCAGTTATCCTTCATTGGGCATATTATCTCGCCCGAAGGCGTTGCCATCGATCCTGAGCGGACTGTTGCCATCCGGAATTTTCCCCCACCTGTGAATGTGAAAGGTGTTGCACGTTTTGTAGGTATGGCTAATTTTTTTGCCAAGTTTATTCCCCGTTTTGCCGCGAGAGCTGCTCCACTAAACCGCTTGCGCGGCAAGGATGTGCCCTTTGTTTGGGGGGATGAGCAACAGGAGGCCTTTCTTGACTTGAAATCTGCCATTTCCAACCCTCCCATTCTTGCTATGGCTGATTTCTCTAGGAAATTTATTGTGCAGACGGATGCGTGCGCCTTAGGGTTAGGAGCAGTTCTCCTCCAGGACTTCCCTGATGGACGTAAACCTATTGCCTTTGCTTCTCGTTCTCTTAATCCTCAAGAGAAGCTCTTTTCGGTGTATGAGATGGAAGCCTTAGCAGTCTTATTTGCATTTGAGAAGTTTCGGCTTTATGTTGAGCATGTCCCCTTTGTTTTGGAATGTGATAATCAAGCGTTGACTTGGGTTTTGGCCAGACCCAGGAAGACGGGCCGCATTGCACGTTGGGCGGTCAGATTATCCGCATTCAAGTTCGACTCGGTTCACATCAAGGGCTCTGAGAATATCCTAGCCGATTCGTTGTCTCGAATGTTTGAGGGTGAGGCGCGTCCCAGTGATGTCCCTTCTTCTGATCCTGTTTCTGATGGTGCTCACCTCGATTCTCTTTTAGCTCACTCCATCCCTCATGCTGTTGACTCTCCTGTTCTTTCATCATGCTTGCTGGATTCCCCTTTAGCATTTACTGACATTGTGGAGCACCAACGTCTTGACCCTACTCTTAGAGGCATCATGGACCGTTTGTTGGGTGGTGAGCAAGTCGCTAATTTTACCTTGGTCAAACGTAGTCTGCAGGTTTCCTTAGGAAAAAAGGAAAATACCAGTCTTCGTTTAGTGTTACCGTGCAGTTTGATTCCCATGATTTTTGAGTATTACCATGTCTCTCCTGTGGGCGCTCATTTGGGGATTAAGAAGACTGTAGATAAGATCCGTGAGTGTTTTTGGTGGCCCTCCTTAGAACGGGACATTCGTAGCCGTATTTCCTCTTGCCAAGTCTGTGCGTTGGCTAAACCACCGTTAAATTCTCGTGTTGGATTTCTTGCCTCTACTGTTACTGACAAACCTTTCCAGCGCCTATTTATTGATTTTCTGGGTAAGCTGCCACGTTCTAAGAATGGTAATTCTTATATCTTTGTCGTGGTGGACTCCTTTTCTAAGTTCTGCTGGTTATTTCCTCTTCGCGACTCGTGCACTCATAGAGTTATTAAATGCTTGTCCGAGATTTTTCAGGTATTTGGGGTTGCGCAAAGTTTAGTTTCTGATAATGGACCGCAATTTATTTCCCGTATGTTCAAACAATTCTGTTTCCGTAGGGGTATTCATCATGTCACGACTACTCCCCATTATCCTAATCCATCTCACGCTGAGCGCGTTATGCGCAATCTAAAAAGTGCCCTTATAGCCTATCATCATGCAGATCACTCTCTTTGGGATACTAATTTATCTTGGATTCAGTTTGCTTTCAATACTTCTAAACATGAATCTCATGGTCATACTCCGTTTTCCCTTTTGTTTGCCTTTCAGCCTAATCACCCACTTAGTAATTTATGGAAGTTGTCTGATTTATTGCCTGATAATATCTCCCCTGAATTAATTCGTAAATCTTGGTCTGCCGCTGCTCGCAATTTGGCTATGACTCAGAGGAAACGAGCTACCCGTTATGATGTTGGCCGTCGGCCTTGTGTATATAGGGTAGGAGATATTGTTATGTCACGTAACTATCCCCTTAGTTCTGCTAAAGATAGGTTTGCTAAGAAATTGGCGCCCCGTTTTTTGGGCCCGTTTAAAATTGTGCAAGTTCTAGAACATGGCGTGTCCTTCTTACTCCAAAATTTGGCAAATAATGTTTTAAGAAGGGCCCATGCCACTCAGTTGAAGCCCTTTGTCAATGTATAGATTTAAGGTATAGGCGAGTGTTTTTTGATTAAGTGGCTATTAAATTATGTTGTGGCTTGTGTATGTTTTATGAATTAGGGTTATAAGTGTTATGTTTGTCAGTTGGTGTTTGCTACTCGCACCATGAAATATTAAAGGTATTTATGGCTTGGTATTTAAGTAGGGTATTTATGTATTGTTGTGATGGAGATTCCAATTGTGCACGAATAAATTTTTGTGGTGAATTTTTTGCTCGTCCTTTGCACTCCTGTTGGGTGAATTCCGGTGATGCGGGGTCTGTTTCGTTCTCCTCCTGATTAAGATACTACTACTAGGCCTATATTAAAATTAAGGCTGACTCATACAAATATATAAAACAAAAAAAAAAATAAAAAAAAAGGAAAACCAATAATTCAACAAAGAACAACAAGAGATGAGACAATTTTGGTATCCATTATAAGAAGAATGTTTACCCTGCTACAATCTGGAATGACTATTATCTACTGACATTTATGGCTGAAGTCGACTTCAATATCATGGTATTAAGGAAAATATGGACATGAGCTCTGCCCTTTTCCTACTACTGTATGTACTCTGGTGCCTGATGGTACTGGTGGTTGCCCTGAGCCTTCTGCATCTTGATTGTGTGCTGTTATTGTTGGAGCATGTGCCCTGAATGCTGTGTCTTCTGTTCCTCGTGCTCCTGGGTGCATCGTGTAGGCCTGCACGTCGTTCCCGGCTGGGCTGGCTCATGGGGAAACGTACCCCAGCTTGTTTTTTTTGTCACCTGTGTGGGTGGCCGGAGCCACTCCTTCCAGCACTTTTTGGTTATCTGTGAGCAGAGTTCTACTCAATATAGCATCTCTATTCAAGATATATGTAATGGTGGTGTGAGTGTTTTTGACCAGTTGTTATTGGTCGAAGGTGGTAAGACCCCTCAAGTGATATGTGCTCACTCCTTTTCTCTTATTTTGAGGCTCTTGTGCATCGTTTTCATCTCAAGTCTTATATATTAGAAGAATGAAGAATGTGATAACCAAGTTAGGAATTATAGTGAAGAATGGAGTCTTATTATCTACACCTTATATAGATTAATGGTGTAGGCCTTTGGCCGAGGTTAACATTGAACTCAACGTATGGACTATTCCAATGGCTCTAAATTATGTAAAATTTGTTTTATGCTATTGAATGACTCTTGATGTACTATAAAGGTTTTCAGGTTCTACAATGCATGCTTGTCAGATAACAATTCAATATTTTGTATTCACATTTTTGAACTTGACTGAATCTACCTGACTTGAGTGTAATATATGTCTAACCTTATAATCTTATTCAATCATGTGTGAAAGTGAAAGACTGGTTGATTCTTAAGATTTCAAGAGTATAAGGGTATTTTGGTATTAGGTATAGTTCTCTTAGGGTGTAGTATTTGCATATGTTGTGTATTTATGGTTATGTAACTATACTTTGTTTATGTCTTTATATGATCTAGTACTTGTGATTTTCATCTGGCATTGCAGGCGATACCTTTCTGTCCGGCCTTCCCTTTCTTTTTTTCGCAGAGGGGAGGCTGTGACATACGTCATGTTATGACGTGTTTAGTCACTTTAGTTCACTCTTACTCTCTCCGCTTGCTGTCTTTTCTGCGCATGCTCGGTGCGTGGTTTTTGTCCGTGTTGCGTCGGCCATTCCGGCTGACGAGTTAGTCTCTCTTAGCCTTCAGAACAGCATTGTGCCTAGTAGTGTTTGTGGAGAATCTTCTACGATGTCTGGCCTCGCTATCCGGATTTGCCTTCCAGGTATGTGCACGGGACGGGTTAGTAATTTATAATGTAATTCACCATTCTATATTCGTGCACTTAATTGTGGAATCTCCACTAAGTTATGGTATTGCCAAGCCATTTAAGTTCATTACCATTGCCGTTTATCTTATGTCTATTATGCCACGATGAAAGTCACATTTGCTAAAGTTAGGGAAGAAATCTCGCCAAGTGGTATAGGGTTTAAGTCATGAGAATAATCACGTTTGTCCTAATTCAGTTGCCTGAAATAAGAGACGTTGTCATATCTCGTGATGTTGCGGTGTCATGTCTGCAGCCATTGTACCTACCCCTCTAAGCAAGTATTGCTTGAACTACTCTAGTCCTTTCTGAGTGAATTTTGTATAGCGAGATTATATTGTGTCGAGATATTAATGACACGAGTATCTAAAACTATCCCTTAATTAATAGATGTATAGTCTATGAACACTTGCAAAATGGGCCATTTATCTTGAAGGTCATGCCCCTGTTCTAGAACTTGCTAGTAATACTAAATTTATATATAATCGCTATGAACGGATAGGCCGTTCATATTATTATTCCTGCTAATTTAATGTTTTTCAGTACTGTAAGCTGTATTTGACAAATTATTCAAAGAAGTAATTGTAAAAATTGTGAGGCTTCAGTTGTATATTATTGGCCAGATTCTTATGAATTATCTTAGCCAAGTTCCTTTGAAAATAATTTATTCAGGCTGTCAGGGCTGTAGTAACTGTTACCCAGTTAGATTATTATTCATGCTAATTTAATATTTTCCAGTACTGTAAGTTGTATTTGACAAATTATTCAAAGAAGTAATTGTAAAAATTGTGAGGCTTCAGTTGTATATTATTGGCCAGATTCTTATGAATTATCTTAGCCAAGTCCCCTTTGAAAATAATTTATTCAGCCTGTCAGAGCTGTAGTAACTTACCCAGTTAGATTATTATTCATGCTATTTTAATATTTTCCAGTACAGTAAGCTGTATTTGGCAAATTATTCCAAGAAGTAATTGTAAAAAAAAATTGTGAGGCTTCAGTTGTATATTATTGGCCAGATTCTTATGAATTATCTTAGCCAAGTTCCCTTTGAAAATAATTTATTCAGCCTGTCAGGGGTGTAGTAACTGTTAACCAGTTAGATTATTATTCATGCTAACTTAACTTTTTTGGTACTGTAAGTTGTATTTGAAAAATTATTCAAAGAAGTAATTGTAAAATTTGTGTGACTTCATTTTCATATTACTGGCCTGATGCTTAGGAATTATCTTAGCTAAGTTCCTTTGAAAATAATTTATTCAGCCTGTCAGGGGTGTAGTAACTGTTAACCAGTTAGATTATTATTCATGCTATTTTCCAGTACTGTAAGCTGTATTTGACAAATTATTCAAAGAAGTAATTGTAAAAATTGTGAGGCTTCACTTGTATATTATTGGCCAGATTCTTATGAATTATCTTAGCCAAGTTCCCCTTGAAAATAATTTATTCAGCCTGTCAGAGCTGTAGTAACTTACCCAGTTAGATTATTATTCATGCTAACTTAACTTTTTTGGTACTGTAAGTTGTATTTGAAAAATTATTCAAAGAAGTAATTGTAAAATTTGTGTGACTTCATTTTCATATTACTGGCCTGATGCTTAGGAATTATCTTAGCTAAGTTCCTTTGAAAATAATTTATTCAGCCTGTCAGGGGTGTAGTAACTGTTAACCAGTTAGATTATTATTCATGCTAACTTAACTTTTTTGGTACTGTAAGTTGTATTTGAAAAATTATTCAAAGAAGTAATTGTAAAATTTGTGTGACTTCATTTTCATATTACTGGCCTGATGCTTAGGAATTATCTTAGCTAAGTTCCTTTGAAAATAATTTATTCAGCCTGTCAGGGGTGTAGTAACTGTTAACCAGTTAGATTATTATTCATGCTAATTTAATATTTTCCAGTACTGTAAGCTGTATCATAAAAAATTATGCAAAGGAGTAATTGTGATATTTGTGTGACTTCATTTGTATATTATTGCCCAGATTCTTAGGAATTATCTTAGCCAAGTTCCCTCTGAAAATAAAATTAGTTATGCTCTCAGTGCTGTAGTAACTGTTAGCCAGTTAATCTATTATTCATCCACTTAAAGTTATTCCAGTACTGGAAACTGTACTTAACAAATTAGTCTTGAGATGTTAGGAAAATTTAGTCTAGCACATATTGCGTGTAAAATTGATTGCTTCTTAACCCCTTATTCAGGATAGCTTTATATTTATTCTCTGAATTATCTTATATCTATCTCAGTGTACCCTCCTTTATTTATAGTTACTCTCTAGCCATCTTAGTTAGGATCGAAGGTTATATTCCCTTATGGCATCTATTCATGTGATCTGTACCTTTGGAAATGTGTGCTATATTTTGGGAGTAGCAATCAGTATCATTAACTCTCACGGATCCTGGATTGCTCTTTAGTGAAGTTGCCCTTAGCTATTCATTGGGTTAGATCTTATGTAACTGCTCTTAGAGTTATTTGTCAGGGTTATTCCAGTAGTTGGGTTATGATATGTTAATCGTCAGGTATTTGTGCTGGATTTATGATATAGTTGCCTTTGATCCAATCGGACGCTGTGATATTTAATGGTTGTATGTTTATTGTTAATTCTGTTTGAAAATATAGAGATATAGAATGTTATTCCAGTATACTCTCTCTCTGCAAGATTGTTTCCCAGCACGCTAGGATTTCCTGCTTCCTGTTTCTTTCGGATTCCTATATTTATTATTCTAGTGAGCCGACACTTATCTTCCTAGCCCTAAGGGCTGTCTCAGGTAGTATCCTTAAAAACCAACCCAGTACCCGAAAGCCGGCTCAAAACTAAACAAAAGTTAAATATAAATATGAATATAAATATGACAATACAACATAATATAATAGTTAGTCCTATTACATTCAAACACGGGACTGTATATAATCTTCAATGGAGTAGAAGCAGTGATCAAGCAGATATGCTTTGATTTCAGGTTTGAAAGAAGACATATTGACGAATTTTTAAAATGGAGGCTGGTAATTGGTTATACAGTTTTACTCCCATATTCATTGGTCCCTTTTGACAGATTTAGTGTTAAGCCTCTCATGGTGTAGATCTGATTTTTGTCTTGTATTGTGAAAGTGAATTTCTATATTACTTATAAATGGGGTGTTGTTATCGAAAGGTTTTTTTTTTTTTTTTTTTTTTTTGTGAATAATAGAAGTTCATATACAGGGAGGGGCAGTATCTGTAATTTTTTGAAAGCAGGCTTACACGAGGATCTCCAAGGTAAACCTAACATTATTCTTCTTATTATTTTTTGCATTATGAATAATTTATTGCAGGGAGGGGAATTTCCCCAGAAAAGAATACCATACTTCAAAACTGAATAGAAATATGCAAAATACATATTTTTTACTGTATTTATATTTATATAATTAACGAGAGAACTGAATTGGTAACAGATTACACATAATTTTTTTAAAAGATAGTTAATATGATCGTCCCATTTTAAATTTGTTGTATCCATAGTCCCAGAAGTTTTGTGCTTGGTACAGTTGCACATATTATTCCGTCTTAATGACTGATTTAATAATAAGTTGTGTTTTGAGTTGTGATTCACTTTAATAGCATTTAGCAATGAGAACACTAGTTTGTAACGCATCTTTAGACACAAATAATCAGATCCTTAAAGAAGGTCAAAGAGGCTATTACAGAAGAAGGGTATTACGAATATAAACTAAAGTGATGTATGGAACATTTGTACGTGAGCTTCTTGTTGTTATGGTAATTCTGCGTGGCAATGTGTTCGATAGTTTGCGAGTAGAGGTCATGCTGTTGATAGGAAGTGTAGGAAGCAGAACAAAATTAAAATAATCGATGTTGCAAAATTAAGGCACGTACATGCATTCTTGTTAGAATAAAGCAGGTATATATTGTAGTTAGAGGGTTTAAGTAAGTAAGGATCTAAGTGACATTCCCAACTTCGGAGAAAATAAAAGTATTTTAAGTTCCTTTGAAACGTAGCCTACGAATGTTTTGTTTCTATTGTTTTAAAAATAATGAAACTTTTCATGCAGAAATGTTGGATGTCAGTTTAAAAATAGTATATTGCGATAGAAGTGCCGTAAGCGGTGCATATGGATCGAGGAAAGAGATTTTTCAATTTCCGAGATCCGTTATGCGCTTACGGCACGAGTATTGCATGCTATTTTTCGCACGATGATTATTTATATTAATTTAATTATATTAATTGAGATATTAGCTGAAAATATTATGTATATACACTATTGAGGGGTACGCCGTAGCGTAGTGGTTGAGGAGCTGCGCTACAAACCGGAAGGTCGCGGGTTCGATTCCCGATGAGGTCGTTGAGGTTTTTCAATTGGCCTAATCCTTCTGGTGGCACTATGGCCCTGGGGTCGACTCAGCCTCTAACAGAAATGAGTACCAAGAGCAATCCTGGGGGTAAAGGCTGACAACCTTACCACTTTCATGTGCCGAATGTCCAAAAATCTGGGAGCCTCAACCTTCTGGAACCCTCTGGGCCTCCATGGCCTGTATAGGGATCACTTCACTTTTACTTTTTACTTTTTACTTTTATATACACTAATGAAGATAGATGTTTATTTCAGGAAGTGATTCACATGTGTTGGTTGTTATGGGGACTGAATATTTGTCCTGTTAAAGTCGCCACAAACTAGGGGGCCTTGGTTCCGGTCTTCCATAAAGGCTTGTATTATGATGATTTTACTTACGGCACTTGTGCTTTTGTAATTTTTACCGCACGGAGATTTCTTTTGTTTTCATAGCAACCAGATTGCGTGCGGGAATGTCAAGTTACGATTCACGGCAACAATATTCGCAAGTACCACTAATTAGTTACGTCATGCAAAAAAAATGTTTAACGCTAGTAATGCAGGCTGTAGAATTACAATTTAAAATTTACCCATGCTGGTCAGTAACCAGGAAATTGAAGTCCGTCAAACGCTCTTGTTTGTAACCTGTTTCCTTTATTGTGAGCGTAGTTATTTCATTTTAATGGGATACCTGTATAAAACAGCCATTATCTTAGACGGAAAACTAACAGCATTTCAGAATAAAAAACTAAGCCTTCACTCAAACAATTTCAATTACTAGGTAATTAAAATTCAAATTCAAATCTTTATTAACCATTAGGTACAAGTACAGTTTGTACAATAGGATTCGTCAATTATATAAACTTACAGAGTTCTATCACTTCACTATAACTATAAAATTATTATCATAGATAATCCCACAAGAGCTGGATTTATTAAGATTATTCCATGAATAAAATGTAACGGATTATATAAATAATAATTACTTTCGTGCTTTGTTATATAAAAACCAAACTAACAGTTGTGAGATCACGGCATACTGTGAATCAACCATCCATGAATCGATTCGAGCTACCATGGTATTATCAGTGCTACCAATGTTGCCTGAATGGTGCATGTAAGACATAGTTAAATTCATTCAGGTAAGCTAACAGCAGAACAGAATAAAAGCACACGAACTGGCTCGCACCGAATCGAAATGGTGTTCTTAATCAATATACATTTCTATTATTTCAATTTCCAAACAAATTATGTTGTGCAAAATAATCTGTTTTAGTGCCGCATCTGACTATTAATCACTGCACACTGATAATCGCGTCTCCAGTAACGATCGGACGATTTTATCACGATAAAAACCATCCTCGCGATTCCTACAAGAATATTGCAAGATAAACGGCCGTGATTGGTCTATATCCAAGGAATTGCTAAACGTTATTGGTTAATATCAAATACGCGGTGTCGAGTTGAATAGTCACATTAAAATCTTTGCTACTGTATCAAAGTCAATAGAAGAATTAAATAAAAATCCATTATGTTTGAGATTAAAAGAAAAAATCTTGTTCTTTTGTACCAAGGTGAATAAAATAAAAATCATTGTAACTATGTTGCCAGTTATTAATAGTTTCTTTATCCTATTAAGGGACAGTGTTTGTTCACAGGGTTTTATTTGAAACTCCTTTCTAAAATTTCACTCTCTAAAAATTCTTCTACTGTATTGAAATCCTTACTTTTAAACCAGCCTGAAAAAGACTTTATTAACTTTATTCTTTTCAAGATATCTAATTAGAAGTGGAATTTTATTTTAAAAAAATTATTTGCTTGTAACAGTGACTATTAATGTTTATGCTAAGATCATACATTGGCTTCTCTATCTCGTTTTTTCTTCGGGTGTCGCCGTGGGTGAGTCGGTAGCGCGCCTGCCTTCCACTCCGGCGGCCCGGGTTCGATTCCCGGCCGGGTCGGGGATTTTTCAGTAGTGAAAAATCCCTTTCCCGGGTTCAGGACTGAGTAGGTTAAGATAATGCACATTGTGCGCGATTCCTTAATTATTATTATAATTATGTAGTGAGGATCTAATTGCTTTTATTTGTAATTTGACAAGAAACGTTCGTTTACCAACACTTCAAATGATTAACAAGAAGAGGGATACTTTAGAAGAAAAACTTCCCAGTTATTGAATATATAATTAAAAACAAAACACCAAATCTAATAGTGGAATTTACATTAGGAAGTCACCCTTTCAGTATTAAGTGTTTCTAACTTTCAATTGCTCTTGAAAACTTGCTACCAAACTAATGAATTCCACCAACCATGCAGTTGCCTCTTCAGTTGAGACTTCTCAAACATTCAGAATTGATTAATAAAGCTTTAACTAAATATTATACGGAAGGCTGAACTGGCTATAAAATAGCAAAGGTCTATTTCCGTTCTGATAAGGATACTAAGTAAAACCTAGTGCTTCTCATTTAAAATATCTGCTGCTCTTACATCCTAATGATATCTGAAAAGTCCAAAATCGAAAATTAAAAAAGTCTTCCACTTCTAATTAGAAATTCCACTTCTAATTAGAAATTCCACTTCTAATTAGAAATCTTGAAAAGAATAAAGTTAATAAAGTCGAGCAGTCTTGCTCATTCGGGTGTATTACTAAATGTAATACCTCTTGTAATATCTCTTGTAATATCTCTTGTAATAAATAAATAAAATAAATAAATAAATAAATATACAATGAAAAAAAAAAAGTCCAAAAATCCAAAATTAAAAAAGCCCAAAAATTAAAAATAAAAAAAAAATAAAAATTACGGGAGAGTGCGGGGGAAAGGTATCACGCATTGAGTGGGGGGGCTATTACTGCTTCGAGCTAGTGGCGTGGTGAGCCCTTCACCACTATAAAAAATACAAAATTTAAAAAATAAAAAATCCAAAAGTCCAAAATTTAAAATATAAAAAACCAAAATTAAAAACGAAGCCTTAAAAATTAAAAAAAAACCCAAAATTAAAAAATAAAAACTCCAAAATTAGAAAATCCAAAAATAAAAAATCAAAGATCCAAAATTTAAAAAATCCAAAATTAAAAATCCAATACCGGTATTCCAAAATTTAAAAATTCAACGATTCGAAATTGAAAAAATAAAAAATCCAAAGTTTAGCAAATAAAAATCCAAAATAAAAATTAATAAATCCAAAATAAAAAATAAAATCTAAAAATCTAAAAATCCAAAATTATAAAATAAAAAACCTAAAATAAAAAATAAAATATTCAAAGATCCAAAATTTAAAAAATGCAAAATTAAAAAATCCAAAAACTCAAAGATCAAAAATGAAAAAAATTATAAACCCAAAATTAAAGCAGTCCATAAACCCAAAGTTAAAAAGTCCAACATTCCAAAATTGAAAAATCCAATAATCCAAAATTGAAAAATCGAAAAATTACAAAATCCAAGTTTCGCTTCTGTCGCGTGGCGTTCCACGCATCCGGATATTTTAAAGTTCAATGGCTTGTTCTGAACAACCAATGAGTAATTCACGTTGTAATTTGAAAATTCGTATTGCACAACTTAAAAGAAAATCAACTTCTAGAGACATGATGTTACAATTTCTGCATTTAAGGTCTTCGGTAGGGAAATTTTTTCTGAAATAAATAAATAAAAGCTTAGCTGTAGCACCATGAGACAATAAGTAGACCAATGAATTCTGTATCTGCAAGCTATACTGTAATTAAAAAAGAAATAAGTTGCCGATTTATAGATGTTTTATCTTCCTGCTTACTTACTGAGTTCGGGGCAAGCCGTGGTGCAGTTTGTTAAGGAATAGTGCTACAAACCGGAAGGTCGCCGGTTGGTTCCCCGAAGAGGTCGCTGGGATTTTTCCATTGGTCTAATCCATGTGGTGGTAATAATATATGCGAAGGAGCTTTAAGCTCCCTGTATCCTCCAGGTGACAGCAGGTCGTGTTTAGACTCCTGCCAAACATTGCTCGTACAGCTGTGATGATACAATATAATTATCTTTTTACCTTATTGGCCCATTACCCGAGACCTTGGGACACATACTTGGACAATGTGTTGCAATGAAGAACGCACGAATAATGCGTCATGATAAGATTTGGAAGAGCTGTTTAAGTACTGACCCAGGTATTACATTTTGGCGCTTCAGTAGCCTAGGCCTACATTATTGATGTCTAAGTTTAACAGAAGACAGTTTAAAAATTCTTTTACTCTCAAGTATTTCAACTTTGGTGGCTAGACGAAGTATGTTTGGTAGTATGGGGAACATCTAATGGAGTTAATGCCTGATTTTTTGAAGCTCCAGAATTCAAACTATATGAAATGCAGATCATGGTTTGCCGATATTGTAGTACTAATATGAGTATCTCAGATTTTATTAGACAAAGACCTCTAAATTTCTTATGTGTCAATCGTGAGAAAACCTAATAATTTCATTAACTGCACTAAGCAGTAAGTTATTTTGTCTGAATCATCTGATAAGAGTTGACTTTTTCGTTAAGGGACAGCTACTGATCAGCCTTCAGTATGGGAGAAATATTTGGAATTATATTTTATAAATGAAATTTCTAAAGGAAATTTCGGATATTGGTTAACTTTCAGAAGGGTCGGCTTTCAGAGCATTGGAGAAAGGATATTTTCGGCTAAATTAGAAATTCTATGCTGTCTGAGTTCTTTGTAATTAAGGCTATATCGTCAAAAGAAACCATTGTACGCGTAAGTTATCCAAGTTTTACATAGTGAAAAGCCATAGGCTGTAGCTACCACATATCTAGCAAAATCTTTAATAATCGCATGATATCTATATTCACTATTAAATAAATTAATAAAATAAGGTAACTGATATAACACAGTGCCAGAATGCTTTTGTTAAATCAGTGATAATTGCAATTATGATATACAGAAGTTATTTTTGTAATCGATTTCCGAGTTAAGCTCCAGATCGATTCATTAAGCAGGGCTTAAGGAAGGACAAAGGTCTAATTTGATAAGCTTATGTGAAGGAATATGTGGGTAGTATTATTTGTCATAGCTAACTGTATTGCAGCTTCTAAACCAGCATATGAACACTGTAAAACAATATATTGTCATGAGCACTGATTTGCATTTGATAAATTCTTTCTAATATATTACTATAAAATAGGCACTAAATTGGGCATTACTCCGGTACCGGTCAACCGATTTGGTCCAATATAAATAGGCTTCTACCCATGGACGTTGTAAATGTGTATACCAAGTTTCATGAAAATCCGACAAAAGCGCAGCCTACTTGAGTTATCACGCGTACAGACAGACTGATAGACATTTTCTCGTCCCCCACACAATCTCATAAAAGACAATTTTGGCACTTAATAAAGGTGGGAAAGTCTGACTTTTTGCGGAAGTTCCTATTTTCTTAAAAAAAAAAAAAACTTCAATTGGTTTAGATTTGTCAGGGTGTTGTAATTCTACCTGGATTGTATTACCTAAATGCAATAAAAGAATAATAATTTAAGATTATGTGGAATATTTCATTTAGAAAGAGAATTATGGATTTGACTGTGGCAAACCGAACCGGAACCGAACGCTTCGCTTTGCCGACAATAGCAACTTCTACTTCTTAGTTCTTTGAAGACAACCAGAGAGCTAATGTTTACAGGTAAATAAATAAAACCCCGTTTAAGACATGAAACTAAGACTTAATTTCGAAGAGATTATTCAGTATTGTTTCTATAACAATCTCCTTATGACGGAAAGTAGCATTTATCTTGCTTACAAGTATGAAATTCAGTTACATGCAAAATTTCGTCTAATCAACTTAAAATTGTTCTGAGTTATCAATGTAGAGGAAATTAGCCGAATATCGTATACTTTTTTAAATAACTAGGCTATAATAACCACAATAAATATTTTTTGGACATAAAATTGTACTTGTATTATTACTAATATTGTAGTTTAACAATAAACAACAACTATACATTAAAAAGCATGACAGGAAACCTTTAAATTACATTAACTTTAAAAAGTGATCAAATCACTAAAATAAAAAATGGTTTCCTAATATCGGATACTAGTATATCGCAATATCGGACACCATTCAAAATTAAAAATTCAAAAAAAACACCACTAAAATAAAAAATGGTTTCCTAATATCGGATACTAGTATATCGCAATATCGGACACCATTCAAAATTAGTCTACACTATTAATACATGTTTTGTATGTCCTCAGGTTAGCTACTGAGGGACCCAGCGCATGTAAAGTTTATCCAGTCACTGACTTTGTGGCACACTGGCACATTACTTTCGTCCTTAGTAAACAGTCCATCATAGGAAAAGCATTCAGTGCCGTTCTCTTCTTCATCATCGCAATCACTGTTTTAAGTCTCCTCGGAGTTAATAAAAGGCTGCTAAAAAAATAACTTGCAACTTACAAAAGGATAGATTTGGATTCCGCCGAAAAAATTCCAGTTAGTAATTTTTAACATGCTTTCTCTGAATTCTCAGAGAAAGGGTACCGGTACTTCAAATTATTTCTCATGGCTAGTTCCCACGCAAGTCATAATAAGTCTATCGTCCCTCATTGTTAAAGAATACTTCACTAATTTCTTTTCTAGAGTTTCTGGTAGAACAGAATTTTGTCCCAATTTTCGGAGCACAGGTCACTTAATCTTTACCTTTATGAATAATATAGTTCTTCAAGGTTGACCTTGCCACTTTAAAGGTTTCAGAAGCATTAAAATAGTCCATTTAATTTTTATCACTGTTTCCACATCTTTCATCATTGAATTAGGTTCCATTTTTAAGTGTTTTTTTTTGTACCAGGACCATCTTCAAATAATGAAATTGCCGCTGTTAACTGACTGAATTCACTTAGTATCCGATATTAGGCATTAGCAGCAGCATTAAATATATTAATTTATCTCTTCCAGTGTCCACACAATCCAATGAAATATAGCACAAGTAAATTACAATATAATATAACTTTAATTAAATAAGTGAATTAATTATCGCACAAACGCTCTGTACAGTGGAGGCAGGTAAATTCTCCTATGCAAAACTCACTATATCATAAAACAACAATACGCTTCTAACGCAGAAGATTTTTAAATTACCGCTTACACTCAACACAACAGAGTTTAACTCCTAATAGGATAGTGATTCCACAGAAAGGCATAAGGGTGCAGCAGTTCCTGTAGCTAATATCTTACTGTCCGATATTAGGAACCTATCCGATACCAAGCGCCTTTCCTCTATTTTGAAAAAAAAAACAACTTTTTTTATGAATAGAAGTTACAAGAAATGAGCGATAAAGAACGTAATCAATTAAAGGAAATCAAAACTATCTAGTTCCATGAACTGCACCATCTTCGCTGGATTCATTGGATTTCCTGGATCTGTATAGCAGTGGAATCCTGAGAAATTTAATTTTAAGTGTCAAGGCAAAGATTATAAGTACGAAGAGTACTTGAATCTATAATAATAAGAGGAATTGTTTGTCTGTCTGAGCGCGATGCCCAGCGAAATCTACTGCACGCAGAGATATGAAATTTTAAACTAGATGAACTGAAGGGTGGCCGAATGTACCTCGAAGCCGGATTTTTAATTTTCGCTTTCGTTAGCGAGTTATGCGCGAAAAACTGGGAGGAAACGTGATTTTTATCGCTATCGAAGCACCAGTTTTGATTTTTTTTGCTCATAACTTGTAAATAAGAGCATAGTGAATTTTTCAACATATCGCACGGACTTATCGATCACTACAATTTTGTTAGCCCGTCCTGGTAGATTCATTTGTTTATATGTCAAGGTACGTAGACATCTGAAAATTTCAACAAAGTCGGAAGAGGGATAATGCACATATGCCTGAATGGGAAACCAATGATTGATTTGGACGGAAATCACTATGCAGGTGTTTTCTGGATTAGGGAACTCGAATCTGAGATCTTTTTTCTTTCCAGGTGGCGCTTTCTCTCTGTAAAATAGCCTATTGATATTGGACCAATTCAGTTGACCGGTACCGGAGTAATACCCAATTTAGTGCCCATTTTATGGTTATGTATTAGATAGAATGCATAACAATTGGAAAAATAAAATCTATACGTAGCCTACCCGTGATACAATGGCTAGAAAAATAAAATCAGGTAAACTGATGTAAAAAAGTGCCAGTATGTTTTTTTTAATCAGTTATGACTGCAATTATGATATGCAGAATATGTTTTTTTAATTGATTTACAAGTTAAGCTCCAGATTTATTCATTAAGCAGGGCTTAGGGAAGAACAAAGGTCTAGTTTTCTTTTTAATCAGATTAAAATCTTCCAGCATCAGCTGAACTGTACAGATTTTTGATATCTTGACAATCGCACACTCACATAAAAATACGAAAAAGAAAGTGAAATTGGCTGGTTTCGGTATTTGAACCATGGAACTCCATAACGTGAGGCCAAAACGTTACCATCTCGGTCACCTGGGTCAGTTTAACGGTCTAGTTGTGAGTTATAAGCGCATGTAAAACAATAGTGTTTTTGGTCATAGCTATCTCTATTTTAATTTCCAAAGCCGTAAAATATCACAGTAAAACAATTGACTATGTTGTCATGATAAATGATTTGCTTTTTTTATATATAAATTCTTTCGAATACGTATATTATCATAAAATAGGCACCAAATTGAGCATTACTCCGAAACAGGTGAACCGATTTCATCCAGTGTCAGTAGACCTCTTCCCATGAACACTATAAATGTGTATACCAAATTCCATAAAAATCCGGTAAAGCGTATTTGAGTTACCGCGTTTTTAAAATAGACACTAAATTGGGTTTTACTCCGGTACCGGACAACCGATTTGGTCCAATATCGGTAGACGTCTTCCCATGTACATTATAAATGGGTATACAAAGTTTCAGGAAAATCCAATAAAGCATATTTGAGTTATCGCGACTTCTCATATATTAACATAAAAGGCAATAAATTGGGCATTATTCCGGTACTGGCCAACCGATTTGGTTGAACATCAACAGACGTCTTTCCATGGATAGTATAAATGCGTATACGAAGTTTCATAAATATCCGATAAGGCATATTTGAGCTATTGCGCCTTTAAAATATACACTAAATTGGGTTTTACTCCGGTACCGGTCAACAGATTAGGTTCAAATTTAACAGAGTACTTTTCATGGATGTCATAAATGCGTATACCAAGTTTAATGGAAATCCGATACAGCGTATTTGAATTATGGCGCCTTTCTATTAGAAAGGCGCCATAATCTATTAAAATAGGCACTAAATTGGGCATTACTCCGGTACCGGTGAACCGATTTGGTTCAATATCAATAGGGTTCTTCCCATTGACATTATAAATGTGTTTTCCAAGTTTCATGAAAATCCGAAAAAGCGTATTTGAGTTAGAGCGCGTACAGACACACGGACGGACGGACGGACGGACAGACAGACAGACAGACGGACAGACATTTTTCGTCCCCCACACAATCTCATAAAGTACCATACTGGCACTTAATAACTCTACAGCCTAGCAATATTGAATTAAGGAATATATATAAAAAATACAATAATATACCCTGATTATAAAGAAAGGAAAAACAATGTATTACTCAGCAAAACTAAAACTCTATGTTACAAATCCTAGAAAATTATGGCAAACCATAAATGAAGCTACTGACAGTAATTATAAAGGTGTAAACTCTATTAGTGAAATTTTATCACAAGATGATAAATTATTATAAATGAACAATATATTGCTACAGAACTTAATAGGTATTTTTCTAAAAGAGCGGAAATTGCCTCAAAAATAATAAATAAATACAAGTTCCAAGAATGTCATCACCCTTATTTTTATATCCTACAACGGTAAATGAGATAGTTTCAATCATAAAAAATCTAAAAAATAATACATCACCTGGATATGATACTATAACAACAAACACTCTAAAAACTGTCGCTGACCATATCTCTAGACCGCTTACTCATATCTTCAATTTATGTTTAAGTATAGGTATCTTTCCTAGGTTATTAAAGAGATCCGTAGTTATTCCGGTCTATAAATCAGGGGATACAAAATTATTAAATAATTACAGGCCAATATCCTTGCTCCCCACTATATCTAAAATCTTCGAAAAAATGTATTAAAAAAGATTATTAAATTATTTGAACAAATATAATTTAATATCTACGAGTCAATTTGGTTTTAAAAATAACTTAAGTACAAAAGATGCCATCTTCCAAGTTACATCCAATGCCATGAATAATTTAGATACTGGACATACATGTTTAGGAATATTTCTTGATTTAAAAAAGGTATTTGACACTGCCAACCATGATCTATTGTTGGAAAAGTTAAAGTGCTACGGCATAAGAGGCAATGCATTAAACTATTTCGGGCTTACTTAAGTGATAGAGTTCAAACAGTCAAAATAAAAAACTATTATAGTGGTAATAGAGAACTTAATATAGGAATATTACAAGGTACCGTTTTAGATCCAATTCTGTTTCTACTACACATTAACAAATTAATGACACTTGATTTGTCAAATTTCAAATGCAGTTTGTATGCATATGCTGATGACACAGTAGCAATAATTAGTGGTAAAAATTGGAATGAAACATATGAAAGCGCCAATCAAACCTTAAACATAATTAAAAAATGGTTAGATTCAAACTTATCTTTGAATATCTCAAAAACAACTTTTATAAGCTTTTCATTATATTGAATAGTAAAAGCCTAACCTAATCCTGCTTTAAATATAAAATTGCATGAAACCTTTTGTAATTCTAAGCAAATGTGTAATTTCCCTTGTTTAAAAGAATCTCCTGAAGTTAAATACTTAGGAATTATTAAGTTATTGATAGACATATCAGATGGGATAAGCATATTGCATTTATCACAAAATACGCAAGACTATTTACAAATTTGTTATCCTTCGAAATTTACTTCCAATTTCTACATTACGGTCAATATATCTAGCACTAGTTGAATCGTTAATCCAATACGTCATTATTGGCTGGGGTAGCGTTTCTAAGATCATTTGTACAAAATTAATTTTACTTTAAAAGAGAATAATAAAAATTTGCTTAAATAACTATTGTGTGTTGAATTCGATGTTATGAAAATCGAACAGCTTTATAAATTAAAATTATTAATAAATTATCTTAAAAACAGATCTAAATTTATTTCCTACAGTCATTGTAAAAGTACTCGTACAAGAAGAAACGCCATTTTTCGTTTCGCTGAATCAAAATGTAAGACGACCAAGGGGCAAATACATGGTCAAAACTACGGTTTGAAATTGTATAACAAGTTTATTGCTGAGCACCCTGAGTATGTAAATTACAATCTTAAACATTTTAAGAGGAAAAAAAATTATATAATATTAATAGCACAACTTTAATTTTGTTTGGTCTTTCAATGTTTCAACCCAATTTATTATATTTTATTGTTGTTGTAAATTCTATAAAAACCACTGGTTAATGCTGCAAGATTATTTTGTATACATTGTCCTCATATATTTATAATTTTTCGTTTATAGTATACTGTGCATTAATATATAATTAGAATTATATTTAATCTACTATACCCCTTAAACACGTGCTTAGCTCATATAGGGTCATACCTTACATTTTAAATGCTAAATTAGAAATAGTATTTTCTGTTTGCTTTTATTTATTTTTACTTGTAAGTTACTAAATGTGAAATAATGTAAGTAATGTAATGTAATAATAATAAATAAAATAAAATAAAATAAAATAAACAATAAAAAAGAAAAAGAAAATGCAAATCAGTTATCATGACAACACATTGTTTTAGAATCTCCATATAGCCTACGGCTTTGGAAGTGCAATACAGTTAGCTATGACAAATAACACTATTCCTTTACATACGCTTATCAGACTATACCGTTAACTGATTGAGGTGCCAGAGATGATAACATCTTGGACTCGCATTCTGGAGGTCCTTGGTTCAAATCCCAAAGCCGACCAGTTTGATATTTTTTAAAATTTTTACGTTAGTTTGCGATTGTCATTATATCACAAATCTGTACACTATAGTTCTGCTGATGCTGGATGATTTTTTTTTAAACTAGACCTTCGTTCTTCCGCAAGACCTGCTTAATTAATTAATCTGGGGCTTAACTTGAAAATCAATTAAAAAAAAAACTTATTTTTTGCATATCATAATTTCAATGATAACTGATTAAACAAAAGCATTCTGGCACTTTGTTATATCATTTTACCTGATTTTTTTGTCAAATCGTCTGAAACCATACAAATAGGCAGTGGAAAAAATCAAAGTTTATTGAAGGTGAAAATAAAGATTTGAACTTTTGGAATTTTCCCATTGGTTATAGGGTAAAATCTAAAAGTCTGCTGAATTTCAAGTTTCTAGCTCATCTGGAAGTGAATAAACATCAATGTTAATAAGTGGAAGATTAGACTGTCGTAGATGTGAATACGTCACGAGTATCCAGCAAGTTTTTCTATACTTACGGGGCAGCTAGTAACATCAAATTTTGAACGCTTATGGCTGTTGTATGTGCCAATATTCCTGCCAAATTTTACGATTCTATCTGTCCTATAAGTGTGTATAAGTGTCCTATAACTCAATCTAAGGGATATACGACAAAAAATCATAACAAATCATAAGACCAAACTTCACTCTTGCTGCAATAGGTTTTTTTAATCAACTTACCGTTTAGCTACTATAAGCATCCCAGGAGGTCTTCTCAGACCTTAAAGTTGCGTACGCCATGACTCATTTTCAGATAGCAAACACGAAAACTAGGTGTGATACAAAAGATAGTGGCATTTCTGAAATCAGGAGACCTTATTTAGTTAAAATCACTTTACCGAAAAATGATGCAGGGTAGTGCTATCGTATTCGCTACTTACTCAATGCATGGACTGGACATGGAAGTAGACCACGAAATTCCACTTACCTGCAAATGGAGTAAGGGACAGATTACAACAATTATAATCTCTATTATAATATTATGCTATTGTAATGAGTTTTCAATTACTTTTACCAAGCTTTTCCGCAACGAAGCTAAGAAAACTGTCCCAGAATAATGTATGAATTATTCAAGTAGTTCCCATCTTATCTTCATGTTTTGGATGGAATGATTTAGGTAGATTGGCCTACAATGTATATTAACTTACTGTATACATCGCGAAGTTGATATACTTCGCTGTATAAACCGCACTGCATCTATATTAATAAAAATTAATTCCCACTTGAGAACGGCTCGACCGATTTGGCTGATTTTTTCTTTGTTGTGTTTGTAATTGTCAGGACAAGGTTTGTAAGAAAGAAAATTTTGGGAAAATCCACGGGAAAAATTGGAAATGTGAAATGAAGCAAAGTTAGAGAGTTATGCTGTCAATTGTTTACATAACGAAAGTATTGTTTGCGGTGTTCACGTAGTGCTTTGGAAACTATATTATAATACTGGGCTTTAACAAATTCTGATACTATCGATGTAATTAATACATTTGTGAAAATAATACTTGAAGAAAAAAAAATCCACGAAAATGAAGCAGTCACATAACTTTCTCTACCCTCGACATGGAAAATATTATTTTCTCACTTCACATTTTGATGTAGAATAAGCGGTCGTATTGCAGGGACAACTTAAGTGTGTGCCAGTGAGTATGCTATATCAGAAGTCAGCAACATATCCTATCCACTGATACGTCACTCATAGCTATATACTTTGTGATGGGATGGAACATTTGCAGTCCTACGCGCGCAGTATATATGTCCCAGGTTTTTGGGAAGGAAAGTATGAAAGGGGTATTGAATTTATTGTTTACTTCAGCTCCGAAATAGTTGTATGGTAATATGAGAGTGAAAAATACAATTTTCTGCCAAGACCGGAATTTCTTTTTCTTCTTATTTGCATTCCTCCCAGGCATGGAGTGTAGAAGCAATGGAATGCAACATTCGACATCCTCCATGAGCCATAAAAAGCTATATCTTGCGTTTTCTGAGGGAATAGTATGAGTGTCATATGTCGTTCATCCTCATTTCGAATTCTACTATTATTGTATAGCCTAAGGACCTAGAGTTTCAACATAGAAAGTCCTCCATAAATTAATTTCATATTACAAAATACAAAACCCGGGTGACGCCGGGCATTTTAAGCTAGTTTATAATAAAATTCTTGTATCACAGTATTTATATGAATCTAGCTAAATGCGAGACAAGCTATCGAGCAACTGGCTTCGCTAACATATACCCCCCGATAATAAAAAAAAGTTTTCTACAATTTTATCGTGAACCGACTATCTAATCTTAAGGTTATAAACAAGTGATGTGATGATTATAATGAAGTTCAATTTCTCCTCAAGTATGGGGTAAATTCTGGAATAAGACTGGGGTAATTAAAATATACTGGAATATTATTTCCTCCTTAACCTTTCCTCTTATGATAATTTCAGACCGACGTACATAATTTTTCATGTTATAGACGATTTATTTTCATAGAAATACTGCTTCCACTTTTTACCCATTCACTTTGGACCTGTCGATTAATGGAAAGCAACCCAATGGACTTAGTTGTAAGCAGACATAGCCT
The DNA here is from genome assembly GCA_964059195.1 of Ectobius pallidus. Taxonomy (NCBI): domain Eukaryota; kingdom Metazoa; phylum Arthropoda; class Insecta; order Blattodea; family Ectobiidae; genus Ectobius; species Ectobius pallidus. The sequence continues at coordinate 185,570,975 of CAXKWD010000003.1, read as the reverse complement.
ATTCTAATTTCCTCTTTTACAGGATATATTTGGCCAATTTCGGCCACAGTTCAAAGAATCTAGTCGTCGTGTCGATCCAACCTAAAGAAGAATGACTTTCAGCTATGTTGTGATTTGTACTGACCAGAGTAAATATTCAAATTCAGAAAGAAAATACAATTCAGATCAAATAATATAAGATACATAAAAGCAGAATGAACTAACATCAGCTTGACACCACGGCATCACAGAATAGAGAATTCATCCAGTTCAAAACACAGTCATTGGAATTGTGTGTTAATTACAGGCCTATTGATACCCGTATAGATATTTAAGTATTTATGTTATGTGGTGTTAATTATTATATTATGTTTGGTAATCGTAGAAACTTCTTTATTTAAACAATAAATTAGCTGTAGAAAATAATACTAAAAGACTCGCGAACGAAATTTTCCGAAATATTGTATAAATTAACCAGTTGTTAAACTATTGCCAAAGCAATAATATCATCTATCTTACCTGTAATGAGTCGGAACCAGTTACTTTTTTTGGAACAGTTACGTTACTGTTACAGTTACACGAAAGTAACTGTTATTTATAACCGTTACCTGTTACTTTTTTATATTACGTAGTTAATCGCCAGATCACTTCCCACTTGTAGGGGAATGCCCTTTTATCTCCCCCCCCCGGTTAGGGCCGTAGCCAAGGCTGGGGCTCTCGGTAGGGACCCCCGAAATAAAATAACAGTTGTAAAATTAAGCTTTCAACTAGGGATGAGCATCGATATTTAAAATATCGAGGTTAAAATCGGAGATAACCATCGATATGATGATAATATCGACCTGAAAACATCGATATGACGATAATATCGACCTGAAATCATCGATGTATTTAGACAAAAAAATGTATATTTTTAAAAAATGCCATGGTATCAGTGAATTAGGCAAAATTCAGAAACCAACAGAAATATTTCCATGAAAACAATCGATGTAAAAAATCATTCTTTTGGGAAATTGAGCTCCTGTAAATAAAATTATATCGTAGAAACAAGGTAGCCTATTAATTTTTTTTTTACAAAAACATCGATGTCGGGGACAAACATCGATGTAGCAAAAACATCGGTTGTTTTCTATGGATGTAAAAAAACATCGATTATCGACATGAAAATAAACTGTTTGGAATTTTCCTGTGGTTTACAGCCTAAAGATATAAGTGTACCAAATTTCAAGTTTCTAGCTCATCTGGAAGTGGGAAAACATTAATGTCAGTGAGCGAGCCCTTTTTCGTGGGTTATAGGGCTAAAACTAAAAAAAAAAAAATTTTTGAATCTTTCTATGGTTTACAGCCTAAAAGCTAAATGTGTACCAAATTTCAGGTTTCTAGCTCTTCTGGAAGTGGGCAAACATTAATGTCAGTGAGCGAGCCCTTTTTCGGGAGTTTATAGAGCTAAAAATTAAAAAAAATACATTTTTGAATTTTTCTGTGGTTTTATAGCCTAATAGATATATGTGTACCAAAATTCAAGTTTCTAGCTCATCTCGAAGTGACCAAATATTAATATCAGTGAGCGAGCTCTTTTTCGGGGGGTTTTAGGGCTAAAGATTTAAAAAAATACTTTCTGGAATTCTCCTGTGGTTTACAGCCTAAAAGCTATATGTGTGCCAAATTTAAAGTTTCTAGCTCATCCGGAAGTGGGAAAACATTAATGTCAATGAGCGAGCCCTTTTTCGGGAGTTTTTAGAGCTAAAGGTTAAAAAAAAATACATTTTGGAATTCTCCTGTGTTTTTATAGCCTAATCGATATATGTGTATCAAAATTCAAGTTTCTAGCTCATCTGGAAGTGAATAAACATCAATGTTAATAAGTGGAAGATTAGACTGTCGTAGATGTGAATACGTCACGAGTACCCAGCAAGTTTTTCTATAGCCTACTTACGGGGCAGCTAGTAACATCAAATTTTGAACGCTTATGGCTGTTGTATGTGCCAATATTCCTGCCAAATTTTACGATTCTATCTGTCCTATAAGTGTGTATAAGTGTCCTATAACTCAATCTAAGGGATATACGACAAAAAATCATAACAAATCATAAGACCAAACTTCACTCTTGATGCAATAGGTTTTTTTAATCAACTTACCGTTTAGCTACTATAAGCATCCCAGAAGGTCTTCACAGACCTTAAAGTTGCGTACGCCATGACTCAGCAAATACGAAAACTAGATGTGATACAAAAGATAGTGGCATTTCTGAAATCAGGAGACCTTATTTAGTTAAAATCGCTTTACCGAAAAATGATGCAGGGTAGTGCTATCGTATTCGCTACTTACTCAATGCATGGACTGGACATGGAAGTAGACCACGAAATTCCACTTACCTGCAAAAGGAGTAAGGGACAGATTACAACAATTATAATCTCTATTATAATATTATGCTATTGTAATGAGTTTTCAATTACTTTTATCAAGCTTTTCCGCAACGAGGCTAAGAAAACTGTCCCAGTATAATGTATGAATTATTCAAGTAGTTCCCATCTTATCTTCATGTTTTGGATGGAATGATTTAGGCAGATTAGCCTACAACGTATATTTACTTACTGTATACATCGCGAAGTTGATATACTTCGCTGTATACACCGCACTGCATCTATATTAATAAAAATTAATTCCCACTTGAGAACGGCTCGACCGATTTGGCTGATTTTTTCTTTGTTGTGTTTGTAATTGTCAGGACAAGGTTTGTATGAAAGAAAATTTTGGGAAAATCCACGGGAAAAATTGGAAATGTGGTATGAAGCAAAGTTAGAGAGTTATGCTGTCAATTGTTACATAACGAAAGTAGGCTATTGTTTGCGGTGTTCACATAGTGCTTTGGAAAATATATTATAATACTGGGCTTTAACAAATTCTGATACTATCGATGTAATTAATACATTTGTGAAAATAATACTTGAAGAAAAAAAAAAATCCACGAAAATGAAGCAGTCACATAACTTTCTCTACCCTCGACATGGAAAATATTATTTTCTCACTTCACATTTTGATGTAGAATAAGCGGTCGTATTGCAGGGACAACTTAAGTGTGTGCCAGTGAGTATGCTATATCAGAAGTCAGCAACATATCCTATCCACTGATACGTCACTCATAGCTATATACTTTGTGATGGGATGGAACATTTGCAGTCCTACGCGCGCAGTATATATGTCCCAGGTTTTTGGGAAGGAAAGTATGAAAGGGGTATTGAATTTATTGTTTACTTCAGCTCCGAAATAGTTGTATGGTAATATGAGAGTGAAAAATACAATTTTCTGCCAAGACCGGAATTTCTTTTTCTTCTTATTTGCATTCCTCCCAGGCATGGAGTGTAGAAGCAATGGAATGCAACATTCGACATCCTCCATGAGCCATAAAAAGCTATATCTTGCGTTTTCTGAGGGAATAGTATGAGTGTCATATGTCGTTCATCCTCATTTCGAATTCTACTATTATTGTATAGCCTAAGGACCTAGAGTTTCAACATAGAAAGTCCTCCATAAATTAATTTCATATTACAAAATACAAAACCCGGGTGACGCCGGGCATTTTAAGCTAGTTTATAATAAAATTCTTGTATCACAGTATTTATATGAATCTAGCTAAATGCGAGACAAGCTATCGAGCAACTGGCTTCGCTAACATATACCCCCCGATAATAAAAAAAAGTTTTCTACAATTTTATCGTGAACCGACTATCTAATCTTAAGGTTATAAACAAGTGATGTGATGATTATAATGAAGTTCAATTTCTCCTCAAGTATGGGGTAAATTCTGGAATAAGACTGGGGTAATTAAAATATACTGGAATATTATTTCCTCCTTAACCTTTCCTCTTATGATAATTTCAGACCGACGTACATAATTTTTCATGTTATAGACGATTTATTTTCATAGAAATACTGCTTCCACTTTTTACCCATTCACTTTGGACCTGTCGATTAATGGAAAGCAACCCAATGGACTTAGTTGTAAGCAGACATAGCCTATTCTAATTTCCTCTTTTACAGGATATATTTGGCCAATTTCGGCCACAGTTCAAAGAATCTAGTCGTCGTGTCGATCCAACCTAAAGAAGAATGACTTTCAGCTATGTTGTGATTTGTACTGACCAGAGTAAATATTCAAATTCAGAAAGAAAATACAATTCAGATCAAATAATATAAGATACATAAAAGCAGAATGAACTAACATCAGCTTGACACCACGGCATCACAGAATAGAGAATTCATCCAGTTCAAAACACAGTCATTGGAATTGTGTGTTAATTACAGGCCTATTGATACCCGTATAGATATTTAAGTATTTATGTTATGTGGTGTTAATTATTATATTATGTTTGGTAATCGAAGAAACTTCTTTATTTAAACAATAAATTAGCTGTAGAAAATAATACTAAAAGACTCGCGAACGAAATTTTCCGAAATATTGTATAAATTAACCAGTTGTTAAACTATTGCCAAAGCAATACTGACTATCCTTCAGGCCTCTTAATAAATACGCAATACATAGGAAGAATACTCACCATAAAATCTGGTAAACTGATAAAACAAAGTGCCCGCATGCTTTTGTTTAATACCTGCAATTATGACATGCAGAAAATAAGTTATTTTTTAAACGATTTCCGAGTTAGGCTGCAGATAGATTCATTAAACAGGGATTACGGAAGAACAAAAGCGTAAAGTTTGATAAGCATAATTATGTGAAGGAATATGGGGGTAGTGTTATTAAGTGCCAGAATTGTACTTTTTGTGATTGAGTAGTGGACGGGAAAATGTTTGTCCGTCTGTCTGTCTGTCCTGTGTCTGTACGCACGATAACTCAAATACGCTTTATCGGATTTTCATGACACTTGGTATACGCATTTATAACGTCCGTGAGAAGAAGCCTATTGTTATTGGACCGAATCGGTTGACCGGTACCGGAGTATTGCCCAATTTAATGTCTATTTTAGAATTAATCAAATGCAAATCAGTTCTCATGAGAAATATTGGTTTACAGTGTTCATATACGGCTTTGGAAGTTGCAATACATGTAACTTTGACAAACAACACTACCCACATATTCCTTCACAAGTGCTTATCAAACTAGACCTTTGTTCTTCCGTAAAGCTCTGCTTAATGAATCTATCAGGAGCTTAACTCAGAAATCGATTTAAAAATTACTTAGCCTATTTTCTAGCAGGGTTCGGTTTCTAATGACATGTCATCTTTTTATTGATGCTGCATAGACATTGCCAACTTGTAGATACATCCTATCCATGACCTCTAGATTATATAAATGCATTTTTATTAGGTAATTTTATGCAATTTTATATTTTTAGGGAATTTATTTCAATTTTAGGTCATTATTTTGTCATTTTCGTGTCATTTTCTTCCTTATTTAGTCATTTTCATGTATTTACATTGAGTGTATTAATTTTTTCCTTCGCTAGCGGTGCTATCTTTGAAGTGTTGTTTGTTTAATGTAAGAAAGAAAAATTCGGCGTTAAAGTATTGGCATGTCTCAGTCGGAAATGAGAATCAAAGAAACGCCAAAATTTTGTATTATAGCCTATTACTATTGTTATTAGATTGACTTGGCATCAGAGTCTGCCACCTGCTTGGATTTCAGAGAGCAAACTACTGTTTACCCTCAATAAACATCAATATAATCCGGCAGACCACAAAAGGAAATGCCGAATTTTGACTTGCCTTTGTATGTGAGAAGATCTTGTACCGTCTGACGGTAGGGGGTGTGATGTAGCTTGTCACAAACAAAATGAAAGAGATGGATATAGTCAAGAACTACCCCCTACTGTAACACAATGCGAAATCCTCGTCAAGGTTAACGGTACTCCCACCCTGTTGCAGAAATTCCTGGTGTCTGTCCCCTTTCTTCAACACCATAAAGAAGTTTTGATGAACGTTATGGCAGCACTGGTGCGAGAGAGATGGTGAGTACTTTCATCCCTTTCTTAAATGTTTGTGACAGGATAGAGCAGACTGACTCCTAGTCGAGTAAGCAATGCTTTTCATCTTCACTACCAAATTAGAATGTGTCGAATTCAGAAAAACCCGGATTAAAGTATTCTGTCGCACTGGGAACACTAAGCGACTTCCTCTACCTCGATCATTAAAAATGCTATTTTCTCGTCTCTTATTCCATTTCGGGGAAGTCTCACGCAATTTTCCCTGCCCTAATTATTATTATTATTATTATTATTATTATCATCATCATTATTATTATTGTTATTAATACTTTTTGTTTTGCTATTTTCTCTCGTCACACAACTCACGCAACGTTCGACGAGACGAGAGAAATTAGCAAAAAAATAATTAGGGTAGAGAAAATCGCGTGAGAGTACCCAGAGATGGATTAAGAGGCGAGCAGTTTATATAGGCTTAGTAATCATTTTTAAAATTATTTTAAGTTTGCTGTATGAAATGGTATTTGCAGCACACCCTCGTTTTGAGCCACGAGCCGCTACTGGTGGTATGTCTTATGTGGTAAACTTTATTACAGTTATTCATTCTAAATGCATGGATTAACTTTGAAACATTATTCCTCAGTGACTTTAATGCAGTGTATTTTCCAATAATTTTTTCTTTCATACCTCATTGCATTCCCTCACGCCAGTAAAAACCCACATGTAATAGAATTTTATTCTCCGCCAACTCATGTTTCCGTTAATTTGATAAATGTGGGTAATATGCCTTACTAGCTGAAAAGGCCCGGCGTCGCTCGGGCTTTGTATTTTGTAATTTGAAATTAACTTATGGAGGACTTTCGATGTTGAAACTCTAGGTCCTTATATAATAATGTATGTAGAATTCGAAATGAGGAAGAACAACATATGACACTCAGACTATTCCCTCAGAAAACGCTAGATATAGCTTTTTATGGTTCATGCCATGTTCGAGCAAAGAGAAGGTGGTTTGTTTACAAATAGTAAGAATAAAACATTATTTCCATGAATAAAACATTGCACTTATTATTTCACACCCAAATAAAAATGTCTAACTTTCTGATTATTACAATTTATCTCTTCAGCCAAGAAGTTTTGGTTGTTATGTAAAATAATCGGTGAGTAAGTTTTATCACATTAACCACTCAAAGTGGAAATTTTTTAAGAGGTCATTATGCATTAATAACACATCAAAATATGGGTAATATAATTATATATCAGACAGTTCAATAAGAACTATCCACAGACTATTACATCAGATCACAATAATTATTTAATCGGTTAGCAGAAATTACACGGACTATCTGATAGAAAGTATTTACTTCCGTAACCACCCCTTGCTTGTCTGATACCGTAACCTTCACGCTTAAACTAGATCGCGAGTACATATTATATCTTGCCAACACCCAATCTAAGAAAATAAAGATCTTGACGTGATTTATATTATGCCTCAAATAGATTTACTTTTTTAATAATTAAATTCTTCTTTAATAAAATATGTTATTAATAATTATTCTCTTGAATAATATTAATATTGAGAACTCATATACAATATATTGGTCATAAACAAATTTAATATTAATTAAATTTAATATTAAGTGTAGACTCAAATCAGGAAATTCTTGTTTTTATGCGGTTCAGAAATTCTTATCTTCTCGTCTTCTGTCCAGCAATCTAAATCTAAAAATAAAGATTTATACGATTATTATCCTGCCGGTTGTATTATATGGATGTGAGACATGGCCGCTTACTTGTCGGGAAAAACTGGTCGGGAAAAACTGGCCGGGAAAAACATAATCTGAGAGTGCTTAGGAAAAGATTTGGGCCTAAGAGAGATGAAAATTGGGACTGGAGACTGGAGAAAACTACATAACGACGAGCTTCATAACCTGTATTCTTCACCGGATCTGGAAAGGGTAATTACATCACGGAGGATGAAATGGGCTAGGCATGTTGGGGAGGAAAGACATATCTAAAAAATATTGACTGGGGGACCCGAAGGGTAAAGACCACTTGGAAGAGCTAGACGTAGGTGGTATGACAATATTAGGATAGATTTAAGAAAAATAGGATTTCAGAGGGACGGTTGGATAGAGTTAATACAAAATAGGGTTGAATGGCGGGCTCAGGTAAGCGCGGCAATGAACCTTCGGGTTCCATAAAATAGATAAATTCTTTTAGCTTGCTTAGAAATTGTCTATTGCCATTGAATAAGTAAGTATGTAAGTAATGCTATTAATAATTATTCTCTTCTATAACATTAACATTGTAAACTCGTGTTTGTTATAATGGTCATCAACCAATTTAGTATTAAGATTGTTTTATTGAAGATACAGGTTCAGCTTGTACTTTTGTGTGTTAAATAATAAAAAGTAGTGTAAGTACAAGGGTGGTAAGTAGATCCTATATAGTGAATGTATATTCAGTGCTGGTAGTATGACTTCTAAAGGGCGTTTTGAAGAATTATTTGTTTCTAAGCGCCTTGCAAATTCAGAATATGGATTTTCTGCGGTGATGATCTCTATAACAGGAGATTTAAGAATTGTAAGTTATGTAATAGTAGTGTAAGTGTTTATTACAGTAATTAGTTTTTTTACAAATTCCAATGCAAACAGGCGCATGAGTTTCATGGACCGTACATGCTTACGCAAAACACACAAAAAAAATAGAAGAAATAGAAAAAATAACAGAAAATACAAAATAACACCAACAAACTAAATCTATTATTCACCCTCCAAACCCACTTTCCAATTTGCCGCTTTTTCAAACCTGAGCTGTCTCGCCTTCACTAAACACTTCCCAATGTTTTCGTCAACATTTTTGTCCATCAGTAACTCCAAACATTCTCGTTGCTCCCTATTTGAATCCATAAAGGATACTGGTAGATATTCTTCCCTCCAATTTTCAAAATCTTCACAATTCACAATGATTTTTTAAAGTTATTATTAATGTTATAGACTGATATTAGTTTTACTTTTATACTGTAAGCGTCTAACAAGGTACTGAACATAGACCGAGTACTTCGAATTAAGTTGCTTGAACTATTGCCTCAGCCTAATTCCTTTTTAATGCAATTCCATATCTTTCCTTACTATATTTATTATAATAGACGAAATTAACCCATAATTAACTAGTAAACTAGTACTTAGGGGAGAGTTGCCGAAGTTGGACCGTTGCCTAAGTTGGACCTCCTTCATATTTCCCTACGTGTTAGTAACTTAAACCTTCAAGTTGGCTCTACTGGTGAGAAATGTTGTCAAGGACGCGTGATCCAACGGTCAGTTGGCTGCAGCCTTTGAAGAAAGAATAACTGCAATTAGGCCTATTGTATTCTGCTCGTTTGTCTAACAAAAGCAACGCTACAAATTATAAGATATTGTGCAGAGTAAAGTGTAAGCAAAACAATTACCTATATTATATATATTTTTACTGCTTTTCGTTAGTTAATAACTAGGTATCATAAAACTAGTTTTACATTTTGCGAGTCCTTGTAGCATCATATTTCTTTACATGGCGTCCAGTTGCCGAAGTTGGACCACTGCGTGTTTCCTAATTTGGACCACCATAACTTCCATTCTTGATCTCAGCATATAGGCAGATTTGGTATATTTGGTACATTTTGCATTTTTTATGCAATTTGTTTCCTGGGTTATTCTTTGTTTCTTATTTGAAGCACTTTTTCAGTAAAAAAATGTTTGCTTCTAATTTACAAATTATAATTAATGGATTTGTATAATAGGCCCTAACTAACTTACATTAAATGCCATGTGTGCCTAATAAATGTGTTAAATTACAGGTTCTTTAAAATATTACAATTATTATTTTTTTACTCACAGTTTTACCATCGGTTCAACTTAAGAAACCGGTTTCCTAATTCGGACCATTTACAGACTTCTAAAGTTTAAGGCAGCGTTCACACTGAGGCGATAAGCGATAAGCGATTTATCGGAAGGAATTTGTTGCGGCGATATATTGCTAGGAAGGTTCACACAGCGAGCGATAAATCGGCGCGACCTGGGCGATAAAAATTCCCTTTAGGCAGGCCTACAGGCTGAGGTAGATTTCGATGTGCTAAATATCGCCTTATATGAGAGCTATCGAGAAACCAGTTACTGATTTGTAGAGTACTCATCAAGCGCTTTTCAACGATACCCCATAAGACGTGGTTTCAAAAATTTCGAACTTCCATCCCCCAACCAACCACCCCAACTCGTACCACCAAAACTCCCGAATCGTTGGTGTCACTGTGAACTCCATAGGGAGTTCTCTAATTTATTCAAACAAAGTTTCCCTCTATACTTCATAGGAGCCGAGATATAGATATTTCAAAATTTCTACCCCTCCCCGACCCTCCCCTGGGGCCAAATTTGGTCATTAACGAACTTGTCCGAACTATTGGGCCTAGAAATAACATAATAAAATTTGGTTCAAATATCTTCAAAATTATGGCTGCTAGCGTGTAAAGATATATATATATCACTTTTTTTTTTTTTTGAACGGGCGGTGGTTTCGTACTTGGAGGCATGAAACGTAAAGATATGAAAGAATTTTTCGAAAGTCATGACATGGTATCGATTGCAATAGGTAGATTTTTCTTCGAAATCTACCTAAAATGTGGTGGGAACACAATCTTCACTACAAAAGTTACAATATCGTAAGCAACAAATCGCTCAGGCGACCAGCATGCTGCACTTCGAGCGATATAGCACTTGCGATATGTTGCGCTATCGCGTGAGTGTGAACATTTTTTATCGCCTCCCTTTAGATTTCAAGTATCTGTCCGTGCGTGTCGCGTATCGTATATCGCTCGCGATATATCGCTTATCGCTTATCGCCTGAGTGTGAACCCTGCCTTAGTTGTAGGCCTTGGAGATATATATCTATACAAAATATAATACTACCAGATGAAAGTGTATAAAATGTATATTATTGTACAATATATTTTGTATCAATTAAATACATAATAAAGGCGTGGGGTAACAAAATGTAAAATCGGTCCAACATAGGTAACCTTCCCCTACAACTATGTAGCATATTAAGACGTTACAAATCCTATAAATTCGATCGTAAAGTATCGAGAGAATATGAATGAATGAGGTATTAATCGAAACATTTGTTGTAGAGACATTTGACGGAACGTATTGATAAAATAATCACATGCATATCATTTTAAGGACAGGAACATATTGAAAGGCACAATTCAGTGTTTGTCTAGTAATGTACAGTAGGCTACATTAGGTTAGTTAATTAGATCTAAATAAGTTATTAAAAATTTCAAGGGAAATCTTTAGTGCACTTTATCATATATGGGCTGTCAGGATTTAACATGCCATATAGGCCATAAACCATGAAACGCTGTTTAGCCTGTGTATAAGATACCATGTAAGGTATATTTCTATGTTTATTATTTTACCTCCTCCATAAAAGTAACGATTATGCAAATCTTGTTCATTCTTGTTCTTTTTCTTGAATTCTTATGAATCTGGCTGTTCTTGGTATAGCAAAATATGCCTTTTCAAATTATAAGATAATGGTTCAATTCAATTTCTTAACGAAAGAAAGTAGTAATTAAACACAATAAAAATTCATATAAATTCTTCCTAATGGAGTGAAAAGGCTTTCGATTACTAGAAGACGAGTTGACATAGGATTCGTTCGAAAAGCGAAATCGACAATGGGAACAATATTCTACATTTACGTTATTTATTATTATTCAAAATTATTTTATTACTGTTTGGCAACCATGGTAGGCCTAATCCCGTTATCGTCCACTAGTACACTAATTAATTACTTCGCCCGAAGAGATTACTTGTTGCATATCAATATCGAAGTGAGAAATAAACAATTTTTACTATTATTACACCAATTAATTTTTGTACCACATCTCAGGAAATTTCTGAAGTAAGACCAACTGGTAGTTGTTAAAAACAAGTGTAGGCAGCGCTTAATGGCTCAGCGTTGTCCCAAAAGATGTTAATTATCCGTGATATCCTGCTTTTTAATTCTCTTGAAAAATTTGCTTGTGAAGATCAGCTTCCTTTTTATGCAAGTGCGATCAGAATGTATTCGATACAATAAAACCAGCCGTAAATCTCTGTATCGAACAAATCCAGGATTCAAATTACTGTTGTTAAAATACATGTTGATGATATCTTTAACAAGCGGTCCAGTTCTCAACATGGAGGTCTCGTAACAAGCTAATTCCTTCCCACGCTTCGCCTGCCTTCACAGCTCCTCCTCCTTTCATATTTTCTCCAGATTTCTATTATTCTTCTTCATCACATTTTCATCAACGCCTCTTACTTGTCCTAGCTCCAGTTCTTCGGTGCAATCATTTTGTTCAGTGGCGTACTGGTACCATTCACATTCTCTTTATTTTTAAAAAAATTATGGAATTTATTTGCACGTTCACTTTTTCCTCCCAATTTGCATTGTTATTAACATCCACTTTCGATAACGAGCAATGTTCATTCGGAGGAAATAATTATAATAATATTAATCAATAAAACTTCCTATTTAATAAATTGCAATTGTAACTTAGGAATAGCTTCAATAACTAACATTGATGTATTTTCATATAACATTGTATGCATTTTCTCTAATTATTGTTGTAGCCTATTTGATTGTATTTATCAAGTATACTATTAAGTGTACCGTTTGTGTATTGTATAGGTGTATAGAAACTGAAATTATAAGAATTGTAATTGTAATTGTAAGAATTGTAAATCAAATAAAATTATTAAACAAAATGTATTAGACCCTATTAGGCACATTACAGAAAGAGTTCTGATGGCTCCAAAAATGTTTAGATAGTGCATGGTTTGGTTGGCTACCATATGTTGGTGTCAATATTTTAGTTTAAGAGCCTGATTGAATGCATTTATAGCTGGAGTAACTGCTATGTTTAATAAATATTTGGTTTTCGTAAGAATTGCAAGAGTTGAATTTGAGTTACTGTAAATTAATATGCAAAATTTATCAGTTTTCCTATATCTCCCATGTTGAGGCGAAGGGCCTCCAAGCGGAGGTTTCTGTTACCTATGTGAATTTTCTTACGCTTATTTTCCGAGAGAGGGCAGAGGGACAGGTGGTAAGCCCATCGCTTCACAACACCCTCCGGAAACTAAGGTATTGCTAGAACGTGTAAGGGCCGAGAAATTTTGTCCAGAGGCTCTAATTTAGCTTGGAGTTAATTTATGTGCCATAAATCTACGACACGGGCATGTGCCCAGGATTTTACGTCCTGAAAAATCCATCCCCCGACATTCGGATCTAGAAGGGCACGCTACCCCTAAACCACCGCGGCCGACAGTTCAGTAATAATTGTTTAAAATTTAAATTAAATAACATCATATGGCTATATTAATCTATTAAAACAAGTAATTAGCCAACAATCACGTACCACTTACTATAAGTGGCACAAGGGATATACCTACGTCGTGCCACGGGAATCGTGCTTCCTGTGGGCCATGAGGCCCTTATCTAATATAATATTTGAGCTGGTGTTTCCGTGTAGTCCTTGTGAAATTAATTGAAGGTGGCCATGGCAAACTGGGTACGCCTTTCCAGATGAAACGAAGGCAGTTTCCCATAAAGGTAGCTTTATAATGACCAGGGCCCGGTTGTTGATGACCTAAAAATACTTAGAAACGAGCTATAAAATGACAGCAAAAATACAAAAAAGAGAAAGACCCGAAAACTATAAAAAGACTCAATAATTTGTACGAAAATACTAGTTCATTAATCAGACTTGTGTCAATTCTACATTTATGTTGTTGACCCAATTTTATAGACTTTTTTATTTTTTATTAACACCACGGTTTTATTACTGCATGCTCCATTGCATAATGTAACACTACATGCTTATGAGAACAATTGCAATGCTTAACTTTCATATTTTCAATTTTTTTTCATTCATTTAATTAGTATTTTGTAAAGTGTCAAAATTTATCTTATTTACAAATTGGGAAAAACATTAATTATATAGGCTTGTAATTAGTTAATTGGTACATGTGGTTAAATGGCAAGCAGCGTCTTTCGGTATCCAAATTAAAATTAGAACAATATCTATTTATCTACGCTTGGCCTATTTAGAGTTCCGATAATATTCAATGCAAGTAAAAACTCTATATAATGGGAGAAACAACCCAATATACGAAAATAATAACTTTATATTAAAAATTATATAAATATGAAACGTGAAAAAAAGACAGTAAAATGACCAAAAAGTGACATTTAATTCTCAAAAATACCTAAAAATAAAAATGGTGGAAAATGACCCTAAAATTTGCCAATTTTATAATCTAGGATTCATGATAAGAATATCTGCACTATAGGGAACGTCCATGATGTTCCAGTTGAAAGACAACATGTAATCAAAATCCGGGCCCTGATAATGACCATACATAGACCTAAATCTCAAGATACCTTAGAGAAGGTAGGCATATATCTGTCGGATCTGTCTTTGGACATGGGCAACTTTATGATGCGTTTTCAAGAGTAAAATATTTGCAAGTCGTCAAGGTGAAGGTGACTTATACTCCAGAACAAGGAAAAATATTTAAAGATTCAGAGAGGTATTTACATGCAATGTGGTATACCACAAAATATTTCGAGATTGATTTAGGACTATATTTGCTTGTTTACAACAATGTGTTTTGTAAGCAAAATTTTACTTTGGATTGTTTTGAATATAAATATATTTATTTTAGCTTGTTTTGGAAATAAAACAACGTTTTTTATTTTAAAACAAAATGATGTCATGGTTTTTAATTTGTAATAGAACAAATAATTAATCATAGCTATTGTAGTTATTACATAATGAATACTGATCTTTTGCTTGAGATTAACTGTTCTGTAAAACAATAATTCCATCTCGAGTAACAAAAATCTATGTAAGCCTAAAATATTTTACATTTTATATCAGTGCTACTGCAGAATACAAAATAATATGAAACTAGTTTTGTTTAGTTCTAAGCTGTACTTAAATTTAAAATATTAACATTTCCTGGATAGGATTTAGGGTATAAACCTAGTCACGTCTGAAATCGTGATTTAGATTTTGTTTATCACCCTGAAGAAGTAGGCGAAAGTTGGGAAAATAAGAAATCGTAATTTAAAAAGACTAAGGGCGTCCAGATTTTTACAAGCTAGATAAAGTCAAATAATTTGGTCCCTTGTACAGGTCGTGAATGCTCTTCGGAATCTTTTGGAAATTAACTGTAGAATTCTGACATATAAACATAACTTGTTTTGTATATAAATTGATTTTACTTCGTGGTACTCATAAATTTGAAAAAAAAGCCTTCGACTACATAAACAAAGAAAAACACTCCGAAAACTAAAAGGCATGATACAGAGATCGCCTGGAATCTGAAAGCTTCGCGGCCGTTGGCAGTGCGCATGCGTGGAGTGCTAAAGTCCACAGTAAAAATACAGTCCACGGCTCCACGTGCTTTAGCTAACCAAGTGGATACTAGCGTGATACCGTCAATGTTTTCAAGTCAGAAAGTTTCGCTTGCATTCGAATTCCCGCCGCCTGTCTCTGACGTGCTGTCAGTATGAGGGCGAGTTCTATTTTTTTTTTTTTTTTTTTAGATATAATACATGAAATCATGAGACACAATTGGATGCAGATAACTGAAAAAGTGACGACATCAGAGGACATAAGACAGGTTTCAAATAGTTAAATTATGTATTTGTTATATTGTGTTTGACTGGTGGAGCGGAAGAGAAGGCCTAATGGCCTTAGCTCTCCCAGCTTAAATAAAAAGAATAAATAAATAATAACTGCAGAAATTGGGAAGGAAATAAAAGGGAGCCACGCTAATAAAGTACTGTCCGTGCATTTAGACGAGAGCACTGTAAACACAATGCGCAATGGCATCAGTGAATACGTGATTCATATTAGCAACACACTCCCCTTCCGTCCCGCCCTATCTCTGCGGCGCATGCCATGCTCACATCTAAATGCACAGGCAGTACGCAGATGGCATAGCCAAGACATCACAAAACAAAGAGGAACTACCAAATGACATAAATAAACTACAACATTGGGCAGCAGAAAACGAAGTTAACATAAACAAAGACAAAACCGTACAATTGTTTTTAGGGAGGAGGAAGAGTCACAACGAACAATAACCTAGAGTTAAGAGAAGAAGCACTGTAAACAGTCAACAAATTTAAGTACTTAGGCCTCACAATGCGGACAACTGCGACATCATTTAGCGCTCATTTACAGGAAAGAACGGCAGCAGCCATAAGAGCAATGTCCACCATAACTAAATCGATATGGAGAAGAATTAAAACTTGGATTAAAACTTGATATCAGCTACCATTAGACAGCGTTAGTCTCTAACATATTCATCACCTTCATTCATAAACATTTCATTTATACTGTACGGTGCTTTATCTAAAAGGCTATTAGTTAACCATCTCTTGAACTCATTTACTGGAAGCATGAAAAAATGAAAGTAAGATAAAAAAAAAGAGCCATTGGAGCAAGCAAATATGTACCAAGCTGAATGGTCTACATCCTGACCAGAGGAACATTCTTCTTGGAAGATGTGAGACACAGGATGATGCTATCAGCTCAGGATCTTATAACAAAGCAGTAGCCCGAAGGAAGCAGAAGGAAAGGAAGACTGACATCAATTTTTGCAACGTAGCCATGGTGAACAGAGATTGGACTAAAAGCATTCAACCGCAATGATACGCAATCATAAGGCTTGCGATACATGGATATCATCACAAAATGTACAAAAATGAAAAAATTCACCTCCCAAACGGACAATGTGGCCAAATATGTGAACCTATATCCTTACAATTTGAGGGGAAAAAAGAGGAAATAGCACTAAGTGAACTCATGAAAGAACGTGTATAGACACTATTTTCATGCTCATTCGAGTGCAGTTTTATGTATTATTATTATTATTATTATTATTATTATTATTATTATTATTATTATTATTATTATCACGAGTGTCATTTCAGAAGTCATGGCAACTGCAGTCAACAAAGCTGCAGGAAACAAAAATCAAGTTATACGATTGAAAGTCGATGGAATGTTCTTCGCAAAGCTGGTACTGAACTGGGATCCGGATACAAGGCGCTTGGGTACGGGACATAGAAAGATGCGTAAATAGATATCATTGTTTTATTCGTATTACATATGCACAAAACAGTACGCTAATACTCGTACTCTTACGAGCTAACAACCTTCAAAATAATCCCCCAAGGCGTCAGCTATGTGTGGTGTGTCTATGCGCGCCACCTCTCGTCGATGCGCTGTTAGGATGTCCTATCACCCAATGCTTCTCGTAGCTCGGCGTGACACTCATGATGCTATTTTTACACATGCTCGCTGTTCAATTTTAGTGACATCCATTTCGGAACACAGTCTCTAGAATACTAACGTTTGCATGTGTTGTCTACTGGACACCAATGCACTCAGACGTTATCTGGTGGTCACATCCCGTACTGTGTACACCATGTTTTAGAGTGTATATAGTGTAATAACCGCATATGCGGTTATTCGAAATATATAAAATTGTTGCTGCGACTTCTGAAATGACCCTCGTATTATTATTATTATTATTATTAGGGATGGGTCCTCGATACTTTCGATACCTCGATAATCTCGATACTTACATGGTATCGGCATCGAGCGATACTTCAGAAAACTAGCTCGATACTTTTTCGATACTTTTGTATCTCTGCAATTCAAGGAAATGCGGTATCTCTTTCTGCTTTTAGTAGTCTACTAGATACAGTAAATAATTCTATTTCTCCTTGAAATGGAGAAGACCACTCTGTGACTTTGTCTAGTCATAAATAAAGACTTTCCGACTTTCAAAATCCAAACAGAAGAAATTCTTAATTGTTTCGTTTCCTGTCAAACGTTTCAATAACAACCTACAAGCAAGCTGACTGTCCAAACCCCATTGTAATTTTTGAACAAAAACTTGTAAGTGGACTGTTTCAAAAACTAATTTTAGTTTTAATGTAGCGCTTAAAAAAATTATAGGCTGCTGACGTTATTAAATTTTACCTCATTAAATATGTACAATTAATTAATTTAGTTGGTATTACACAGTTCTCTCAACTTTTAATTTTTAATGTACCTATTTACTGAAACTAGAAATCTTGACGGTATCGAGTATCGAAGTATCGAGTATCGAGGAAAAAATCATGTATCGGTATCGAGTATCGAGAAAATCTGGTATCGACCCATCCCTAATTATTATTATTATTGTAGAAACACATTTTAGCATGTCTTGGAACTGATCGTTCTATGTAAATAGCAGTTTTTGGAAATAAGCTCTAACTCAAAATGGTGTGCATAGTCCAATTTCGAAAAAAAATGTTCTCTAGCAGGTACTGGAAACAAGCTTTTTAGTTGTTGAAATACCCAATATTATTTTAATTAATTTAGCCAAACATGCACTCAAATTCAAAATTTTCCTGTTGACACCTCTGGGGTTATCCTTCTTGTTTACTTTATTTTTGTAATTTTCCTTTTTTAAAGTTTACCTGGGGGCTTTTGATGTCCGACCTGATGACACATTAACCTAGTCCTTCTGTATTTCATTTTGTTTTTAATGTTTATTAAGATTATAAGAATGTGTGGGGGACGGGAAAATGTCTGTCCGTCTGTATTACTCAAATACCCTTTAACAGATTTTCATAAAACTTGGTATACGCATTTATAACGTCCATGGGAAGAAGTCTGTTGATATTGGACCAAATCGGTTGACCGGTACCGGAGTAATGCCCAATTTAGTGCCTATTTTAATGAATATATATTAACTTATAAAGAATTTATCAATTGCAAATTAGTTATCATGACAACATATTGTTTTACAGTATTCATATACGGCTTTGGAAGTTGCAATACAGTTGGCTATGACAAATAGCACCATTATCTCACATATGCTTACCAAACTCGATCGTTAAATTGAGCGAGGTGGCCGAGACGCTAACAGCTTGGACTCGCATTCTGGAAGTCCCTGATTCAAATTTGTAGCCGGCTAATTTGACTTTTTTAAAAATATTTTTATGTGAGTATGCGAGTGTCAAGATATCACAAATCTGTATAGTTCTGCTGATGTTGGACGATGTTAATATGTTTCTTTTTTTAAACTAGACCTTTGCTCTTCCGTAAGTCCTGCTTAATGTATCAATCTGGAGCTTAACTCGGAAATCGATTTAAAAAAATCTGCATATCATAATTGCAATTATAAGTGATTAAACTAAATCATTCTGGCACTTTGTTGCATCAGTTTACCTGATTTTATTATTTATCACATTTCACATCAATCTGACCACAGCACAGTGGTCCAAAACGCGAATCTAGCGGGACAAAATTCATTTTGGTCACCCTTGTAAAATTAAGCAACAATAGTCTGATAATACTGAAAACATATCCCTTTATCAGGAATGAACCTTTAAATAAGGGTACTTTGATTTATGACAGCATGACACATCCCCAAAGTTGAATGAAGGTTTGCCGATTTTGCGTCAGGCATCAGACGGGTTATTTCTCAGTAAGGTTTGTTAGTGGCTGGAAGCAAGTGTGAACTAGTGGAGGAATTTATTACTACTGGATAATTTAATCCAAGGTATGTGGAACTTTTTGGTATAACAAGTATACATATATACATATTTGTATGTCCGTCATATTAGTTTGTATTCTTTAAAGATAAAAAAGTTAATTAATTTTTTTTCAAAAACTTTAAATTGACTTATAAAAAATATATATCTGAATAGCACCTTGAAAATTCACCAGATCATAGTTAAATTTATGGGCTATAAGTTGCTTTGAACCGCAAAGTGCGCAAGTTGCGCCTTTTTCTGAAAAATCTATTTCTTTCCAAGAATCCAAGAAATAAAATTGCTTCTTGCAGAATATGTTTATTAGTAAAATATGTGATTTCGAATCAATAGATGCACTGAATCAATAGAACCTGCAATAAATAATACCTAAAAGGTTAATAAGATATTTATTTGAGTAATTTTAAAGAAATAAAAGTATTCAATTAATTTTAACAAATTAAAAATATTCCAAAAATATGTAATTAGTTAATTTTCATAAAACTTATGAAAATATTCTACACTCTTTTTAGATACACTTTATTTTTAATTTTTTTTGGGGAAAACAAGGGATCCAAAAAAGTAGAATGTCACACACTAGAAGTAAATTAAGGGTTATGACCACATGGAATTATCCAAATTATTCAGGAAGAACAATTCATTACGCAAGATTGTGTAATTACGTGAAAGATAATTTTGAATTGCGGGACTGCAATACTGTTGCCTTAAATGAAATTTAAAAAGTGCTATTATTGTTTAAATCTGATTTTCGGAAACGCTGGAAACAATGTGGCAGAAAGCATGATAGATTTGTGGTTAAATATACAAAATGGATAAATTCTGAACTAGTATTCCCGGAAAGTGTTATGAAATTTCATTCACTGAATGCTTCATCTTCATCAAATGTTGGAAGACCGAGAAAATTATTGTCTGAAGGTAGTGTTCTTAATCTACTGCTCATCACTTCAGATCCATTGATATCAAATATACGCCCCTTGTCCCAGAAGAAGATATACAGTCTACCCTTGAAAGTTCGACAGCTCTTAAAAGAACCATATCTAATCAAAAGCCACAGAAATGATGAACAGGAGAAAATTTCGTCACTTCTAGTAGAAGAAGATGAAGAAGAAGAAGTAGAAGAAGAAGATGAAGGTGGTGATAAAGATTTTGAAGAAAATGGCGAAGAATAAGATGATGATTACGATTAAAATTTTGAAAACAGAACTGTAATCTTATAATATGGTATCATAACACATTGTATTCGTATGTACAGTATATATATATATATATGTATATATATATGTATGTGTATATATGTATGTAGGCCTATGTGTGTATGTGTGTTTTTTTTTTTTATCTAAAGTAGATGATTTCTCCTTTACATAGTTTTCTACAAACGAATACATTAGCATTGTTCCCTAATCCGCAAACTGTTTCTTTGTGCTGTAACTCCAATAGGGCAAATGTTTGCTGGAACTGAGGAAGTAAAGATCTGTCTGCGTACAGCTAATTGAGTTTCTGTCCACTGATTGACATAATAAATTAGTATGTACAAATGTGGTACATTCTGTGTTCCGTGTATGTGTATATGTATATTCAAGATGCAAATAATTCTGTCCCGTTAGATTCTCCAGACGTACAAAATAAAGAAGAAAATGATGATGATGGTGATGACTAGAATTTTGAAAAGAGAAATTAAACTGTATGAACATTATATTATGTACATATGTGCGCGTTTAGTTATGTATGTATGCTTGTATGCATGTGTGTTTCTTGTATTTATATAGGCGTGTAATTTGTGCGTGTATATATAGGTATAAATGTATATTAATATATTTGTATAGCGAATTTATATGTTTAAGTGCGTTTCTCTGCATTGTATGTGTATATTACATGTAAGGGTAGAGTTTCAAAACATAATATAATTTTGTCCCGCTAGATTCGCGTTTTGGACCACTGTGCACAGTTTGTAAATTTATATATGAAATATAACTAATCTGAAATTATAATTAATTTTGTTTTAACTGATGTCAATTTTTTGTGATGAATTATTCTGGAATGTTATGTACCAATTCTCTTTCAGTGAGCACTTATAACCAAATCTTGTAATCGAAGTTTTATTTTAATAATCATTTGTTAGTTTAGGAACTAGGGATGGGGTATCGGAAGCAAAATATCGAATTGATATCGATATATTGGTTACTTATACTGATAACAGTATTATATCGGTTAGAAAGTATCGACATTCGATAAAATCGGAAGTTTTACTAAGATAAGTTTGTTCCTCAGAAACCGTAAAGATATACATAAGTTACTTTTTCTAAATATCCCATTTCGAGGTCCTTGGAATATATAAATATTTAAAAACCCATATTTCCCCCCGGAAAGGCCATTTAGGATTATAGCTTACACTGAAATATGTACTATAAATTTATAAACTTAAAATTACATATGATTATAAATGTGTGTTATAAGTAAATTGAACTGGATGTAGGCCTGTCATCAGAACTGCAAAAAGTGAATTTAAATGGAGTCATTTCCTTTCGAATATAGGATAGTCAAACAAAACATGCTTTACAATTAGATCCTAGTACTGATGAATAGTGATACGCATGGTTACGATACCAGAAATAGTCTTAAGATGAGATCTTATTTCTGCTCGTATAATAGATCACAGTCTGGATGTAAATTCACCTCTATCAAACTTCTGAACTAATGGAAGTGAAGGAACTGAGCGAAAGTAAATTCAGGAAAGTGGTTAAGAAATTCTTACTTGAATTTTGTTTTTATAGTCTAGAAGAGTACTTCCAGACTCCTTGGAAATACTAGAACCTGCAGTTTTTTTTATACGTACTGATGATCCTATACAATAATTGTAATAGTTGTCTATGGAAATAAATATGATATGATATGATTCTTGACACAGCGGTAACCACTGTCTGTTGACTCTAGTTTTGCTTAAGTCTATATAGTGTAGTAAAGTATATTATTATATTTTCTGTAGCGTGACTTTTAAGCAATGGTATTTATTAATGTTTTCGTAATCTTGGAAAATATTTCCTGCTTTATCTCTACTACATATTATAATAATTTCATCAACATGTCTTTAATATATAATAATTTTATATTTAGTTACAATATTCTGTATGTAATCCATTTCAGTGTGTTGTAAGTAGGCTTCCGTTATAATCCAGGTGGCTCCTTGGTCACTTCTTTCTGTATATATTTTGTCAATGAACCTAAAATAATGTTGTCGCAACGTGGTATTTAGGAGTGAGGTTATATACTTTGTTATATTAGTGCTTTCACCAATTTTCAGAAGTTTATTATTTGTTGTTTTAATTGTGATGTACAATATGTTTGTATATAAGTTCTTGATATCATTTGCATAAAATAATATTTCATAGAGTTTTTTTATTACATTACAACAAAAATAAAATTCATGAAGATATTGAAAAGCATTTAACGAAATGGCGTCATAAATATAAATTTCACTGAAGTATTACTTTTAATTACCTAAATGAAATTCTTAATTAAAAATAATTTTGAAAATAAAAAAAATATATGAACAAAGTGGGAAGGCTCCCTAATACTGGACAAGCTATGTCACCTTCGAAACCTAATTGCAAAGGAGAGTGAGATGGGATTACGGCGATAACGGGCCCAAGTAAACATTTAAGAAAGATAAAATTGAAGCCAAATAAAAACAAAAAATATACTTTAAATAAAACACCCCCAAAATATAAATTCGGGTGCATGACATTTGCGCAAAACTGCCCGTGAGATGCTGTTACAGTACCGCAAATGATTGTGACAAAGTAATCACACAGCGACTACATAAATTTAGGCAATCTACGTCACTGATGATGCTAAATTTTCACCGGTGTTATGGGCTAGTTGTCCATCAAGCGATCCCCGAATGACAAATGGGACTGAGTCTTTCCATAGACATTAAAAAAAAAAACAATTTTATCAATCACATCCATCTGTCCATGTGCTGACTGCAATGCTTAAGGAATTCCAGAGCGAAATATCCATCTCTATCACATCTTTGCAGAAGAGAAAAGTTAGGAAACATATCATAGAGAAACACGCATACAACATGGATCGTTGGAAAAGTTATTCAACTGGTAAGTTACAATATCGTTACTACAGTACACCAAAACTTTGGGACGTTGTTACCAGCCACAACAGCTCTGAAAAAAAAATGAGTGTTTTATGACGAATCCTTTGGAGAATGCAGTGGACGCCACACTTCTAGTGTAAGGTAATCCTTAATGCTCATTTGCGCTAATGATATGATAACTTTTGCGGTACTGTAACCATGTATGGACAGTGGTTGCGTAAATGCGACGTACTTTTGCGTAAAAGTGCTGCACCGATAACTTCAAGATGTAAATAATCCACCTTATACGCCCGTTAATTATAATATAGGCCTGTGCTCCACAAAAGAAGTCTAGGAACTGATGGTGAATAATTAAATAGATGGGCACGTAGTGAGAGTTATTTCTAGTTTATTCATAAATAAATATCAATGATATCAGTTAAAATAAACATTTAGACGTGTAACTTATGTCTATCACGACATGTAGCGAGTGTAATGCAATAATATATAGCACAACACCACAACCCTTAATTACATCCTGCAGATTAAGATTGTACAGTAAGATTGTATGTGAGGAGGCCTACAATACTTTATGTGACAATTAAAATTGCTGTGTTCAATGTATAAATGACACTAGCACTTCTAAGCATATGTTAAAATTCTAAAAAAACAATAAATAGAACGTGTCAAAGTACGAGTCAATATGCAGAACAGATTAAAATGAAGAAATCTTAAAATACAGTGGTTGGGAGACTGGTGTTGGCCTGGTTCTCGTTGTCACTCCTAAGTTATTACTCTGGTGGTTAAATCAGATAATAATAATAATAATAATAATAATAATAATAATAATAATAATAATAATAATATTTATTGCCAGTATATCATAAATGATCTTGACATAGTTATTTTTACAATATTGATAAAGTCAATTTTACCCTTACACATATCTTATACCATTACTTTTAGATAATTTCTAAATTAAGATAACTAATTTATAATGTAAAATAATATAAAATATGTTACAGTCTTATACAAAGCTCACTGTCAGTCAACCCATCAATAAAAATGATTTCAATAACCATGCACATTAAGTTATATGGTTTAGTTCCCAATCCATTTACATTTTGCACATTCAAGGCCTATAGCATTCAGAATTAACAAACTGTAGATATTTCGTAGGTTGGAGCTTATTGGGGATGCATTTTCGGCATAAGTTATGCCATTTTTAACCCTAATAAAAGAAAAAAGGTATACAAATTATCAATAGAATATTTGTATATGTTGTACTATTGCTGTGAAATTAATAGTTTCCGATTATAATATGTAGATCATTAAATATCGGTATAACTGACTTAGCTGCGCTGCAAGCACTAACCGGTATTAAGGGTCAGAATGTCAGAATTGTCTTTAATGTACGGGTTTAATCCGAGTTGAGGGGTTAAGTGAGGGGGACCAGTAAAGGTTTCAGAAAGAAAGAAACCAAGATTGGGAAAGGTGTGTTGTTGGAAGGGTTCAGGGTTCAGACAAAGTTCTCCTTTCCACTTTCACTGATTCAGACAGCAAATTACTTCCTAATCACCCACAATGATATAATGAGCAAGGCCTTGGAGTTGTACAGTTAATTTAATTCAGAAGGTTTTAATTCTCATTGTTTAAATTATTATTGAACCTATGACAGGTTAAATTTTATCCATCCATGCATGAAAGGATAAATTAACCCGACGATTTACCCTTGGAAAGATCTAGCTCGTGTAGTATTAGAGTATGGTTAACAAATTTTCTAACTAGTTTTTCAGTGCTAAAATAGCGTAAAAGGTGATTTTCATGAGTTCAATATTTAAAGATTTTCCTGGGGTGGACTCCCAACTTAGATAATGATTTCTTATTTACGTTGGCATGTATTAGATTATGGTACAGAAATTTGCTAACTAATTTTTCAGTGCTAAAACAGTATAAAATGTGATTTTCGTTATTTCAATATTTACAAATTTTCCGGGGTTGGGATCCCGACCCCCCTTTCTTTGGGGGTATTCTATTAGAAAGTGGCCCAAGAAGTCAAAGCGACAAAATATTAATTACTTTAAAACATTGGCCCCCACTAGAAAATATCATATGGGCGCCCTTGCATGAGAACTGAATGCCCTCTTTTCAATGTGTGTCTTATTATAAAATTACAAGACTCATGGTAAGGGTAGGGTGGACTATGAGCCAGTCGGACAATGACGAAGCAGCTTGTGTAGGAGTCAAGGCATCCCATAAATCCATGTCCTCCTTCCAATCCCTCGAGACGGGATTCATTCACTTACCGATACCAAGAGATTGCCCCGTGAGATATCAACAACAAACAAACAATAAACTACAAATATTTCTATTAGCTATAACTCGATCATGTTTAGATTGGGATCATGTGCAGAGATTATAATTATAGTGGGCAAGCTTCTCTCACTGTACTTCCTACTTTTTATTGGCGGACAGCATGGATTTTATAATAAAATCCTTATATTGACTAACAAGGATGTAGTAAATTCGGTATATCTACAGACTAGCAGCAAAGAAAATAAAAACGAGTAAACTGATGTAACTAAGTGCCAGAATGCTTTTGTTTAATAAGTGATAATTGCAATTATGATATGCAGAAAATAAGTTATTTTTGTAATCTATCTCCGAGTAAAGCTCCAGATCGATTCATTAAGCAGGGCTTTTCGGAAGAACAAGGATCTAAAGTTTGATAATTAACCTTAAGTCATACTCGTATACAATGATATAAGAAATTCTTAAAATATGTCAACATTTCACAAAATGCACTGGCAAAGAACTCCGCTTAAATGTACGTAGGCCTAATTATTTAACAATAATGTTTAACAATGTTCATGTAGTACTCATTTCAACTCTATCCGCGAAATAACATCTGACTAATATGTGAAGGAATATGTGGGTAGTGTTGTTTTGTCATAGATAACTATATTGCAACTTCCAAAGCCGTATATAACCAGTGTAAAACAATAGTTGTCATGAGAACTGATTTGCAATTGATAAATTCTTTCTAATATCTACTCTTATACAATTCAACGGCCCTAAATAGCGTGCTTGCTCGCTCGCCCGCTTCGTGAGACATCGGGTATACTCGGCGATGTTCGTCTCTCGCAGTGTAAACTTTCATGACGACTACAAAATTAGGAAAACCGTTTCTTTATTATATAAGGCCTAAGTGAAATGAACACAATGAACAAATATTCTAATTTTATTTTTACTTACAATTTTCATAGCTCTGAACCACAAACATTTTTAATAATCTACCAGTGTAAATTTCTTAAAAATCCCGGAGTCAATGAATAATGGCGGGCGAAGCCGGGGGCACCAGCAGTAAAATATTGATGGTTTAACTCTTGAAATATCGCTGATAATAATAATCCAAACAAACCATTCCTTCCCTTGAAACATTATATAATTTCTGAAAATTACACTGAATTGATCAAATAAAATTCACATCATATTCATGTCAATAAACAGTTGAGAAACAATACGTATTATGTGTTCACACACTGCCTTCTATATCTTAAGAAATAAAGAAGGCAGTGGTTCACAGGTTCCTTTGGAACTGCATAATCGATTCAGATATAGTTTTCCCAGGGGGCACTTTCTAATCGTAGACTGTACTCTGAAGCCGGAATTTTAGCTGTTTCATTAATATTATTAATGGCTTAGTTTATGAATGATTCGCGTGCAAGTGTTAATAAATATAATTCTTTAATAATTATTATAATCTTAATTTTTAATTTTTAGATGAATTATCGTGGGCGAAGCCACGGGCACATCCTAGTATTAATATAAAATAGGCACTAAATTTGGGCATTACTCCGGTACCAGTCACCGATTTGGTGCAATATCAATAGGTTTCTTCCCATGGACATAATAAATTCGTATACCAAGTTTTATGACAATCCGATAAAGCGTATTTGAGTTATCGCGCGCACCGACACACGGACGGACAAACATATAGACAAACAAACAGACAGACAGACGGAGAGACATTTTCTAGGCCACCACACAATCTTAGAAAGTACCGTTCTGACACTAACTCCCTTTTCAATTAAGAAAAACACTTGTTCAGACACTCATTTTGCCTCATTTTGATTATTGTGACGTCCTACTAACCGACTTAAACAGCAATTTGACTCAAAGACTACAACGTGTTCATAATGCGTGCGTCAGATATATATGTAACATTCGTAAATATGACCACGTAACACCGTCACTGGAATCACTTCGATGGGTACGCCTGCGTGAGCGAAGATATTTTCACTGTCTCATACTGCTCTATGGAATCCTTCATACCTCAACACCTAGCTATCTTTCCAGTCGCTTTCATTACCTTTCTTCCTACCATAACTTGGGCACGCGCTCTCAGCTTGACCCCTTACTATCCATGCCTCTTTACAGAACTACACATTATTCGAATTCGTTTACAACAACAGCTATTCGTCACTGGAATTCACTGCCTAGCCATCTCAGGAGGTGCCAAACGACTTCACAGTTCAAGCGCCATTTAATAAATTTAGCATACAATAACATGTAGGAATTGATGCTAATTAGTAATATATTTTAAGTTTTCATTATATTTTGTAATAACTAAGAATGTATTTGTTTAGACTTTCATCATTTTTTTTTATTTCTTTACTTTTAGTCATTTGTATTACATATTCATATTATTCAAGTACTTATGTTCTAATTTTTTCTTTGTATTTAATGTTCGTTTCTTGTATTCATGTATATCAGTTCTTTTTTTTTATTTATTATTAATCATTATTATTACTATCATTATGTATTTCATGTTTTTGCCCTGGCTGAGTGGTAGAGAAGGCCTTATGGCCTTAACTCCGCCAGGTTAAATAAATAAATAAATAAACAAAACGTTAAACATGCGCTTCACAAGTTGCTGCTCCAATCATATTTCATGAAGATAATGAATCCTTATGATAAGTTTATTGGTATTGAAGGTTACCTCTATTCAGTTGCTCAATGCTAGATATTTTTATATAACTTTTGTCTTTATTTTCAGGTTTACGCATAACGGTGACCTCCCTAGTAATTTATACTCCTGTCAAAATTTTGTGCACCCTGCTTATTCCTTCTTCGATCGATTTCGCCATCATGTCCATCATATAGGTCCCATCTCAACAGTGTTATATAGAAATGAATAATAGACACTCTTTCATGCTAGTTGAAATATTTACCATAACTTTTTTCTTTCTAATAGGGGAAATACTTTTAGTACATACCGATAGCGTCCATTTTGGTTGTAGCAACAAATAAAAAAAAAAATGGAAGTTTAAGTCATAGGCTATTCCAGACTACAGTATGTATCATGCACGGTCAATTGCACCACAAACTTGTAACAAATCATGTTATATGTGATTACATCCTGCTAAATTTAATGGTAAAATGCCATGACAGTGGATCCATTTTTTAAAAACCGAGATTCTCTTCATAAAACAACTAATAAAACACGTATTTTGCTATACACTGTTCGGTGGAGAGAGATGGGCCCGTATTCAGGGTATATGCCAGGTTTTCAAGGGTCGGGTAACCTCCCATCCTTCAACATATTCCGTGGAGCTCACATTGGTAGCACAATTTTTCGTCCACAATTTCGTTCTTTACAGTAACTCATTGACTGAACTGAATTCCCAGTTTTAGTAATCATTCTTGGTTCCTTCTTTTATAGTGTGATTAATCTGAAGTTTTGTTTTAGGCCCATTAATATTATCTAACCAAAACTTTGTTTCAGGCTAATTAGATTTGTATACGCCTATTGAAAAGTGTTTCATGTTAAATTTGTGCTATGCATAAAATAGTGTATGTATTTGGTAAAATGGTAAAGAACTAGGTTTAATGTTTTGTAAAAGTAATTTCGTCCACCGCTGTGGGCCCCGGTTCGATTCCTGGTCGGGACAAGTTACGTAGGTAAGGTTTTTCCCGGGGTTTTCCCTCACTTGTGAGACAAATTTCAGGTAATTTAGGCCCTTGTGGTCCCCGGATATCATCTGGCCGTCATTATCATCTTCATCCCATCCTCGCCTTGTTTGGAGTGAGTGTGTGTGTGACTGGTGTGTCTCGTCCTATGTGTTAGTGCTGTCTCAGAGGTGGCCCCGGTATTTGGCTGACCACTCATCCTGGGAGGCCTTCCATATCCTTGTCTGGTCAAAAACGTATGTCTGTCTGTGTTGTGATCCATAGTTCATTCCTCTCCCGACAGGTCGCGGCCCGGTAATGTCCGGGAGGCGCGAAAGAGGTAAAGCTACGAAAGAGAAAAAAATAATGTGGTGACCGTCTTTACTTGCTACCGTCCTGGGTTCGAGCCTATTGAAGAGCAGAGGCTTGATTTGGCATATTGTGATAAAGAGTTTTCAGTGGTGATATGTGGTAGAAGCTGAAATACTGCTTCAGTGGTTCAACGATGGCTGGGTGAGTTTGAAAGCGATCATCTTATTTATTATAGTAATATAACTTAAAAAAAAAACACGCAATTTTAAGAGAGGAACGTTTTATGTGACAAAGACTAGAGTAGTTATTCAGCATCAGTACGTCTGATTTAGAAATTGGTGTCCAGTCATTGTGGAAAACTTAGTTGGCCAATTATGCTAAGCAGCTCAAACGTGATGACATTCTGCTCAATTTGCAATTTGGGGGAAGAATGATTCTTCACTCGCTAAGCTCATTTCCCTCCAATATAATTAACATTCCAAATATGCAAAATAATGTCTAAAAGAAAATATAAAAATACAAATTTTTACTTGAATGCAATTTTAATTGAAAAGAGAAGTCAATGACTAGAACCAATCTTCTCTGAGAGTTCGTAACCATCTGCCTAGCGAATTAATAATAAATAAAATCAAGTAAACAGATATAATAAAGTGCCAGAATCCTTTTGTTTAATCAGTGATACTTGCAATTACGATATGAAGAAAGAAAGTTATTTTTGTAATCTATCTTCGAATTAAGCTCCAGAACGATTCAGTACGGTCTGCAGAAGAACAAAGGTTTAAAGTTTTATACTTAACCTTAATTCATACTAGTATACACTGATATGTGAAATTCTTAAAATATGTTAACATTTCACATGTTACACTGGAAAAGAAGTCCGCTTACTGTTCGTAGGCCTAATTATTTCACAATAATATACCTATGTATGTAACAGTATTCATATAGTACTCATTTAAACTTGATCAACGAAATAAACAAACACCTAATTGCATTGCAGTCAAGGCCCTAATGATTAAGCGACGCGGCATTGTAGTATAGTCATGATTTCCCATTTAAAAAGCATGTGGCCTTAAACTAGTCGTTACTCCGGTACCGTTAAACCGAATTGGTCCACAATAAATAGGCTTCGTGCCACGGACGATATAAATGCGTATACCAAGTTTCATGAAAATTCGATAAAGGTTATTTGAGTCATCGCGGGTACACAATCTCATAAAGTACCATACTTTCACTTAATAAAACTATATTTGATAACTGCTAATTGATCATTATTTGCTATTCAGAATACTGGTTTGAATTAAGTATGGCAAATTTTGCAATGATTTATGTTAAAAACAACATCGAATGGTCAAAAAATGCTGCTAGAAAATTATAACAAAAAGAAATTAAAATATCGTTTCTTAAATATTCTTAATATGCCTGTATAATAAAATGTTTTGATTTTGTATTGAATTCAAAGTGGGACAACCAAAATATTGTACGGAACACATATTTTGAATATCGAATGCCTTAGCACGATCTTGCTTCTTTGGGGGGTCAGAGGGCACGCAGGCTCGCGTGTCGTCACGTAATGCATCGAGAGGAGCCCCATTCAGCCCCACCTCTTCGCATATAATCGTTGTAAAAGGTATTTTATTGTATAAATGAATGTTCATATTCGATAATTTCATCATAGGCAGAATAATAAGTTAGTGCAATGTACTAAAGTTAAAAAATATACTAACGATCCGTAGTTTTATTTGAAGACGTAAGTCAAGGATTAATCTGGCCAAGAAAAAGTCTATGTGAGTACTACATTTCCTGTGTGGGTGTGCGTATGAGATGCACTGCAATCTTAAAACGCACGTGTGGCACATTAGAAGACGATTTTCCACCAAACGGATTATACTTGATCCAAGGTGTGTACGGAGCAAAAGTAAACAACCCAATGTGAAAGTAGTACAAAGCACAGTTCACATGAGTTAGTTTTTGAAACTGATTAGTTTGTTACATACAAGTAAAGTTAATTTGTGTCAAACTTTATTTGGTTTAAGTCTTGTGATTTAGTGGTTGGAATTGCTAGATACACCCCAATATGTTGATTTCTTATACACGTAGTTGGGGAGATCAGAGTCTTCATTAACATTCGTCAGATTTTTTTAAAAGTTGTTATTTCATTATTGAAATAAAATGTATTCACTTTTCTTCTGATAGCACATTTAATCCAGTCTTCTGTGTCATTCACTTTTGTCTTTGATTTTGGTATAATTTTGACCTTTGACTTGACACCTCCTGTAGATCTGCATTCTTTAAGGATTTTGAAAACAGTACTTAAAGCTATTCCAATGGATGACCCCACATTCACTCCTACTTCTCTCACAGTTACTTCAGTTTTTTGTTGTTTTTTGTTTGTTTGTTTGTTTATAAATAATATGTTTATGCATTTACAATTTGTATCTTCTCGCCGCTGGACAAACCTTCTCCTCGCACATGTTCCTTCATTGGTGATTTAAGTTCTAAAGGCTCCGGCTCGCAATTATCTTCCATAATACAGAATTACTGTAGGCTATGCTTATCACTTTTACTTAAAATATATTGTGTAATTCAAGTCCCATTATGTAAATGAAAAATACGAAATAATTAATAATGTTACAAAATGCGTCTTGCATTCAGTATCTCCTGTCACTTGTTTTTCTTCAGAATCAACAAAGTTGCCACGGCCAAGATAAAAACAAATGGAGTTTTGTTTGCTAAAGATAGTACTTAAAACATACAAGCCTATGATATAACTAGGAAAGCAAGAAATTTACCTAACAGAACTGATGTTCTCAAATAAGGTACAAATAATTTCACGAAGTGTACCAAATGGAAATATACATCTGGCTGAGCTTGTGAAGTATGCGCTGGTGTGATTAACCAATGAAACGACAGGACGCAGTCATTCAAGGCAATCTGTTGTTTACATTTTCTCCGTACACATCGTGGACCAAGTATAGTCTAGTTTTTGTTTTGTTTCCTAATTTGTAAAATAACACCACAGGGAAACAAAATACAAGTGTTTCCACTAAATGGACAGATATTGGTCTAGAAGCTATACGTATTTAGCTGCTTCAGACTTCACTCTTTACATATATATTTTCATTCATACTTGAATAGCCTAATGATATCAGGTGCATTTTAGGTAGATTTCGAAGAAAAATCTACATATTGCAATCGATACCATGTCACGACTTTCGAAAAAATTCTTTCATATCTTTACGTTCCATGCCTCCATAAGTACGGAACCACCGCCAGTTAAATTAAAATATATATATCTTTTCACGCTAGCGGCCGTAATTTTGAAGATATTTGAACCAAGTTTTATTATGTTACTAGCTTAAAAGGCCCGGCGTCGCCCGGGTTTTATATTTTGTAATATGAAATTAACTTATGGAGGACTTTCGATGTTGAAACTCTAGGTCCTTATAGGCTATAATATGTATGAAGAATTAGAAATGAGGAAGAACGACATATGACACACAGACTATTCCCTCAGAAAACGCTAGATATAGCTTTTTGTGGCTCATGGAGGATGTCGAATGTTGCATTCCATTGCTTCTACACTCCATGCCTGGAAGGAGTGCAAATAAGAAGAAAAAGAAATTCCGGTTACATAGGATTGTATTGCCTTGACAGAAAAGTGTATTTCTCACTGTCATATTACCATACAACCGTTTCGGGGCTGAAATAAAAAAATAAATTCAATATCACTTTCGTACTTTCCTTCCCAAAAACCTGGGACATAATATACTGCGCGCGTAGGACTGAAAATGTTCCATCCAATTTTGTCTTCTTTTAGATGCTTAGGGCCTCTGATAAACATCCCTAGGCCTATTTCTCAACTAATACAAAGCCTACAGCTATGAATGACGTATCAGTGGATAGGATTTGTTATCAACTTCCGATATAGCATACTCACTGGCACACACTTATGTTGTCCTTGCAATACGACCACTTATTCTACATTAAATTGTGAAGTGAGAAATTTTCCATGTCGAGGGTAGAGAAAGTTATGTGACTGCTTTATTTTCGTGGATTTTATGCTTCAAGAATTATTTTCACAAATGTATGAATTACATCGATGGTATCAGAATTTGTTAAAGCCCATTATTATAATATAGTTTCCAAAGCCCTATGTGAACACCGTAAACAATACTTTCGTTATGTAAACAATTGACAGCAGAACTCTCTAACTGTGCCTCATTTCTCATTTCCAACTTTTCCCGTGGTTTTTCAAAAAATTTTCTTTCATACAAACCTTGTCCTGACAATTACGAACACAACAAAACAAAAATGAGCCAAATCGTTCTCAAGTGATGCGGCAACAACCATTTGGTAATTCATTTTTATTAATATAGATTTCTAGGCCCAATAGTTCAGACAAGTTCGTTAATGAGCATAATTGGCCCAAGGGGGGGTCGAGGGAGGGGGATGAAATTTTTAAAAATTTATACCTCGGCCCCTATGAAGTATAGAGGGAAACTTTGTTTGAATAAATTAGAGTACTCCCTATGGAGTTCACAGTGACACCAACGAATCAGGGGTTTTGGGGTACGAGTGGGGATGGGGGTATGGAAAATTCGAATTTTTTGAAACCACGTCTTGTGTGGTATCGTTGAAAAGCTCTTGATGAGCACTCTACAAATCAATAACTAGTTTCTCGATAGCTCTCATATAAGGCGAGATTTGAATGTTTGAAAAAGTGCTCTTTCCTCATTTTTGCAGTTATTATTGCGGGTTTGTCATACCAAGGCTAAAGAAATAGAGTACTGAGTAGCGACAATAAATTAAACCAAAAGCACTTCGAAATCTATCTCAGTCTGTAGGCCTGCCTAAAGGATTTTTTTATTATTGCCATTGATCTGTACTTTACCTAAAAAAGACGAAAAACTAAATTTTCTTCCTGTTCAGTGGTAGGTAAAGTCATCGTCTCATATTTCCAACAGACGTCCAAATTACATAAAATATAGCTTTGACACGATTTTTCATTTTCGAGGAATGGTGTTATTAGATGAACATTTCTTGCTATTTTAAAATTATATTTTGGATTCACTAGACCATAAATCGTGAATTTATACTGAAATCTCGAAATTATATTTGACACGTTACTGTAATATCCACTCAT
Organism: Ectobius pallidus; assembly: GCA_964059195.1. Lineage (NCBI taxonomy): Eukaryota > Metazoa > Arthropoda > Insecta > Blattodea > Ectobiidae > Ectobius > Ectobius pallidus. The sequence continues at coordinate 185,535,916 of CAXKWD010000003.1, read as the reverse complement.
TATATACTCTCACCATTAAAACAACTTACTGACACATACATAAGGATAAACTTCAACAAATAACAATTAATATTAAAATAAATTCTTACATACATGACAGGACTTTTCAATACCATGTTGCCGTAAAAATGATCTTTAACTACAGGTCTTCTCTCACGCTATTATTGAAAAATGAGATATTTTTTATTTCCCTTTCAATCTCATTGCAGGGGGTAAAATATGTATGATTTAGCATATTTTTCTGTTAACAACAATATATTGTTAAAAATATATAGATACTTATTGATAAAAAACTATTAAATGAAAGCTCTTTGCTACAGCATATTAGTGCACATTATTTTCAGAAATTAGTTGCTCTAGGACAAGGACTCAAAACTGTTGACCCGCAGGTCATTTCTCAGTTCCCATTGTGTAATTGAATCATCATGAAATCTGAAGTAAGTCTAGTTTAATGAAGGTAAAAAAAAAAAAAAAAAAAAAAAAAAAAAATTGTCAGGAGAAAATAAGACTTTTTATTCCTAATAGCACAGTTTTGTATGCTGGTGATACCACTTTATTTAACTAGCGAACCTGATCCCAATGAAGCGCTATTAAACTTCAGTAATCTAATGCAAGTTCGAATTCTCGATTTCAAGCTAATAATTAAAGTAAATGAAGAAAAAACAGAAAATATTTAGTTTAAAATTATCCACGTTAGAGAGTAGGCTAAGCCTGTAAAATTTTTAGGAATTTTTCTTGATGAGAAACTCACGTGGGATTCTCATGTCAAATGTCGTTGCCAGGGTATCTAGAGTTCTATATTTACTGAGAAAGTTAAGGTCATGTGTTTATCAGGCAATGCTTCTTTTAGCCTATTATGCCTTCTTCCATCTGCATCTTATATATGGAATTAAATTAAGGGATAATAGTGCTGGATCTAATAAAGTTTTATATGCCAAAAGAAAGCGGTGCGGGTTACAGTAGGTGCTAAGAGCAGAGATAATTGTGTGGATTTTTTAAATAGTTAAAAATAATGACCTTGCCTAGCCCGTCCATGTACTCAAACTTACTATCGGTCAAAGAAAACATGCATAGTTAATGAAAGATCACACGCACACATACACACACACACACACACACACATATATATATACAATAGTAGAACTAGCAATTAACTAGATTTGCCTTCTTTTAAGTCTGTATAGTGCACAGAAAGACATATAAACATGTAATTCAAATGTTTTGATAAGTTACCTAATGATAGTGAATGTTCTTAAAATCTTACTTATTAAAAATTACAATGTAGAAGATTTGATTGTTTTGGATACCTATGACATAAATTTTATCTAAATTATCCTAATTTACCATTTGGCACCAAGGTATAAACTGCATATTGCCCAGGTAATATATTTTAAACTATTTCTTTTAGAATGTACTGTCTGTTTCCTGTGATCACTTTGACAAGTTAAGTGGACCTATGTAAGTAGAAATATCTACTTATTATTTCTTTCTGTATTTGTTTGTTCTATTATCATAGGTAATCCCACGAGGAGTCACGAGTTGATCGATATATTTGGGAGAACGAAGTTCGAGCAAATTTATCTGATGAAACTCGTAATCTCGGGTAGGATTTATTAAGACTAATCCATAAATAAAATATAACGGATTTTGTAAATAATAATTATTTTCAAACTTTGTCAATATTCTGTCACTCGTAAGATCACGGCATACTAGAGGAATGAACAGTCCATGAATCGATTCGATGAACCTATCCGAGTTCCCAATGCTACCAGTAGCACGCATCACAAAATTGAGGGCGTCGCGGTAGTTTCTTACATCAAAAAGTTGATTCATCGTATGAAAGTAGCGATGATGATACTGCCACAGAAGTACTAACAAGTCCAAAGACAAGTGAAAATGTAGTTTCAGGGCCTTCTGAAGTATCTCAAAGTGTTTCAGAACCAGTACTGAATAATACCGGTAGTGAAAATGAAAGTGCTAGCGAAGTGAAGGAGGTGGATAATGAAAATAACAGACCTAATACTATACGCAATTTCAACAAAAGAGATTTTACGAGTACTGTACCACTTTTTACTTTATCAAGTGGTAGTGTTCAACAATATTTTGTAGGCAAAGACACTGCTACAGATGTATTTCTGACGGTCTCGTCAAACAAAGTTATTGATAACTTAGTATATCAGAGCAACCTTTACTTGACCCAGAAACAGAAGAGGATAAAACCAATAACTTATCAGGAGTTTTATGGTTTCCTGGTCTAGATTTTATGTTCAGTTATCATCGCTTGCCTAAACCACGAAACTATTGGTGTTCCGATATAGACCTACATATACCTATTGTGAGTCAGATAATGACACGAGAGAGATATAAACAAATACTTTCAGTGCTACATGTTAACGACAATCTCTCAATACCAGAAAATAACAAAGACAAGCTGTATAAAGTGCTCCAAGTGTTCACTATGCAAAGTTTTCTTGTGTGTAAATGAGAAGAAAAATTGTTTTTATGAGTACCATTTTGCATAAGAGACTGAACAGAAAACAGATTTGTGTATATGTGTGCATATGTGTGTATATATGTGTATGTGTTAGTGAGTCTGCATGAGTGTGAGGATGAAGATTTTCTGCAATGTGTGTGTATGAAGAAAATATTTTAATTACAAATACCACTATCTCTAAGTGTGATATAAGTATGCTTGTGACCTGTAGGGACTCCAGAGTCCCATTCAAAAATATATATTTGGAAATAATTTTACTTCAATTTATTTTATTTTTCCATTAACAGTTCACTTTTATCATCCTAATAACACTTTTAAAAAAGAAATTTATGTTTAAAATAAAATTCAGGCCATAAAGGGTTAATAGTCTGGGTTTGTAGTATAAATACAATATAGTAATGTCTAACCATCACATATGTATTCGTAGAATTTTAATTTTGTTGTAATTTTTTATTTTAATCTAGTGATAAAATCTATTGTAATCAATGTATTACTGCAGTAACCCCAACTTTTGGAAAACATTAGATGGGCTCAAAAGATTCTGAAATTTCCATACTCCCACCCCTTATTTTGTTCATGAAATGGACTTATGTGCTATTGATATGACTAGGGATAAATATAGAACTATTCTAGAAACGATTTCGTTGTTTGTAATATTTTATAAACATTTTTAACTCGTCTGTCCGTACCACAGGTAGTCTACTGTTGGTACAAGAAGTATTGTGTTCGACCCTGAAATTCAAAGTATAGTTTTTAACATAAATACACGTTTTCAGGTTCTCTGAATCCCAAAATGCTATTTTCCGAAACGTGTCTGTGTGTATGTCTGTGAAAAGCGCTGTTCGGAAACGAAAAATCGTATAAAAACAGCATTTTATATTTATATACAAGTATCTTTTGGGTATATGACCGAAGATTGGTGACGACTTTCTCCTACTTTGAGTGCCACTTTTAGTTAAGAAAATTAAGTTTTTATTTGCAATTTTCTTGAAAACAGCTACAACAATTTTGTTTAAATTTTGTACATGAGGTGCTTATACTAATGTAAGAGCCAGAAATTTTATTTGAAAATTGTTTGCAAATATTCTGTGTTGTTTGAGGCATGAATAAAATACTGAATTGAATTGTTTGCTTTGCATCAGATTGAAATAACTGAATACGCACTTCTTGCAATACGGCCTCTTATTCTATATCAGAATGTGAAATGAGAAAGGTGTATTGCCCATGCTTAGGGTAAAGAAAGTTAAGTATATGCATTACATAAGATTCTATTCTGGTTAAGTATCCTGCGGGGATGCGATGTTGTAACTACTTTCTCTTCATTTTTATAACGAATCTACATGAAGAGAATGTCATTTTTCCGATTCTCTAAAATATATCTAAGAATTTTGTTGAAATTTCCTATCTGAACACATATAATATTCATAATGCATAATATTACATGGTACATTATGTATTAAAATATATTATACTAATTCCCCAAACGTTTATTTGAGTATAGGAAGTAATGATCCATATCAGATAAAAAAAAATGTTTTAGATAACTACTAAGACAAAATAATGTAGCACGGCGTGTTGCAAAATGTGTTCCACGTGACAGGAGTTCTCCCAAGAAATTCGTCACAAGCATCATATCATATTTTAATTCCCTGGACCTGTAGCTGGTTATCCCTATCATACCATCTTTTTCGTGGACGATCGGAATTCCTTCTTCCTTCTGATTTATTATCCCTTGCTGATTTAACCAATTTTTCTTAATTCATTACCTTTTCATCTTCGTTTCACTCTGACTTTTTGTTTTGTACCCCACACTCTTATCTTATATCACAATTTTTTGCCTTGTCCACTAATGCACTTCATGTGATTTTTCTTGAACACAATCATCGTCTAAATTTTAAATCTAACTTTTCCGCGCTTTCTTTGTGTATATTTATAACAGAATTGTGATGAAGTTCTTTCTGAACGAAAAAAATTATTTACTCTTTTGAAAGCGTAAAAAGATATTTCGGCTGTGGCTGTGGAAACTGTATTGAGATATATTAAATTTTAATGAATTTAGGAACGATTTCAAATGATCGTGATTGAATTATGGAACAAGAGGAGAAAGTACTATGTATGCAATGAGTGATCCAGAATTTATGGAAGGGAGGAGCCGAATAAAACCAAAGTTTGCAATAACTGGGGATGTGGGGGTTATCCCAAGAAAAGGGAAATCTGGGGGTTTTCCCCGTAAATTTAAATAAATTAAGTGCTAAATGATGTCATTTTAGGTCCTCTGAGTGGTTTCTGTAAATTTCTCCAGCAAGCTAAAACTTTTTTATCCCGAATTTTAGTTCTATTGAACAATTTGTCGGCTTTCTAATACTGTATGTAAAAATGAAAGCGTTTGTGTCCGTTCGTTCCCTACACAAATCTACATGCTTCTACCAATTTGCACGAAATTTTGCACACAGTTTGCAGGAAAGTGTGAAAGTAACATTAATTTTCTTTTTGATTTCAGCCCCGAAACGGTTGTATGAGAACACGAGAGTGGGGAATATAATATCACGGAACGATTATAAAATTGTATGTTATAGAAATTTATCTTTCTTCTTATTTCACGATCTATCAGGCATGGGTTGCAAAATAATTTTTAGTCGTCTATGAACGATAAAAAGCTATATCTAACGTTTTCTGAGGGGAATAGTTTGGGTATGATAATTGTTCTTCTTCGCTTCAAACTCTAGGTACCTATAAAAGGATTTGAAAAGCGACAGTCCTCCGTAAATTAATTTCGAATTACAAGCAAATTACAAAACCCGGGCGACGCCGGGACTTTTAAGCTAGTTCTACATAAAATGCTTTAGATGCATTCTGTTCCACTATTACCCAAGGCGAGTTACTTATTCTCAGTAGTGTTATTCCTTCTTCTTGCTGCATTTCCCATTCTTGATTGACTAAACACAAGTATAGAAGTTTAAATTTCGGATCATAATCCGTTACAAAATGCAGTAAAACCATCCTATGCTTAGAAATGAGAGAATGATATTGCGATGGCAGTTTTTATTTTTGTAACGATAATTACCCGCAACTGTAACAATTTAATTAATTCTGAAAATAGTATCTAATTCTACAAAAATGAATTTCACCTATTTCTCAGAACCGGTATCCAAACCTGTATGTATCCCCTTAAGTGAATATTCGGGCCTGATGTTGCATCAGGTACTAAAAGCTTGGGCTGGACTGTTGGTAACTTACTAATATTGTACCGTATCTCCAGATTTACGACCGCAATTTATTACTTCAGTACCACAAGTCTTCCTTGGATAGATTACAAACTGGACTACTCACCAGCACATCAGGTATTTTCGTCCTGGACTCTCCTTCTGATTTCTGCGACAGTCCACTTTGTCCCGCCGTGATAACATCTTACACATTGCCTCCGCACTTCCGTTTGTCGCTTAATGTTGAACGTACGGCCATCCATCCGACACACGCTTGATAATAGACTAATCCGGTAACATCCCGTGTGTTATTAAAAAGAAATTACAAT